>JAFIDM010012231.1:71186228-71223730 GCA_023159025.1 Thereuonema tuberculata
GCCATTTTATGGAATTCATCCTTTCATTAGCTAATGAAAATGCATTAAGTGAAATACAAAATTAAGATCATTATTTTATATACCAACTAGCTGTACCCCGCTTGCGTTGCAATGCCACTCAAAGAAAGAAAGTGTTTGTGTTTTAATTCTGTTTATTTCTGCGATGAAGAATTATATCACGCGAGTTAAATTCTTCGCCACCCATAACGATCGCCACTTCAACAATTGTTGGTGCATTGTATTGTCTTTCGTGTTGGCCGACAGGTGTTTTGTCTGCTCTAACTACAACTTTGTAGTCATCAGCTGGCTTTTTTTCAAGGGCAGTTCTGAACAATCGAATTAATTCGTTATGTTGATCGAATACATTTAGAACGCAGCGGCAATTTCTCGTTTAGTGCCCGTATTGAATACATTTAGAACGCAGCGGCAATTTCTCGTTTAGTGCCCGTATTGAATCAACAACGTTGATTGATTTGTTCATCAGTGTTTCCCATCAAATAAATTTGAAGAAATTTGTGATCTGCATTCAGCAGTGATCCTGCACGATGATAAATTTGCCCTTGCACTTTGAATTTTGGCATGTAATTCTCGTGCACATATCTGTTGCACCGAACGATGTCATTTGGAAACATGAATTGTACTTGCATATGTTTGCCAAGAAATGTTTCGATTGGCTTGTGTCACCTGATACCAATGTTGATAATGGTTCGGGTGGTGAATGTAATTCTGGCAATTTCACTTTTCCACCCGCACAGCACATTCCTGGTGTTTCATTCTTAAATTTGAGGGCACTACAATAACACGTAATTTATCCATTTTTCCAATAACCACACTTGGATGAAGACTATAATCATAATTAGCATCGCAACGGAATGAACCAAGTTTTAAATCAGCATGCAGTGTTCCCCTGAATTGAGCAATGCATACTTGAACGGCTTCCAGTCTTGCTTCCCGTTGCTTGAGTGTTTCAGACGAACAGGCTTGAGCATTGCACATTCGAGTGGTTTCCAGTCTTGCTGCTCATTGTTTATCTATTTCAGATGAATGGGCTTGAGCAGTGCGTACTTGAACAGTTTCCAGTCTTGCTTCCCGTTGTTCGTCTGTTTGTGGAGCTTGTAATGCCTTTTGCTTTCTTGTTTGAAGTGTAGATCGACCAATCGCTTGTCGTTTGGGTGGCATAATTGATTTGACAGCAAAAGTAATGCTTTGTGATGACTATTACAAATTCATCTGGAAAAAGCAAAGAGAATGCATGTGATATTTATTATCTAATGTCGACCAGCAATTAGAATTTCACAATCAACAGCAATTGTTATGTCACACACGAACTGCTGCTAAACTGTATGAAATACACTCATTTGTTGAAATGACTCGCGCACCAGATATTGTAAAATGGTTCTACTAATTCAGAAACCTTTGAGTACGTGCGCACAAAACTCGCCAAAGTTTCATCGCAATCTGATAAATGGTATAGGAATGCATACGGGACAAACAAACAAAGAAACATTCATTTTTATACAGATAAATTTTTGAAGCTTTCTTCTTTTTCTAGCCAATGTATAAGGAAAGATAGACTTAAAAATAACCAATAATATGCAGAGCAACCATGGATCTAAAGTTTACCATCACTTTATTAGGTTTAATTTATGTATTAAACAGTGATGCAGTTTGCAGTGAGTGATGCCATTACATATTAAATATAAAAGCTTCTTTATCAAGAAATGAAAATTAGAAAGAAAGTTCATTTCTCAAGAACTCTTGAGCATAATCTCTGTTTCAAACTTTGACTTCGAATAAGGAGCAAAGCCAAGGAATTGAAGTACTAATAACAATAATCCATGAAAGGAGAAATTCTTATGTATCGTGCACATTTTTTTGTCAATATGTTTTTCTTAAGTTGATTCCTATGGTTATAATAGTTTCAAACATCCAACCTCAAACTCAAAATCAGAAATTTATACACAAACCCCAAAACTATTGTTCCAAACTTTTATATAATACATGACATTTTCTACTCCATTAGTCATTGCTTATACCAACCTAAATAAGAGATGGAAACCCTGGCTTATAGCACTAACAGGAAATTAAACCAAATAAAACCATTGTTTGAAACTGAATAACCCGTCAGTTTCATTTCAGATTTCTTTACTGACTACATGCAGACAGATTTCTTTACTGACTACGTGCAGATAGCCTTATCTGCCTTTAACTTCTACACTGCATCCACAGCTGATAATTCAAAAGTAGATTTGACTACTTTCTTCATAATATGGAACAGAATTTAGTTGTGATTTCAGTGATTTTTTCCTGAAATACCGGCATTCGTCAACCTATTTGTTCCAATACATGACGTCTTTGTAATGCAGAACAGAACTTCATGCTGCTCAATCTATAGATAAAAAAAAATAGAAAATCCTTAATCCAGATTATAAATTTTGGAAAAAAAAAGTGTCTTAAATGAGTTCAATTAGAGCTACTTGAAGGTAGCGTTGCGTACCGTACCATAACTGACAGCAAATTCAAAGATGAAAAAAGTTAAGGATGATTAACTGAGTTACATTAGATCCACACATTTGTCATTAATTAAATCAAACATACAACAGACCTAATGTTGTCATCCATTTTATTTATTTTTTTATTAATTTCAATTTCATAATTAACATTGTATTCTACCATTGGCAAAACTTTGCTAGAATTTAAAAAAAAAAAAAATTAAAAATAAAGTTCTCGAAAAATAATCATGAGTTATTTCACGTGGTCCATAGTCGGCCAAATTCGAAGAAAGAAAGAAGAAGAAAGTTCTCAAAGTTGGTGTATGTAGGAACTATTAAGTGATTTTGTTAATAATCATGCCAATATCATTAATACTAGAAAGACTTCCATTGATTCTTCCTCATTCAGTATTGAGCATTTGATAAATTACTTAATTAAATGAATATTCTTTACACAAGAAAGAAAGAATAATAAAGAATTATCTTACAGAAGCTTTAATTTTAATAAACTATTTTTGCTGCTCTAATGATAGGCTTTTATTTCTTCTTCTTTTAAAAAAAACAAAATATACATGCAAATAAACTAAATTCAATAATTTATTTAGTTTCACTGTTATACTCAGTAACTGACATTATTTAAAAAACAAACAAAAAAGTATATGAAGTCAAGCGGCTAATTGATTCAATATTAAATTTAATACATTTAAATGACATTTTAGTTTAAATCAACATTTACATAAATGGCATATATAATGGGAGTTAAAAGGGAATTGGTCATCACTCAAAATTCTCCAATTTTTTTGAATTTTTAAATTTGACTTAAATTTCCATTTGATTTTTCCCATGTTAATATTTATTTAAGAGAATGCTGTATCAATGAAGGTTCTTTGGCCGTACATTGATAAGCTAAGAACTGTTTAATTCAAAACAGTTTCATACTATACTAAAATATAGCATATTCAAAGTCAAAAATGTTTTAAAATTTGTTACAAAATATGAAATACTGCTTTCCATCAAGAGCTATCTAATGTGATGAATTCTTACATAATATCCTTTCTAGAAATTAAGTTTTATATAATCAAAATAAACGAAATATCAATAAATCATCAACTTCGTATAATTTCCAAAAGCCAATTCAGAAAGATTTGTAAATTGATATTTTCATTATCATCTTTTTTCCCCAGATTATAAAACAAACAAATAAAAATAATGCTTACATTAATATACAATTAAATAAAAGACAAGCCTCTTTCCACATTAAAGTTATTGGAAGTTGCTACAATTACCTTTCATTTGATAAAAAACAGACAAATGCCATTTTTTTTTAACTAGTTATTTTTTAAATAGATAAAATTAATTAAAATTTAGTATATGAATATCTTAAAGCAACAATTTATATTCTCTTACCCACATTTTAAACGGCTCTTAAACTCTTATTTTTATTAAAAATAAAAGTGCTTATTATTGTTTTTCAAATTTATAATAAGAATAATGAATAATTTTTTTTAATTTTAATATGCTATTTAATTTGTTTTCGTATTACGATAATTTGTTCGATTTTAATTTTTTTTACAGCAGGTGGATACTATTGCATTATTTTTTACTTCCTTGTAGTTCTTTCCTATATTGTACTCTAGCAGTAATATACTTATCAAATATTTTATAAATATATGTATTGATAAAATATTCAGCTATGTAAACAAAAATTAACATCCTTCAAGAAAACAAATATTTTTATTTTTTTTTTTTTACTATTTGTAATGTTATCAACCTTTTAATTACGTAATAAAATCCCAATAATAAATGTATTTACAATATATAATGTAAACAAAATTATTACACTTAAATTTAAAATAGATGTTAAAAGATCGGCCCCAAAACTTAGTTTAAAACTTTCCGAAAAAGCTTTAATATCAAGGGTTATAAAATTCAATTATCTGAGTTCCAAAAAAAAAAGAAAACCAGTTTATAAAGATGTTCATCTTTAGTAAATCAACTCTTTTAAATCAAAGAAATAACAACAACAAAAAAAGCAAACGAAAATAATAACACAACAGGATATGACATCATTTCTCCTCTTCAGTTTTGTTAAAGCTAAAAGGCGATAGAAAAGTTTTAAAGGTTAATAAATTCTATTTTATTTTTTTAAGCCTTGTGAGATGAATCTCGTTTTGAATTTGTAATAATTACTATTTAATATTCTCAATTATTATTTTAAATTTATTAATTTACTGCTATCATTTTGTTAAAAAATTGTTTTTTCGCAATGTTGAAACATTACGTAATTATTAGTAGTTTGATTGACGAATCAATTTTACCAATCTTAAATTTTTCAACACATGCTTTTTTAATTGAGAATTTATTTTTCAATCTTATTTTAAGAAATATTGCAATTATAATTTTGTTTAAATTTTGTTTTGGTTGAAAATCAAAATTTCATTTCGGGTTTTACATATTCGATCTTCAGACATACATCGCCCATTTCGCCATTGCTGTGCCGGAGGTACAAAAGAAGGAGCCGTGAATTTCTTTGAAAATACGAAGAGGATCAAATTTATTTAAAAAATACAGGTAAAATATATTTTGTTTGAAAAATATAAGTAATAGTGGGATTTTAGAAATAGAAGATTGGGAAATAATTAAGTTAATTCTTGAGTAAATTGGATCGGCATTTTAAACTGAATGCGAGAGCCATTGTCTAAATTGCCAAACGGCCATGAATTAGCATGGTGCTCTTAGAATTTTTCGCTTCTTTCGAATCACTAAGAAATGTTTGAAGTTAAGCTTTAGTAAACATTTTTAGTTGATACTTGATAACGGAATGATTAACAAAAATAGTTAAAGGTTTTGTTATTTATAATTTACAATATAATGAAGGTTAAATTTTGGCGGCATGAAAGCTATTTTGCTTTGGAAGGGGGGGGGGGGGGGGTGAGAAGAAGAAAGTGAAAGAAAGGTTTGGGAAATTTACGCGAAATAATTGTTTTTCCGTAACATTCTATAAATTTTTATTTCTCGTGGTTGAAACTTTCAGTTTGAAATAAGACTAATAACAAACCTAATCGCATACACCACTTTTTATTAATGTGATTGTAATTACATGATTACACTGAAGTTGTCACAGCGTAATAAAATCAAGTCTATTAAAAATTTATTAATTTTTTGATGAAAATAACAAAAGACTTTGTGGCAATTTAAATTTCAGAAATTATTCATGATTGAAATTGAATATTAGGTAATTCATAATTGTAACTTTTTTTTTTTTTTTTTTTTTTTTTAAAATGTTCACGTGTTGAAAAAGCTCTTATTAGATACAAATACTTAAAACTTTGGCTATTTTTGGCCCGAAAGAAATGTTTTGCTTTTGTATTTATATTTCCTATAACAGTTTTTTGTATTTTACATTTTCTTATGATTAACACTTCAAAACTCTGTCGGTCTTAATAAAGTGAATCATTTTTACTTTTCATTAAAATGCTTTTGGAATTGTAACGTATCTGGCAAATTTTCAGAAAAGTCATTTTAGTAAAGGTATGAATATTTCCCCCCCCCCCCCCCCCCCGAAACTTTTACACTTTGCAAAGAACTTTTTATGTGAATAGCTTTTGTCAATTATTTTTAAATAATGGGTCAAAGTTAACCTTTAATTCGGGGTACTTTGATTAAAATATCCAATTTATTTTTGGAACAAAATAAAAATGGAAATTGATACTAGTAGCCACAGCAGATATACAAACAAAAATTGCTGTTCGTTTTCGTCTATTTTTAGTTTCAAGTAGACCGTAAATCATCGGCTTTATATAAGCTGTAGTTGGGGAATGACTTTTTCTCAAGCCATTTCCAAAAATATTGCTAATTTTATTGAATCATAAATATTTTCAACTCATGGTAGCAAATTATTTGTTTGCCTTCCTAATTAGCACTGAAGTTATGTATGTTCTCTTTAGGAGGCATATTTGTTTACTAATACTGAAATAATCAATGTATTCCATCGTTGTTGATTCATTATCTCTAGCCTGTAGTTTCTTTGAATTACTAGTAAAGTGAATTATCAAATTATTGTGCCTTTTCTAAAATGACACTCTCCAGTTGTTTTTCAAGAAGATTGAATTGTTAATTTATTGGCTATAAGATCCTGAATGGTCATTTTAAGATTTTACAATTAAGTGGAAATTCAACTCTGAAATCTTCATGAGACATTGGGTTGTCCTGATTTAGAGAAAACTTATTTTTTGACTTTATACGGAACGGTATTCTTTTTAAGATAACAAAACGTATCTTATGCCCATATCTGATTGCTTCTAAACATGCTTCAAGTCATGGTCATTTTTGCCTTCCAGTCCTCAAGGAATGGTTATTGTTGCATTTCTTCTGCTTTAAAATCGTCCAGGGAAATAGGAGTGGTCTTAATTATTCTTGTAAGATATCCCAGTCTTCATATTGTCATTACTATTAACTAGGGAGATTTAAGAAAGGTGTTTTTCTTAGAATTTTAACTCTCTTCAAATGACAACATTTTTATACATATCAGATTCAATCAAAATTGTTTTTGTTTCAACTTGCAGACAATCAGGACAGAAGAATTGCAGTGTTTCTAGAATAAACTTGTAGCTATCCTCGAGTCCTTTCTCTCTGTAGATTATTAGGCTCAATGATTCAAGATAGTAATATTTCTTTTAGTTTGGGCTGAAGAAATTTGTTCCAGAACTAAAAAATAATGTTTTTGAATTTTCTGTTAATTAATATTTAGTGACTTTGTTTTCAGTAACAATATAATCAAGTATGGTTTCTGTATCAAATGTGGAATGGTATCCTGCAGATATTTGTCTGTTCCTCCACTAAAGTTGCCATCAACTCTTTGATTTGCTTTCAAGCACTTTCATGCAAATAAGTTATCTGGATATGCCTAATAAGGACAAAACAGCTGTCCCAGATTCCCTTCAATGATAAGTTGAGGTGTGAAAGCAAAACTTTGTATTCTCCATCTTTTTTTTTTTTTTGCTTATTTTATGCATTAGCATTATAATCGTTAGCATTCATAGCTGCCTCATAAAATATCAAGAGGTCTTGTCTTCACGAAAAATTTTACCCTACAACATTAGAGAGTTTTTGCCCAGCCCGCTATTCTATACGGTAGCGCTAAACTCACATGACTGGTATTCTGCGCATGCGTCACTGTCCCGTAGAGGAAATACCGTTAACTTTCCTCGAATAGCACATCGCTTTACGGTAGGAAACATGAGTTCCATAAACCTTAGAGAATTAGATTTAACATGAATGACGACTTGATACTCTTGCGCGAAGTTTCATTTCATTTTCAATTATTGCTGGTAAATTTAAGCCATCTGCTAGTCGCTGTATATCGTTTTTTCGAAACGGAAATACAATCGACAATCCTCATCATTCATTTCATTTAAACTCAACCTTGAATGTTCCCCTTATCGAACCTGAATGTTTCTTTCTCTCAGGATATTGTGTTTTAGGTCCTAAAACAAATCGTCGTCAATACCTCCAAATGCAGCGATCTGAAGTATGTCTTCCATCTTGTTTATTAGCTTACCGTGTCCACTGACTTGTTATGGCAAAAACTCTCTTCATCACTAAGTCCGCTATTGTAGTTACCGTATTCGTTCACATGACATTTGCGTTTCCCGTATATAAATCACGTTATGGCAAAAACTCTCTATTATAGAAAATTCTACAATGGTTTGTTGTAAGGTACAATAACTGTTCTTAAAGTTAGTTGGAGGCATACTCAAAGTTTTCAAATTTCATTTGATTGCTTAATAGACTATGCTTCATTTATTACCTTAAACAACTGAAAATAAAAGAACTAAATACTAATTTGATACAGAAATTCAAAAAACTTATTTTGTAATGAATCCGTTGCATTAAAATTTGTGGTAATTTGTGACAAGCTAGAATATTTACGATGTTATACAAGCAACCTTAGGCTAAAATAACATCAAAGAAAGATAGCTAATGGAAATAGTTGAATGCTTCTGCTACAGTTCCGATAAAGTGGTCTTTTGGAAATTGGAGTCTTCGATAATTTATAATATCTTGAATCCTATTGTAATTAAAAATCTGAAACTTTCTATAATAGCAGAGAAAACATTGTATTTTAATTAATACAATTCTTTTTAAAATATAATTGATAGTTTTAATAATAATAATAGCAATCAAACTTACGATGAAAAAAATGTTTTAGTTCCAACTTTTCAAAAAATCTACCGGTAATTTTTGATATTAACACCTTCAATATGATTCAGAATAAAATTTTCCTTTTCTTGTTGGAGACAGTTTTCGTATTTTATCAATACTTTTTTTTAAGAAAAAATAAAATCATTTCTAACTATGAATTTCAACTTTGGGCATTTTTTTCAGCTTAAAATATAAACCTTACTTTGGCAAATAAAAATTGTTACAAGAGTCATAAATGCTATTACTTCAATTTGTCGCAGCCATTTTTCAATAAAAATTAATAGGAAAGCTGAAAAAAATTCTCCAAGTTGAAATTCAGACAGTTTGAAATGATTTTTTTTTTAAAAAAAGTATTGATAAAATATGAAAATTGTCTCCAACAAGAAAAACAAAATTATATTCTGAATTTAAGATTTTAATATCAAAAATTACCGGTAGATTTTCTGCAAAGTTGGAATTAAAACATTTTTCATCGTAAGTTTTGTCGCTATTATTATTAAAACTATCAATTATATTTTAAAGGGAATTGTATTAATTGAAAATTACAATGTTTTCTCTGCTATTATAAAAAGTTTCAGATTTTTAATTACAATAGGATTCGAGATATTATAAGTTATCGAAGATTAAAATATCCAAAAGACCACTTTACCAGAACCTTAATAAATCGGCTTTACTTGATGATATGAGGACTTGAAATTTTTAAATTACTGAAATTTAATCTGGAAATGAATGCAAATGCCTTTCTTAAATAGGAATCTCTTCCAAAGGATAAGTAATTTCTGAATGTACAATGGAAATCACTTTGGCTTTAGATCGAGATAAAAGAATAAATTTTAATGAAGTGCCATTTCGTGTTTTTGGTTAGGGTGCGACAGTTTTATATACAAGGTGAATTAAACTTGACCTATTTAGAGTACTCGGTAGCCGTAATCAATAAGCAGATTGAGAGCAAAATTTGTATACAAATTCAAAGGATCCTATTCAAAGGATTATGCAAGAAAAGAGTTCCCCTAGGGGGTGATTTACAGCAAAATAATAAACAAAAACATAATCAAAAAGCATTTATTTGTTCTGTGTGAGACATACCTGCTGAACAGACTATTTACCAATGTAAGGAATATTACTTGCTGTATTCTCCATCTTGAAACTGTAAAATTTACAAATGTTCAACAGCTGACAGCAAATGATCATATGATACTTCATACTTAGCTTGATATGGTCCTTTAAGTTTGGCAAATTTCCAACATTTCCATGATAAACCATATTTTTTTAATTATCTCGATCAGAAATCGCATGGATTCAGATCTAGAGAACACGATGGCCAGACAATTGGAAATGATGACTAATCACCCAGCAATCGGTGAAATGTTGGTGCAAACAATGCTGTACGGTGAATCCAGTATGTGGGGCACACCATCTTGCATAAAAGTTGTAGATGCAAGATATTGTCGTGGTTGAAGTTGGGGCCAAACAAAATTCTGGAGCATGTCATGATGTCACAGGGCCATTAGGAGCAACTTCTTCAAAGAATAGTAGTACGATGATAAATGTGGAAGTGAATCCAAACCTGAAGGCCTCTTTAGGAGAATGCAGGGAAAGTTCAGGGGGAGGGGGGTGGACATATATTTTCCATGGCCCAAATGTGACAATTGTAGCTGTTAACTGTGTCACGATTTAAAAAAAAAATAATTTTAATCTGAACTAAACATGGTTTGAATGAAACTAATGTAATAAAGGGTATGCAGAGAAAACCATGCTCTTGCTACCAATTTTATCACAGGCAATGCAATGAATTGTGAACAGAAGGAGGGAGGAGATAAAGGTATCACACTGCTACGAATTTTGTGTCGAGAGAATAAAATAACTTCCTCTGTGGGCAATGGATAGAGAATTAACCTACACACTGCTGCCAAATTGACACAATAAAACTCAAATCTAATTGGGCAAGATGCGTAAAAACAGCAGATGGTCACATTAGATAAATTTTAAAAAATGCTAATATTAATAAATGTAGAATTTATCAAGATGATTTTGGTAAGCTGAGCCCAACAAGTACTTAATCACGAAAAATTTAAAAAAATATATGTCAAGGAACAACTTAAGTTTCTTAATTTGATACATAAAGTAGGTCAATAAGAGATTAATTACTATTATTCCTTCCTAGAAATATTAATAAAAGAAAAGTTCTTTTAGTGCAGGAGCATTTGTCATTTTGTGGCAGTTTAGGGATAGAAAGGTGGGAATGGTGTCATTCGAACGATAAAATTGTATAGATTAACAATATTGATAGTCATCCTCTGGTGTGTTGCATATAGCGGTGATGACGTCTTCAAAATGGCTGCAGCACTACTTCTAGCGAATTGCGCTATCTAGGGCTCTATTGAACATATTTTAATTTGCAATAGCTTGTAGGAAAACTCTGAACATTTTCTAGAAATCGTTCTATAATCATTATCTTTGAATTTCCAAAGGTGCTTGGTCTATTTACACAAAGCTTTGTGATCAGTGCAGTTTGCAAGCAAATAGCAAGCACAACATTGGGTTTTTGTGAATAATGAATAGGACATGTTTGATATTGAATTTCATGAGCTTTCCAGTCAGCTATTGCAATTTGGAATGGGTTCCAAGATATAGCAATTAGTTTGTATCAGTACAGCCAACATTTTCAATTAGTTTTTGATAGGCAGTCCTTACTCATGATTAAATGATAGAATAACTTCAAGACATGCCTATAATTTAATGACGTCTGTATGAATATAGTTAATACTTCATTATTTTAACGTAATTATACTATTTATCATGAATTGTAGTGTATCCAGCAATCCAAAGAATGAAGTGTATCAAATCAAGAATTTAAAATTAGTAATTAGAAATCACCAATATCGTCTTCACTAAACTCTTCATCCTCACCAGCTCAAGTTCCCTATTTTAAATGCACATTTTCGCAGAGATTATCATCACGTTTGCATTCACATCTCGATACCTGGAAGGTTAAAGTTCAAGCGTTTGCATGGTGGTGAGCATTCTTTATACATGAGTATTTGATCAGCTGAAGAATAGATACAGATGAACATGGAAGTTCACACATGACTGTTGTGAGCTGCCCTTCTTCCTTGGTCCATCCAAGGCCATCAAGCGAAGGAAGTGTTGGTTGGGTTTATGTCTTGCGACCACACCAATGTCTTGATAATTGCTGGTATGAAAGCACTTAGAGTAGGTGGCAAGTTTTCCCCAATTGTCTAAGTTTTTTTTTTTTGTTCACCAATGCAAGTCTGATATGTTGGTTTGTAATTGGTAAAAACTTGGCAAATAAGTGGGTCGAGTTCATTCACTGTATTCAGAAACTGAATCATTCATAGCGTTCTCGTAAGACTTTTTAGTTTCTACAAAACTTCAGTTGAATTGCGTCCTGGATAGGGCATGGAAACCTGATAGTGCAGCTGCTTTTGTAGGTCCAAGTGACAGGAATACTTCATTGATTGATATCTGCTCACCATTTGCAGTCATAAAGAATCTGGGAGGCAAGTTAGGATAATGTGTAACAGAAAGGACTAGCACGTCGTTGTCCTACACATATACGAAAAGTTTGTTTGCACCTGTATTCCTGGCATAGATTGCATATAAAATTATCTTATTGTCAGCCTCTTGTATGCTGTGAAGAGATTCTACGCAACAGTGTGAGGCGTCTGCTTTAGTGTGCCATGCAACAACAAGTTTCTTAGCAGAATTCTTGGCACACACGGACATGTTTTCAGCAAGGTATTCTGTTAATTCAACTTTTGTGATTATATGAGGAACTTTTTCATCAGTATGTTCGAAATGTTTGTATTGTCACAATCTTGTACTGAGTGCAGGTTTGTTGGGTCCTGTTGCTCCTTATAGTATTTTCAATTGAATCAGCCACTTAGATATCAAACACTGTAAATATGAAGTCCAAATGTACTTCATAATTGTAGTAGTGCTTATGCATTTTGGCAGTGATTTTCAGCTAGATTTTTTTTACAAGTTTTAATAGTTTTTGGCTTTTCAAATGCTTGCACTTCTACAATACCAACGGCATTTACAATACCAACAGTGTATGGTGGTGCTTCTGTTTGTAGTATAAATATTTGGTGCTTGGTTTTGTAGGACTTTCAATATATGGGCGAGTCTATAAAGAATAGTCGCAGTTGTGGTTACTACCACTCCAGTTCTGGTTGTCACATGACTGGTTATGCTGTCGTTCCCCCAAACCCTTTGCGGTCTTATGTCGACATATAATCGACATTGAGGAAATGCCAGTCTGGTCCATTGTCGATATATCGACAATGTCATTTTTGGATGCTGGCGTTGTCTTTTGTCGACAATAAACCGCTGTGGAAATCATATGCTATTTCTAGTGTCTTTTGTTGACGTTTTGCGCCATCTATTGAGCATCTGCTAAAATATTTTGTGGGAAAATCAGCAGAAATGCTGTTGGGAAACCAAAATGGTCCTTCGTCGAGCGTTCTTAACATGTGTAAACGAAATCGCTGTAGTGTTTTACATGACGATTTTGAAAATAAAAAGCACAAAGACTGTATAGTGTTCAGTAATAAAAAAGTAAAAGGAAGAAGGAAAAATATTATTATTGTAAAACCTGCACATCTCTTCCTGCAATGTGTCCAGGAGAATGCTTCAAAAGATTTCACATAATGATAAATTTCAAAAATTATTAATTTTTTCTTATAATTTAACTATTATATATCTGAATTCTATTGTAATTTTCTATATTTTAACATTAAAAAAAATCTATAGTTTTGAAAAAAAAAGACATTTGTCATTTCGCTCCCCCACAACACCCTTAAAAATACGATGTCCTGGCTGCGGACATTTTGGAATTTGCCTAAGACCGCAAAGGGTTAAGAGAATCTGTTGTTAGAAATTGAATAAAGTTCACCAGCCATCTTTAACTACAACAAAAGTAAAAATAAAATAACTGACTTAGAAGCAACATGTTAAAAAAATTAGTTTCAATGGCAGTGTGATTGCTTCATTCATGACAAAGAAGTAAAAATAAAATAACTTTCATGCAACACAGCCACATGAAAAGAAAATTGATGGCAGTAAATAATTTTTTTTTTTTTTAGTTCGCCTTGGGTATGAAACAAATTGAAATAAAATAAAAAAAAATTTTAATTTAATAGTTGAGCAATTTGCAGCTCTGTAATGTGAAATGTGTCCATAGTAGCTCCAGCCTGGTTATAACTAGGCAACCATGTACTACAACTGCTCATCTGGTTAGTGTTTATAAATGCGGTTCTGAATGGCTGGAATGACCGGTTGACTTTGTAGACGACATGTGTCAGTTTGCACTGATACGAACATGTGCATGGGATTACGGATAGCTCATATTGGCCAAATGTTTCGTGTAGATCATGTCACACTTTGTTCCGACTATAACCAAAAGATGTGCAAACAGTGTTCTGTCAGCAATCAACTCATGGTACCTGCTACCTTCACTTTTTTTTTTTTTTTTTTTGTCTCCTAAATGTTAAGAGAACCTTTAACCCATTCTGTGTTACACCCAAGTACATTTGTGCTTGTAAGGTGACAAATATTTTCTAACAAATTTGCTAATTGTTTTGGTTTTCTTGGAAAACTAATATTGTCATCTTTGTGAGTTCAGCTGATGAAATATGCTTCAAATTATTTCTGTGAACATCTCCAGTATTTTAAAGCCGCAAATATCTGCTGGCTTGAGTCTTATTTAAAAATCCCACCAAAGAAAGACTTTAATTCCACTGAATTATAATTAATTTCCTTAATATTTAAGAGCCTTTAATTCAAGCTGATTCAAAATTATTATCACGAAAAAACTGAAGCGTCAATTATTTTTAATCTTCATTTTTATCAATTGTTTAGGATCACATTGTAAACATTTGTAAACATTATCAATTTTACTGACATATTTTCTACAAAAAATTATAATATTGTTAAACTGCGTTTAAACTAGGCATTAACATTTCAAAATGAAAAACTCTTGAATATGTTAGGCTTAACTCTCTAAAATACTCGGCACACAGAACACCCCAACACCATAGGAAAAACTGCAATGAAGTGGTTAATAAGTCTTCAGTTTTGAAGGATTTGCTATCTAGTACCTCTACTCATCTTACGTCTTTTGTTATTTCTTCACTGAAGGCTGCTTTTGTCTTTGACAAAAATTGCAGTGATTGTTGGCAGACAAAGCAAACATTTGCAACAGGAAAAAGTTTTAAAGAGAAAGCCATTCGTGTGTTTACATGATTGTAATTATATAAACAGGGTATTCCCTAACTTTTGAAGTATGCATTCAAATGCACAGTAAGATTCACAAATAATGCTTAGATACTAAAACTCCAACAATTAAAATTGACTTTGTAAATATCAAACCATAATTCTCATGTTAATGCCGTGTAATAAGTTGTAACATTCGAGATTTCATATTGCCACACCCACATTTGCATAAATTAATAAATGTCCCTGTAGATCCTACATCCGAATTCGGTTAACTGAAGTACATTATACTTATACCATGTTGGACAAGGTTATAAAATTTACAAAATCTGTTGCAAATAATTATAATTTGTCTAGAGTTGGAAGATAGTTATTTTTCACTTTTTCCTATAGAACTTTAAAAAACCTTAAAGTTGTTCCACTATAACTCAAAGAAAAAAAAATTGGTTGTTTTATAGAAGTTAAGGAAAATGATAAATATTAATACACTGCCTAACAGAAAATGCTCACCATGAAGGAATGCTCAAAAACAGCCAAACAGGTGCAGAATAAATGATTTAATTTTCAGACAAAGCTCCAGTGGCCTAAAATCTTAAAAATTTAAGAATAAGAATTGGGATCTCTCTTTGGGGATATACATTGCTGACCCGACGTTGCATTGATTCGATGAGTGTTCGAATAATGTCCTGGGGTATCATAGACCATGTGGTGTTGATCTGAGTCATCGGTGTTCATCTTCATTTCGTGGAGGTGGGAGGGTATTCAACCAATGTCCAATCGTGTCCCACAGATTCTCGATTGGCGAGAGACCTGGGGATAGGGCTGGCCAAGGAAGCATCTGCACACCTTGCAAAACATGCAGGCTGATCAGAGCTGTATGTGTCGAGGCATTATCCAGTTTAAACATTTGCTTTGGGACATCTGTTAGATGGCCATATCTTCTCCAACCTTTTCACACACTGATCATCATTGGTGATAGAAATGGGATTTGTTGCTGAACACTACACTGTTCGATTCTGTACCCTATGCAGCTCTAGTGCAACACCATTCTAAGCGATGACAACGAAGCCTCGCTATTAAGGGTAGCCTTTGCAACGGACATCTGTACAACAAATCTGATGAGCCAATTGACACAACACTGTCCGTGTTATCGGAACATCCCAAATTCCCTGTACATTTTGCAAAAAGGATTGTGGGTGTGCTACAGCTTGACATCGTCTCCGAGCTCCAGTCTTACTGCAGCGGTTCATGTTTCCTTCCTGGGACCACTGTCTCCAAATGCGAGCGACAGTTGTGGCATCACATTGCGATTCTTCTGCAATATGGCCCAAGAACCAACCTTTGATACGTACAATGAAACCTCTTGTTAACGCATACATTTGATGAAATTGCGTATGTTGTCTCAAAGGCATTAACACTCCATGTTCATTCTCCAGGCACAGTATCAGCAAAAACACTCGCTTCTCACAGCCAGGATGATGTCTTCAATGACAGCTTCACATGCTGATTGTCTGCTTATATTACACATGTGGTTCCTGTGATTTGCCAGAAATTTTAATCATTTGCATAACTTGCACATGCTCACCCACTCTGCAATTTGCATGACACTGCATTCATATGTTCACGGTGTGGTATTTTCTCTTTGTCAGGCAATGTATATACAGTAGAACATATGGGTTTTTCCAGTTAGAACCAGTTTGTAGGGTTATAACAGCACTTGCACAGCAATATATAAGTGCTTCTTTGTAATAACGGATTAGTTGGCTCATCATGAAGTAACTTTTTTTTTTATTATTAAATTTGTTCTATTTTCTTATTTCTATCAAGGCTGGTAAGGTTTAAGATTTTAATTTATTCTCAAATATGAAATATATCAAGCTGTGATACCAAGCTTGTTAACTACTTACTGTCATTTTCATTTGAATTGTAAATTAATATTGAAATTTTTAGTATATAATACATGCTATATGAGTAAAAAGTAATTAACTTTTTTTTTTTCTCTTTTTATAGACATCATCAAAAATGGTGAGGGTGAGTATTTGTTTAAAAGTAAAAAAAGAAAAAGAAATAATTTTTTTATATAATTGCATGCTTATATAAAAAAATTAAGCTTAGTTTTATTATTTTTAATTTGCTGCTTTAATTTTTTTAAGATGGAGAAATTGAAATAATTTTTTTTTAATTTATAAGTTCCTCGACTTCTGATACTTTTCCTTGTTCAGTATTCTTATGATTTGCACTGTCAGTCCTTGTGAATCCATACTAGAATTATTATAAATCTATACTAAAATTGGGAAACATAAAAAAATAGATGAAATTTGAAGTTCAAATCTGCATGGTGCCTATTCTTTTGTGATCAGCCTATCCAAACTATTAACCTTAAGATGCACACATGTACATTCAAGATAGTCATGGATTGGTAGCCAAAGAAAATACAGCAAATCTATTTATGAAGATGGTTTGCAGGAAATTTTAAAAACTGGCACCATTGTCTGTTCAGCCTACCTGTTCTGGTCTTCATTTGGCATTATTGAAAATTCAAATGAATTGCTAAATGAAGATGGATAGATCCCTGGTAAAAATAGTAGTAGTAGATATGGGGATGTCAATACAGGTAATAATTTTATAGTTAGATGTATAAAACTTAGATTTTTATGCCCCCCCCCCCCCATTTGCAGTGGTAATAATATCACTGCTTAAAATCTTGAGGTTGATTGAATGAGCCACAGATTTAATTGCATCCTTGGGGAGAAATAAGAAAATGACAAGATTAACTTGTAATAGTTGAGGATTCTTGATTCTATTGACATTTTTACTAAAAATGTATTTCTAATTTGTCTTTCATTACTACTGTGCTTGCTTCTATTTAATTTCATCCAGATTAAGTAATGTTCAATCAAATGAATGCATATTGTTCAATGTATATGAAACTGTCTTAGTATTCCTCGTTTTTCTACAGAAATTAATTCTCATCGTCCTCTTTCTGTCATTTGAGCTGCTTCCCTACAGAATAATCATGTTTATTTTGTTACACGGCTTGATTATAATCCAACATTACAGAATATGACCATATAAAAATAGCTGATCTGTTTTGTCTCTGCTTAGTCAGTTGCAAGACATCTATCCATTGAAAACGATGTACATTGAATCCATAGTGTTCCCCCCCCCCCCCAAAAAAAAAAAAGCAAAAACATCAAGGTAGGGGGCTGAAATTTTAATTATGTTGTAGAATTTGCATTAAAAGGAAACGCGCAGAGTTTTGAAATAATAAAGCACGATCATAATTTAGCAAGCTGAGAATATCACAAGCATAGAAAAAAAAAGCCAATTGGGGCTTTTTTTTTTTTTTTTCCTCACTAGAACTGGAGTGTCTTAAGTTATGAAATTATTGAAAGAAAATAATAAAAATATGCATTACATTTTTTCATTATTGCAGTATTGATTAAGCAAACTTGAAGCATGATGCTAACAAATCTTATCAATTTATTGTTTTGTTTTTTAATAATTAAGCACAAACCCAATTTGAGACAAATTCTTTTTCTTTTTTTCTTTTTTTTTTTTTTTATTTTTCTGAGCAGAGTGTCTACAAAACCTGGAAATCGGGGAAAACCGGGAATTATCAGGGAATTTTGCAATTATTACTTAAAATCAGGGAAATTTATGATCTTTTGCCTTATGGGAGCATTCAAGGTGGTCACGCGTCGTGTCAATCTCCTCTGGTGGGTAGAGAACTCTAGTGTAACAGATTCTGATCATTGCAGCTGATCCCATTGCTAAGGAAGTTTACAGAAGGAATAGAGAAGGACAGAATGGCTCCAAATTCAAAAAGTTATAAGTGCCATTTATGATTCTCTCTTACCAGCAAAGCTTGCTTTTTTTTTTTTTTTCATTTAGTTGCTTCCGACATTGAAATGTTCTTAAGGAAGTACCAAACAGATGCTCCCTTAATACCATTTCTTTATTCTGACCTAAATAATTTATCACTAAAATTCATGCAACGCTTTCTTAAAGAGGCATTAAGCAAAACTATTACAGGCATAGACGTGGAGGATAAATCAGATTTTCTGCCAGTTAAACAAATAGATGTTGATTTACCTGCTCAAAGCAATTTGTAAAAGAGGAAATTCAATTTCAGTGTGTATGTATATACACTCGCGAGCAAAAGTATGAAATTGGCTCCGCGCGATCTTGAGTACTAAATAATTAGTTAATAATAATAAAAATGGCACCATTTTAAAGATTAACTGTTAACTTTAAATTGATACCAAATTCATTTGAATCACACCAGTATTTAAGGAGCTATCCCGGATTAAGTGAAGGAGTAAGGAAAAAGACATGTTTCAATTGGTTGATGCACCGCGAGTTGCGGCATATTGACACCCTATAAAAGCACGTGTTATCGGATTTTGTTTATCAGTCGGCTTTCACACGTTGACCCGTACACATCTCCGCTACTTTTGACCCTTGACCTTGGACGAAAATGGATACTACACCTACTGAAGCAGCACAAATCGTCGCCCTATTGCAAGAAGGGCTCAGCCAGCGGGCTGTCGCACGTAAGCTCCACATAAGCCAGCCAGTCCTGTGTTTCGAAAGTTTATAAACGCTTTCAGGAGACTGGTGGCTTTGTCCCGAGACCAAGATCTGGACGGCGCCGGTGCACATCGGAGAGGGATGACCGTTTTATTGTGTCAACCTCTCTTCGAAATCGTCATTTGACTGGTGTCGACATCCAGCAGGAGCTCAGAAATGTTCGTGGGGTAGCTGCCAGCGAGTGGACAGTTCGTCGAAGACTCAAGCAAGCGAATTTGACTCCAACAAGGCCTGCCACAGGCCCGAAACTGACGGCAGGTCACCGACAAGCACGCCTTCAATTTGCTCGCACCCATCTTGATTGAGAAGTCGAGCAATGGAGGCAAGTCCTGTTCTCCAACGAGTGCAGAATGTGTTTGCACGGCAGCGACTGAAGAGGTCGGGTCTACAGGCGGCCTGTGGAGCGATTTGCGCAGTGCTGTTTCGACGAGACAGTGGCTTATGGGGGCGGTTCTTGTATGATGTGGGCCGGTATTTCTTTCGACGGTAAAACGGAGCTTGTTTTCGTGCCTGGCAGGGGACGGGGAGGCGGTCTAACTTCAGACTGCTACATTTGCGATATTCTGCTGGAATATGTCGTTCCCTATACGGGATATACCGGTGATGACTTCCTCCTTATGCACGATAACACTCATTGTCACACTTCCCGTGCCACAACTGAATACCTCGAAGAAGTCGGTATCGCCACATTGGACTGGCCAGCACTCAGCCCGGACTTGAATCCCATTGAGCACGTGTGGGATGAACTGAAGAGGAGGGTTCGTTCCAGAAATCCTTCTCCTTCAAGTGTGAATGAGCTGAAATTGGCTTTGATAGAGGAGTGGGAAGGTATTCTGCAAGAATCGATTCAGAAGCTGATTACGTCAATCAAGACTCGTCTTCGAGCAGTTATTAGGGCTAGGGGAGGGAACACAAAATTTTGAAACTTAATTTTAAGGCCAAATAATTTTTTTTTAAATTAATTTTTGTTGTTTTCTTCATTCATTATTTTTCCATATTTCCTTGTTTTCCTTACTCCTTCACTTAATCCGGGATAGCTCCTTAAATACTGGTGTGATTCAAATGAATTCGGTATCAATTTAAAGGTAACAGTTTAACCTTTAAAATGGTGTCATTTTTATTATTATTAACTAATTATTTCGTACTCAAGATCGCGCGGAGCCAATTTCAAGTAAGTGATTCCATACTTTTGCTCGCGAGTGTAGTATATGCAGCATATTTTGTAAAAGCTCATTAAAATATACTTTTATATCATTCATGAAATGTCACTATGTACAATTTGAATTTATTTCGGAATGCCTGTATTACTTTCACAGTAGAATAGAATTTTTTGCTTATTCTTTTAGTATACATACAGAAAATAGTAAATATTTACCAAGTAGTTAAAATCATGGAATTTTTCTCTATCAGGGAATTTCAAAAAGAAATTGTTCGTGAAATCGGGGGAAAATCAGGGATTTTTATTATTCAGATTTTGTAGACACCCTGCTGAGTTAGAATGTATATGTTGCAATGTATCCTTAATTTTTAAGTTGCAAATGCTGGAACTTCAATTACTTAAGTATTCAAAGAGAAAAGGAAATCAAGCAAAGAACTTAAATTTGCATGGACAATAAAGTTTACCTAAATTTTATACATTTTTTACAATTGAGGTTGAAGATTTCCCAAAATTTATTTTTTAATCCAAATTATTTAACATTAAATTTTTAAAAAAATAAAAAGGTTAAAAAAAAGGTCCATATTTGTTAAAATAGAAATTGACGTATTGTTCATTCACCATGAATTGCTTAAATTCAGTTTCTTTGCGAGAGTATAAAAGTGCTATTGCCAGATTTTTCTTTTGGGACTGATTGGATAAAGATTGATTTATTTAAGTTAAAACTGGGTTTTTACCTGGGGAAACTTAAACATGTCAGAATTTAAGTAATTGAAAGAAAAGTTGCAGTTGTTGGATGCAGTGTATAATGAATGAAGACAGAATTTGAATACTTACACATTACCAAGAGAATTTGGCAAATATGCATTATAGTGTCATGAACTCCAGCTGCTTGAATTTGAGTTGGTAGTTAGTAAAAAAATTTGTTTCTTTCATTTAAGAAACAAACTTTTTTTTTATTGTAACATGCATTCTAATGTATTCAATTACTTTTAAACTAATATATTTTATGAATAAACTGTTTGATTGTGAATTAGTCAATGGAAGGACTGAATTTCATATTTACTAACAATGTTTTTCAAGCCATTGAATTCAAGTAAATTGATTACTCATTTGAATCTAATTACTTTAATCATTGTAGCCAAACCATATGACCGAACTTCATTGTTTTGATTCACTGAAATAGGAAATGCTTCTATCATTTGATTTGGTTGCTCCCAATTCAAACTTAATGGAAATGTGTAGAAATGCTTCATGTGATTGGTGCTGCTTTTTAAAGCCACATACCAATCTGTAATGAGATCTGAAACTTACGAGTTCAATTTTTTAAACAAAAAAAAAAAAAGCATGGGTTAAAGCTTCGTTATGGGTTAAAGCTGTCTTTAGGTAACACATTTCTTTTTGAAGTTGTGAATTTATTCAAAACTAAAATGTATATTGTATTTCAGCGTCTACTTTAAATGAAGCAGAGTTCATTTCTACAGCAAGTTGTGAATTTTTGGAGTGTGGCAATGTCCCCAGTCGTTTGCAAACCATGTTTCACATCAAGAAATGAAAAAACCTCTAAAAAACAAAAATTGACATTGCACAAAATGATTCTGATGCATAGAATGGATTAATTTCAATAAAAATATTTAAAAATAAAAATGCCAAGTCTTAAGGATTTTTGCACCCCCAAGCTATCACAGATGGGAAACTGGATATGGCTGTTTCTGCTTTATTTGGTGTCCTCGACCAGTTTTACCCCTCCATGGTAAGCCCAGAGTGTGTGTAATGGTTAAGGATCCTACCTCACAACCACAAGTGGTACCTCAACCAAACATCATACTAAATAAATTATGTTACTCTAAATAGCTACGAACACATGTAGAGGTCTGGTATGACAGGATTGAAGATCCTGTGAGGGGACAGCTGTCTTCCCCTTGGAGAACAAATGTTTTGTCACAGCTTAACTAAAAATGTTTTATCCCTCGGGTTAGAAGATATTTCTGGAATATATCAAAACTGTAAAGCAGGAAACCCTTGAACCCTTAGCAGAAATGACCTTTCAAGTGTGGGTGGATTTTAGAATTTCAACCAGACTGAAATCCTGAAAGTTTTCCTTTGCTTGGCACAGACCTCTGGCGCTGCAAAACTATGTTTGCATAACAAATTTAAAAAATGTACAAATTGTAATATTAAAAGAGTTAATAATATTAAATGACACCTTTACTTGGGAAACCCAAATTAAAACTTTACAAAAATTAAATACTTTCTTAAATTTTTCATCATATAAAAGAATATTATACCAATAAATTATAAAGTAATTTACTTTTCATTTTTTGATTCTTTAAATTATGCAAATTCTATCTGATCTAATACAAATAATGGAAAACTTAAAATTTAAGTGCAAATATTTTACAAAAAAAAAGAAGCTAAAAATCTTAAAATTAGTAATATATTCTAAAAATATAATAAGGTAATTCTTAATGCATGATAAAATACTTACTCGGAACAAAAACTTTCTATGCAATTTAATAAAGAATTAACAAGTAATTTACATGAGCAATAGAAATTCGAATAAGAATTACAATCTTAGAGATATAAATAACTTTAAATTGGAATATCCAAAAAAAAGAAAAAATTATGGAGGTCACCCATATAAATTACTACACAATGTGACAAAATAAATCTGAAATGTTTACCAAAACTTTTTAAAATATCAAATTTTTTAAAAGCCCATTAGAAATTGGCTAATAATAAATAAATCCTCTGGGTGACTAGATTTTAATTTTCACTTAGGATTTTTTGACTTTTGTCATATTTACATGTATATGACTTATTTTGTACGGATTTAAATTGTCTTGTATTCTTAATCCTAGCACCTGTTGATGAGATTTTAATTTGTAATCCTGACATTATTATATTTTGTAAAAATTAATAATTAAACTTCATTGGAAAAAGAAAAGAGAAAGTTTCCTATTGCGATTCAAATTCCTTGTGTTACAGATATCAAATAATACATATAAAAGTTCAAAATAGTTACAAATTTAGGGCTATTGTCACTATAAAGTCTGTTACAAAATCTAGGCTAGTTAGAAATAAAAAATCCTGTCAACTGATAGTTAATGAGAATCTGTTTAAGCTGTGCCTGAGGGATAGGAATTGTGACCATATCTGAAAAATCTCCACCCTCTCCTATCACCTCCCCTGCTTATGCTTAACGTAAGTAACTGTCACTTGCATAATTGATCTTAAGGTCAAATGACACATATATCCACTACGTGTGTGGATACCTAACCTCTTGTCTTGCCCTCTCACCATCAGGCTCAAAGGGATTGTGTCAAGGGATTTATAGTAATTCATTTATTTGGTTGGTTGGTTGAGGTATACTTGCGGTTGCTAGATGGGATCCTTAACTGTTGCATGCACTCTTTAACTTGCCTCAGAGTGTAAAACTGACTGAGGATGCCCAATAAGGCAGAAATGAGTGTCCCACTTTCCCTTTCTTGATAGCTGTGGGTGCAAATCCTTTAGACTTATGCATTTTTGTTTTTTAAGTTAATAATATTCACGGTAAACTTAAAAAAAAAAAAATATTTATTTTTGAAAGATAATCTTGTGACTGTGACACTATTAATTCTCATAATAATCTTGGATTCAGCTAAACCAGTGGCCAAAGTGGCACTGAATGGTTGGTGGTGTCACAAAAAAATTCTATTTGCCTTGTATTAAAGACTACTTTATTTTTTTTAACTGTGATGCTTTATTTGTTATTTCAACTATTCACACCAAATAAAAAAATCATGTTATGAAGAACATGAAGAAATATGGCATCAGATATTCCAAGCTTAATGCAGAATTGTATTTGAAAATATAAACAGGATAAAGACTAATAAAAATAAGGTTAAAATTTAGATTTCAATTAAGGGGTCCATCTTATTTTGGATATTAATTAGAAGAGTAGTCTTATTACTTTAAATAGCAGAGCAATTAATACAGCTGCTGCTGTTTATAAATTTCTCTATATAAAATTGTTTAAAGTATTTCGGGTATTTTAATCTGTAAATTTTGATTATATTAGAAGGTGACAAAGATATATGTCGGAAATTTAACTGAAAACTGCAGGCGAGGAGATCTTCAAGAATTGTTTGAAAAATATGGAAAAGTTGAAGAATGCGACATAATCCGCAATTATGGTTTTGTGGTATGTATTTTTTTTTTTTTTAATTCTCTGGAATTAATTTATTTAAAGTTTTAATTTTATGATGATAAAAGTTTAGATCTTCCTTCATAAAAGTAATATAAATTAAAAATGAATAATTCTTAATGAATATTTACTTTCTAGACAAAAGTGTTAAAAATATGAAGCTTTGAACTGTTCAAATACTTGGAAATAGTGAAATATGCTCATCGAGAATTGGATATCATTGCTCAGGCATTTATTTAGAATTTTCATTTGACATTTATCAATTTCTGCTAAATTACAGAAGATCCCTGGAATCAATTTTTGATAAATTATATAACTTTTTTTTTTTCCTCCAAGAGATTATTAAATAATACGAATCGAAATTTGGTGATCTTAAAATTAATTCCAGTGTACAGGTTAATATAAGCATAACTTGTATGTTTTGATGTATTGTCTTTGAGAACTTATGAATATTTCTATGCAAGCAGGGAATTGGGTTTTATTTTGTCTCCAATTTTAAAATTAATGTTTTTAATGCAGATGGTAAAATTAAAACAATAGCTTTCCTGAATGCTTTAAATCCAGAAATAACTTTTTTCACATTTACGAAATATCTTAAGGTTTTTTTGTTTTTGATAAACTTTTTGTTTCAATTTTTTTTATTAGCATATGGGGAATGAAGATGAAGCTAAAGCTGCTATTGCTGCTCTAAACAATACTGAATTTCAAGGCTCAACTCTTTCTGTTGAGGTTGGTAAAATTACTTTACTGCATTATTTATTTTATTTATTTTAAGTTTGACAATGTAATAAAAATGCTTAAATATGTAATTTTATTCTTAAATTCAGTAATTATAATTTGTTTTAACAGGTTTTAAGGTACTGATTTGATTAATGTATATGAAAATGTGACTTAGTCAATTGATCACGAGTTTTTTGTTTTTAGGCTTCTCACAGTAAAGTCAGACCAAGACCTGGTATGGGAGGTAAAGGTCAGTGTTACAGATGTGGGAAACCCGGCCATTGGTAAGTATCTATTAGAACATTTCTAATGAAATTGTGTAACAATTATAGTTAGGAGCTATTTTGAAATTGCATATAATTTAAACTTTTTATAATTAAATTTTAATTTTTCTTCCCTCAGGTCAAAAGAATGTCCTAAAGGACCGTAAGTATTATAAAAATTGATATAAAAATTTGATCTATATAACAAAAGCAGAAATATGCTTTAAAAGTTTTTATGGAATTTTATTTATTTATTGTTATAGCTCAAGACCTCCAATGATGCGAAATGATATGTATCGTCAAGATTTACCTCCACCTCCAATGCCTCCAATTCCACCACCGTTCTACAGAGATCGAGTTTTGACAAGATATGCAGCAGTTGAGAGGATGCGTCCATATCCAGATCCCTATGAACGCAGACCACCGCCACCACCTACAATGAGGGATGATTTCTATGAAAGGAGAAGTCCTTATGGCAGGATGGGTGGCCTTGGTGGTGGTGGAATGGGTCTTGGTGGTGGCGGAGGAGGAGGAGGAATGCCAGACTACATGTACAACAGACGATCACCTCCCAGGTAAGATTAGAAGAAGAAAAAAAATCATGTTACTGTCTTCCTTTCCATTTTATTTATGAAAATGTAAGCATCCCAAATGCCAGATTTCTTTTGTCATATGCTGTTGCTTTTTTTTTTTTCCTTAAGGAAAATAATAATAAGGCTAGAAAGTTATACTTTTAATACATAATCAAGTTATAAAGCAATAATCAAGAACTTTTAAAAAATAAGTTAATGTTGAGTGAATCAAATATTTAGTTGAATCATACTTTAATTGAATATTTGATGTGACAGTAAAGCTGACTGCTTCTCGCAACATTGTTGAATACCTGTGTTGATTGATTCTAAAATTAGAGTAAGGCTGCTCTGTTGCATTTCTTTTAATTATGAAAATTATAACAATTTTATATTGAAAATATATTTTGCTTAAAATTTGAGTTCATATCCATACGCTCAATTTGTTTAGAATATTCACAAAACACGAGTAATTGGAGAACAGTGTTTCTAAATACTACAAACATGTAATCGGCTTGCACTTTTAAAAGATTTATTTTGAAAGTGCATCAAAACAGAAATGAATACTATTTCTGCATAGCAAAATATTAATTTATTATTAGTAAAGAAGTGAGAACAGGTGGTGGAGGTATTTCTTAGCTCAATAGCTAAGAAATGATCTTGGAAAGAAAAGGCAAGCTTTCATAAACAGATTCAATTTGCATTTTCGGTGAACGGAAGAAGATTAAAATGTTGACGGAGCCAAATTTTTGAATTGCTGATTCTGTTTCAAGCATTAAATATTTCAACATATACTCCAATATGTCACACAGTATTAAAGTCTTTTTTGTACTAGAATAGGTGTTGATACTCAACTGGAAACGTTTATTTCAGCTATTGTCAAGACTTGTAGTGTAGTATTTTAAGAGGGGAAAAAGTAGGAGGCATTAATGAATGAGATTGTAAAATGTTAATATTATATAAGGATTATTAAAAATAATTTATTGAATTGCTTTCTTTTCTCTCAATTTTGCAGATATGATTACGATCCATATGACATGAATCCCAGAGCTCGGTAAGAATATTTTTAAATTTTGCCTATTTTTCTCACTATTTGTACAATATAGGAATTGGATTTATTACTTTAGTGTAGATAGGAAGAAAATTTGATTAAGAGATTGAGACGGGGAAAAAAATTATTAAATGAAAAAAAATTAACTGAAATACTAGTTAGCAGTGGTCTGGCATGGTAAGGAAACCAGTATTTTATTTGTTCAAGCAAAATGATATTTTGAATTGCTGAAATTGCAGTCACCTGTTAATGGGAATAAAATTACTGGTTCTGTAAAATGGAAATTTATTTATAATTTTTAAAAATGCATAGTATTTTTTTTTTTGTCAACATATAAAAGCTTAGATATATTTAAATTGGGTCCATGATAAGATTAGGAATCAGTTTAAGTATTTTTAATTTCAGTTAATTTGTAGTAGTACTTGAATCTTTGACTTCTCTATGATTAGGAGTTGACATTGTTAGCTTTGATCTTTATGTAACTAACATGACATTTTCCTTAATTTTTTTTTACCTTTTTTTTTAAACCATTTTTTTTTTTTTTTTTTTTTGCTTAATTCTTTCATTAAATAAATTAACTAAAAATAAACCAACTTTTCAGTTTGTAAATTTCAAAAAGAAAACGAGTTTTTATTAATAGACTAAATTTTAAAGATTGACACTTAAATTCAGAAATGAAATGGCATTTTACATTTGATTCAGCATGACTGCTTCATTGCCAGAGTTGTAAGTTCACTAGATAACAAATATAAATAACATAGTTCATTTCTAGTTAAATCATTTTCTTAGAATAAAAAGAATATTATTGATACTTTTTTTTTTTTTTTTTTTTTTAATTCTTTATCAATATTTATGAAGTCCCAAGAATTCATGCTGATTTCCTTAACATTTTACCATAATTTATCCTACAGTACATAAAAAAAAAAAATAATTGTCACATTTTTAAGATGCCATAATCTTTTAAATTATCGGAAAACATTAAAGAAAGTTCAATAAGGAGTTTTAACTTGTGTATATTTTTATGCCATAAGAAAGATATTAAAACAAAAATACTACATTTAAAAAAAATTTATTCACCATTGTTATGCTGCAAATATTACAGGGAGAGTATAAAATTTCTTAAAAAGCTCTCAACAATATTGTAGTTAGTCATACTTAACAGTTCACTTTTTTATCTGCATGAGTGCTTAACAATATCTTTACTACGCCTTCCAAAGGCTTAGTTATTAATGGAATTAAAAAAAAATTCAAAATCTTTTAATTTTTTTTTAGTTAACTATTTTCTACAACAATACAGTGTAAAAACTTAAGTTGATAGTAAGGAAATGTTTCAGATAAATTGTAATTTCTTAATTTAACGTTAAATGAAAATATTTTAATCTTATGACATCAAATATTGAGGAACTTAATCTTTATTCACTTAAGTTCAGGATCAAAATTTTATTATAGTAAATACCTTAGATCAAGAAAAATAAAGTTTAAAATTATTTTGAAAGTAAAAATAAAGTTAGTTTTAAAATCTATTTTGAAAATAACATAGTTTTAATATCATTCTGATTTAAATAACAAAGATTTATATAGATGATTACTAAACTAATATTTCAAGAATAGCTAAATTTCTCAAATTCTTCGTATAAAACTTGAGAGGAAGCAAATTCTTCACCTTAAATAAAATAAGTTCATTTCTCTACTCTCTTAATCTGTCAATTTATCCATTTTTCTGCCTTTAATTAAAATGCTAAAAATTATAGGGGAAAAAAATTCTGTTGCAGGGTGTCACAAAAATCTGTTCTGATAGGGGAAGAAAGCAAATTGTATTTGCACTTATTATTCAAATTTGAGCTCTGTATTCAAATATATATTGCAGTATGTATTCCCTCATTGGGGAGGATTTTGAGCAACATGTATTGCCTTAGTTATTTAAGTATAGATCACTTACAAGATCTGGATTTCAAGAGGGCCATTCATTTATTATCCTTACTCATTTGCAACTGAGAATAATGTACACAATAACTTCTGGATTGGTTTGTATGTGGTCTTTATACATTTATTGATATTAAAATTGATTTCATTCTAGTATTGATGGATATGTCAATTAACAAAACCATTTCCAATGTCTATAAATTTTAGTCTATGAGAATGAACTTCTGTGACACTCTTTAATATTTTTATATGTATAGTAAAAAGGAAAAAAAAAAAAGCTTAATTATCCCTTCACAACTTCAATATTTTGGCGTTTGAATTTTTTTTTTTTTTTTCTTTTTTTAAAAACATTATGACTGTTTTTAGCCTATACTTATTTAACACTATTTGGCAAAAATAACTATTTATGAAAATGGAATAATCATTTGACCACTGGGATTTTAAATGAAGATTTTATGAAATTGTAGAGATCGTTTTAAATGATCATAATATATATATTATTCTAGTTTAAATTGTAATATTTAAACATTTAAACAAGTTTGGCTTGAACATTACCTTCAAAAACTAACCATGTTGTAGTTCTGTCTACCTACATTTTTAAATTTAAACTATACAAGATTCATTTGAAATAATGCCTGATATCATTGGTTTTTATATTTCATCAAGACAATATTTCGTAAAATCACAATCACAATAGTTGCCCCGTCAGTTCAGATTATTTTATTTTCATCTTTATTTCATGGTAATAACTTTTAATGAATACTCTAGTATTTTCTATGATAATTTTGTATTTTATATTTGTTTAATCCTGTATTAATTTTTAAGTAAATTTCTGTGATTTTATTATGGAATTCTAAGCTAATTTCAAAATTGAAACTAAAAATACATTATCATTTCATTTTATTTATTTATTTTTAAATTTTGTAGTTTTATGTAATTGAATGATATGATTTTATTTATTTGCTTTTCTAACATATCTTTATTCATATCACTCAAATTCAAATTATCCATTCATCCATTTAAAGAGAAAAAAAAAAAAGCTTTGGATAAAAAATAATTAAAAAATATATTTATTAACCTATACTTAATATTAATACAGGTTAATTAATACTGCATGCTTGTAAATTTTAAATAACAGATCGATTATAATTTGTATTATTTGCCCTTTCCTGCTCGCAGTTACGGTCCGGGACGTCTTACACCACCACCTCCCAGTCGCCGCGCTCCGGTTTTTTAACGCGTTTCGTGAATGGTCAAGAGACGCGGTCACACGTATAGTACAGGAGAATAAGTTATCAACCCCGAAATGTGTATTATGGCATAGCAGCTTGACATCGCTGGTCAATTTGACGTTACATTACTTTCAGAACAGGAAAAAAAGACTTGTTAAAATTTATTACTGATTTATTTAGTACACTCCATTATAGTTTCTGAAATGAAAAAGAATTTGACAGTATGTTTTGCATTAAATGTAATTTTTTTAAAACCAAACTTTTACTTTGTTTACATGTATTCTATATCGTGTCAGCAGTGCTTAAAAGTATAATACAAAAATTGTACAAATAAAATCTTTAATAAAGTCAACTTTTAAGTCATTTTTACATAGTTTCATTTGTTTGGTAAAACATTCCACATTGTTATATTTTGAAATTTCATTATATAAGCCAGTGAGTTCAGATTCATTGGTTTTTGTTAAGTTCATACTATAGCATTTACAGTTTTAAAATGAATCGGAATTTTTATACTGTGCTTTTAAAAATAATATTTGAAATCTTTAAAAATTCTCTAGTTGAAACAAATTATTCTTAATAGACCTATTACAAATTAGTGTATAATATCCATCTTATTTTTAATTAGTAATTGTTAATCAAACAAAACCTGAAAGTTTTCTAATTTAATTCAAGACACTGGCATGCTGTGTTAGATTTTTCTTTTTAATAAATATTTTGTTTTGGCAATAGTTATGTTTCAATTATATGAATAGTTATGCTATTCATATGCTATGCTATTTTCACAACCGGAAGTTCGGGAGTTGCCATTTGTGCATTGACCGTTGGAATCGAGGAAACCCGTCTACAAATAATATTCTTGCGTAGGTATTATTGATAAAAATCGCGAACTTTACAGTTCGTATTTTGTTTTTATTTTTGTTTTATTTATAAATTCGCGATATCTTCATTTGAATATTTAAAAAAAAAAAGTCGTGCGTTTTATAATTTAAAAGTAACTACTACAAAATAAAAGGATGTATTTATTTTGAACATTGTTTTAGCTTTTTAAAGTTTTAATGTAAATACTGTTAAATTATTAATTAATTAATAATTAACTTTGTATTCAGTTACATTTAAAAAAAAAATTACATATGTGAGAAATTAAATTGATCTTTTTTATTGTAGATGAGGATGGGGATGATGACCTACTCCATCCAATTTTTAAAAAAATAAAACAAAAAAAAAATCTAACTTCACCAGTTATTACAAGATGCTCAGTGAAGCAATTTTTGAAGGTAATGATTTATATCTTTCAATTGGCAATGTGCTAATTTGAAGTTAATCTTAGATAACCATGTGCAGTTTAGATGTGCTTCATTAATCTGTGGGTTATTTTTGTTCTCAATTGTTCATCTTTTATTAAATATACATGTTTTTTAATACTATTTCAGCAAAGATCAGAAATTTCTAGTTTTGAGATTCATTCAAAAATAAATATGCAGGAGTACAGGTCACATCAACTTAGCCTGATATATTTGATGGTGTTATAATTGCATTGTTTCATAATTTTAATTTTTACAATTTCATAATCTTCATCAATTTGGAGAAGTTTAGTCCCAAGAGGGAGATACAGCCATTCCAGGTGATAAAAATAATTCTTTTCCATCCCCTAATAGTACCATTAATAAAGTATCAAAAAAAAAAAAAAAAAAAAAGTCGTTCGTGAATAAGTTTTTCAGAAGAGGAAATATACAATTGTAGTTGACTTCAGATATCAGATGGCTTAAGACATCAATCGACTAGAAATTTTTAAGTTTGACAATACAGTTGACTCGTGATAATCCGACAGTTACGGAACTGAGGAGGTGTCTGATTACCAAAGGTTTATTTTTTATAACTGAATTTTGACTTCTAAGGTAACAAAATTTAAGTTGTATGTATATAGTGTACATTACTGTACATACTACAGTACGTATATTGTTACAGTACATATTGAGTACATATTTTACGGCCATTGAGGATATAAAAAACTTCAATTAGGCATAGTTTTACACAAATGAATACGTATGTATGTAATAATATATTACTGTATTCACATCTTTAAAAAATAAAATTACAAAATGTAATTTTGCCTTAAAATAAAAATACCTACATATGTATTTATGGCTCAAAAAAATATGTAATCGTTTTTTGTTTCTTCTTATGTAAAGAGTCTGTCATGGCTTTTTCTTGAATATCTTTTAACATTAAAATTTTCTCATAGTAGAGTTCCCTCTCCTCATACCAACGTTATCAAATTTTTGTCAGCCGACATGACTATCATCGCAAGTGATTGTGCATTTCACCTCTGTGACCGCCTCAATAGGGTCGGTTTTTGAACCAACCTGCACCGGACTGTCAAATGTCAGATTATCGCGAGTCAACTGTACTGAAATTAAAAAATGTGTCCTGAAGTCATCCCTCTACTCAAGTGTGCTTTACGCACACCTGAGTATTATGTTATTTATACCTGTTAACGTATATTTTGCAAGTAAGTATGCAGTTTGATTGTTCAAAATATTAATTAATTTCTGTTTCTCCTTTCACTTTTTGAAATCTTGTTTTCAGCATTAAGCACAATTTTGAAGCTTTTTTTAATAAGTATTACAATAGCTTTGTATTAATAGCAGCATTTAAAAGTATTGATGCAAAGCTGGTAACTTGGGTTATCTGTCTTTGTTCTGGAAGCATATTTCAAAAATGTTTTAAACTAATTGAATTCAGATTTCAACAATACCAAAATTATGACTTTTTATAAATCTTGTTAAATTTTAATGAAATCTATTGAGAAATACAAGAATAGGCATATTGGTAGATTGATGTTGCTTCTCTCCCAAATTCTGTAAAGGGCACTTTCATTTTTCTTGACTTGCAGGTCCCTTTGCCAATTCATGTAAATAGCTTATTTCGTAGAGCGCAGTACAAATGAATTGCAGAAAGTATATAAACAAAGTGATTTAAAATGCTTTTCTCTACCATAACTAAGAGTAAGACATTTACTCATACTTTACATTCTGAAGATACAAAATTTTCAACTTATAAGAATAATATATATATAAAAAAAAAAAAAAGCATGGGGTGTGAATAAAGGGGCCTTGAATTGGAGCATGTAAAAGATTCTTTAAAATATGGCCTAAGGAAATATTTATGACAGTAATGGTGAAATTTTGTAATGGAAAAAACAATGTTCAGTGGGACTTGCCATAGTTATTTGCAATCCATTCTAAAATGATTTTCAACATGGACAAGAATAACATTCATATTTGAAATAACTATGCATTCAAACTGTCCTTCATTTAAATATGAATTTTTTCCCCTTGCTGTTTTGCTTTTGATTATATGAAAATAGATTCGGCTAATACAATAATTATTTTTCATCTTTTCAAATGACAAGACTAGAGCCGAAAGGAAATCAGCCTAAGGGAAGACAAAAATGCTTATTTCGTTACCATAAATGCTGCACTTTTATGGACTACAATATATCAATTATTAGATTGAACTTTAACATCAAAATTCACTGTTTTAGATAAGATATAGGAGCTGCATCTTATTTTAAAATACAAAAGTATATATATTAAAATAAGGAAATTACAAAATGTCCTGCATTAGTTCTCCTAATTTTTGCTGTGGTTAAAAGTTAAGCATTACCTTTATTTCTGGCACAGGATTATCAATTGATGCATTCCTTAATAATTGTTAATTGTTGTAATAGGAAAAAAGACTGCTATGTATTGCTGAAAAGTAAAATAAAAACAATGTTTAATGTCACTTATGTAGGTGATGTGATACTAATAGTAGGAAAAACTTTTAGTATTGTTTTATTGATGTTTTTGGGGGTGGGGATGAATGAATTACTTAATTCAGTCAGGGAAAATATACTTTGTCATTCGATGTAATCTAATTTAGCTAGCTATATCTAACCATTTATTATCAACACGCCGAAAGATGAACCTCCCAGAATGCAAAGCAGATTATAGATTGTCAAAGCGACATCTTTTTCAATGTTAGCGGTCGGCCAGGAAAGGACAATCTATAATCTACTTTGCATTCTGGGAGGTTCATCTTTTGGCGTGTTGATAGTAAATATTTGCTTTCATCAAGTGCACGTTTTAATTTTCTATGCACAACAATAGTAACTTTGATGTACAAGATGCTTTTTGTAGTTTTCTGTTAATTTAAAAACTTTGCATTAACATCTTTGTTGATGACGTGAATACACTGTTTTAAAATAAAACCTTTGAATCGAAAGTTAACATTTTCAGTATTTACTTATCAAGGAAATGTTAATTGTTTTCTTTTCACTTCATTAATTTTAACAGTTCTGCACAGAGGTGGAATGCTGTGCAGGTCAGAATTGCCATTGAAGAATTCTAAAACAGAATTGTGAATAATATGGTAACCAACTTCAACTGATTATTCTTCAAGCTGAAGAACATGGATAGCAGATACGGAGACTAAGGAAACAGTTGGTTTTTTTGTATTTCATTTTCTGTCGAAAGTACAGTGTTGGAATTGTTTTGTTGTTTGATTAAAATTATTAAAAATATTTGCTTTGTTCCTTTATTTTTTATTTTCAAAGTTTAAAGACACTTTTGAGTTAGGAATTTAAGTAGGACCAATTGCTGCAATTCAAGAAATTTAGTTTACTATTTCATTCAATGTCATTCCACTCCTGTAAATCCTTTACACTATAAAGTTAGATTTAGATCTTAAAGTTTTAAGAAAGAAAAAATTTTACCACAAGAACTATAACAATAGCTATTATAGAAAATAATTTTCTACAACAGAATGTAACCATTATCTTGTAGATTATCTATACTAATTAACAAAGAAGAAAATGCAGGAATTAGAACCTATTCAATCTTATTTTCTCACTACACATCAATAGATCAGTTTAAATGAAACTTTGATGCTGAGATAGAAGCAATGGAACAACTTATCTACAGACCCAACAAACTCAAACTCAGTTTTCTTGTATTGTTGATTTTGAATCTACCAAGCAATAGCTTCTAATAAACCAATTACAAAACAAATTCTAGAAGTAAACTTTTACTGGAAAGTTTATCCAAATATGAGGGGCGTTCAGAAAGAAACAAGCCGGAGTGTGTAATGGGCAAACCGGTGACAGAAGGATAATATCGTTGCATGTGTAACCAAGATTGGTTCGGACACGAGTGGGTGCGGAAGTTCAGAGCCCGCCGCTAGAGGGTCACTGGTGCAAGTCACGTGACTAAAAGCTAGCAGAAGCATGCGTCAATCGTCCAACGCGGTCATTAACGTTGTAAGCAGTGAAACAGTGCAATGGAGGCGTCTAAAGAAGAGCAAAGAGGTGTTGTTCATTTTCTGACAGCAGAAGAAGTAGGGGGAACGGACATTCATCGAAGAATGTCACAAGTGTTCGGTGAACACTGCATGTCCCTTGCAAGGGTCAAGGCGTGGCACAAGCGCTTCAGGGAAGGACTGGTGTCGTTAGCCGATGATGCACGGCCTGGAACACCACACCGCATTACCGATGACATCGTCCAGCTGATTGATGGACTCGTTACCCAGAACCGCCGAGTTACAGTGAAACACGTCGCCGACGAGGTCGGATTGAGCATCGGAAGTGTTCACACCATCATTACAAAAAGATTGAACTGGCGCAAAGTGTGCGCTCAATGGGTGCCCCACAGTCTTCAACCTCTACAGAAAGCATGTCGAATGGCCCACTGTATTGATCATCTGCAGCGCTATGCCAGAGAAGGGAACGAGTTCCTGGCACGAGTGTTGGTTGGAGACGAGTCTTGGTGTCATCACTTCGAACCAGAATCGAAACGACAAAGTCTCCAGTGGAAGCATCCAGGGTCACCACCACCAAAAAAAATCCAAGGCCATCCACACAAGTGCAGGAAAGGTTATGCTGACGTTCTTCTTTGACCAAGACGGCCCACTTCTGATAGACTTCCTGCAGCACGGACAACAGTGAATGCCCAGCGTTACTCGCAAACCTTAACCACCCTTCGTCAAGTGATCAAATCGAAACGACCAGGCAAGCTCACCCATGGGGTCATTCTGCTCCACGACAATGCAAGGCCCCATACAGCCAACACAATCACAGCACTCTTGCAGAAATTCTAGTGGGAGGTTCTCGATCACCCTCCTTACAGTCCAGACCTCTCTCCCTGCGATTATGCCATTTTTGGTCCCCTAAAAAAGGCTCTGAGGGGCAAACGATTCACCTCGGACGATGACATCAAGCAGTATGTGCGGAACTGGTTCACAACGCAGCCCCGGGAATTTTACGAGACAGCCGTTCATCGCCTTGTATCGCAGTGGGACAAGTGCCTCAATAGCCAGGGCCAATACTTCTGACATATCTGTACTGGTTTCTGTTCCTCGGCCTCCGGCTCGTTTCTTTTTGAATGTCCCTTATAATTTCAGTGGATATCTTCACATATTGCTGATCACTTAGCAAAAAAATTAACTAAACTTCATTGTTATAATAAATCCATCAGCATTAACATACTGAAATGAACCATCAAAACAAAAATAAATCAATTGTCTCAAAAAATAAGAAAAAATGGGCGAACGCAGATAAGCTCTGGAAAGAAAACTGGATTAAACCTCATAAAGTTGTTGCCTTATTCAGACTAAATTCAGGACAGGACTGCCTTGCCACTCGCCTAGATAGTTATAATTTTTAATTCGGCCATACCTATTTTATATAATTTACCAGGATCAAGATCACATTCTTGTTTGTATGAAACTAAGAATTTCCAAACTTAAACTATAAATCAGTGTTTCCCAACCTTTCCCCACCAAATTAGATATAACTAACAACCAAAAAAAAAAAAACTATTTTTTTTTTTTTTTTTT
>JAFIDM010012231.1:71223830-71235357 GCA_023159025.1 Thereuonema tuberculata
CCCCCCCCCCCCCCGTGAAGTGTGTGCCCCACGTTGGGAAACAGGGCTATAAATGGTTTATATTGGGAAGCACAGACCAAGTGGGCTAAAAGCACCCAACTTGTATAGCCATTGGATAACCTACCTATATTTCATTCAGTGTTGAAAAAAGACTTCCTGAATTATTTAGTGTTTGCAGGGGAAAATAAAAACGTTGAAATGCAGAATGTAACCTATTGTGCTCCCAGTTAATGATGGCCGCCCTGTTTTTGTGAGATCTGCGCATGTATCATCGATTACTCTGGTCAGGCACTTCCGTATGAGTTTATCACTGGACGTCGCCATTACGGTAAAGGCTTGTTACTTTGCAAAAGAGCATTGTATTTATAAATAATATATATTTATTTATTTATATAAATACTTATTGTTAGCAACTGGTATTGAAATAACGGTAAATAGTCGAGAGGAGTTTTAATTTGGCGTTATCAACATGTCTTTCTCAGTGAAAACAGACGATGGGCGTCCATTGTGACAGGAAAACAATTGATCAGCTACCGGAAGGGCTGCGCAGTTCAAACTTCCGCCGGTCATCTTTCATTTTGAGGATAATAGTGTCTTGTTATCAGACTTCAGTGTTGATTCATAAACAGTGCCATGAAACAAAGTTTTCTTTTAAAGAAACACTGGAACATATTTTAATTCAATCTAAAGGAAAAGCCAGTAATCAAAGATAAGTTTCTCATCACAGCCAAGTAGATGTTTAACAAAGAAAGCCAAGAAAGATGCATTAACAATGATAAGGTTTCTTTTTTTCTTTTATCATTGTTAATGCAATGTTTCTGAATATATATATATATTCTTAAATCTATGATTGAAAATTAAGGAAAGGTGGCAGATTATTGGTAGCACTAATTTATTTGGTTGAATCAACAATTTTTTTTTTTTTCTTTTGAGTATTTTAAACTTGATCTCAAAAACTGTATTTTTGGCCTAAATTCATGTAACACGAGTTTCCAATCTGCCTGTGCCACATAGGCCCAACTTTTGGATCATCCAGCTACATTTGTTGGCTTTTAACAGCTTTGTGTCTAAGCTGTTTGGTAAATTTAATCAAATAAGTTTACAGAATTACTGTCCAAGAACCAAGATGTTTTTCTCCTTTTCGTAGTATTTAATATACTCTAAATAATAATAATAAAAAATATCCTTTAATGCAAAATTGTTGTGAATTAATAAATGCATCTTGGTGTGTATTTTTCCTAACCCAAATGCTATAATTTAAAATTTAGTGTAAAGTGAGTTATCCTTATGCCAACACCTTGCATTTGGACTGTCCAGCCATATTTCTTGGCTTCTGGGCAATTCCACAGAAGAAAAAGGACATGATACTCAAAAAATTAAAATTGATATTTTGGAAACTACATATGGAATCGGTTTTTAAATGTCTTAGGCTTAAAGTTGTCCTTTATTTGACACTCATTTCCTGTCGTATGGCCTTTGGAGCCATGTACATGGGAGTCCATCGGCATTAGATCATCACATGTTTAATAAATCAATTTGATATTTTATCATATCAGACAGTGGAAACCCAAGTATCACTGGAAGAAGTTGTCCAAATTCCAACTAGACAAGTAATTTTGTTACAATTCGGAGGTGCCTGTAATTTTAGGGTGAGTCTACAAATGATAACCGCAGTTGTGGTTAATACCGCTCTGGTTATGCTAACATAGGAGCCTCGTTATTCCCAATCCTTGCATTTGTAGATGGCTGGCATTGTTAAGAGAATCTGTTAAAAATTGATTCAAGTTTGCCAGCCATCTTAAACTACAACAACGAAGTAAAAATAAAATGACTTGATTTTTTTAAGCAACAAAAAAAATAAAATAGTTTCAATGGCAGTGTGATTGCTTTATTAATGATGAGTAACTAAAAATAAAATAACTATTCTTTCATGCAACACAGCCAAGTAAAGAATAAAGAAAATTATTGACTGTATTTTTTTTTTTTTAAGTTCATCTCTTGCATCAATATGAAACAAAGAAGTTAAATAAAATATTTTTTTAATTTAATTGTCGAGTAAAAAGCAACTCTAATGTAAAATGCATCCATTGTGTCGGCTGCTACGAATGAGTTACCCAGCTCTGAGCCTTATTACAAAAAAAGTAAGTGGTTACTGCAACTGCAGATCTGGTTGGCGTTTATAGATGCGGTTGCAGATTTGCTGGAGTAACCGGTCGACTTTATAGATGGTGTGGTTTCATGGAGGGTAGTAACCACAACTGTGGTTATCTTTTATAGATACACCCTTAATCTGTAAACTAACAATTTCAGTGTTATATCAATAACAAAAAAAGAGTAAAATTCCTACTACAAACTGCAAGATTAACTTAAGAACTACTTATTGCAAAATTCTAATATAGTCAAACACCAGTCAGACCACACAGCTTTTTTTATATTTCTAACTGAACAATATTATTTCTTACTGAATATTAGCATTAATGACTTACATTAAGTCATACATCACTGCCCTATGTGGGTGATTTGTTGTTTGTTCTGATATTGAAGACTTTGTATCAAATCAGTTCAGTCAAGAAGTTGAAATTAATGCTGAACAATTGTGCCGTTACTATCAATGGACTGATGCAAATGTAAAAGTGAATTATTCAAACAGTTAAAAGGTCTGTGTAAACGCTGTTTCTTTGTAAAAACGCAGTTACACCAGATGAAAACTTCGAAGCAAAACCTGTTACCTTATCATACCATCTTGTAAGATGATTTTGCTGAAAACTTGGGACTTCAGCAACAGGATGAAATAATGAGTGTACACTGCACAAATGACTATGTTACCATATTTATAGCTGTTTTCTATCACACAAATTCCACAACTTTGTATGCTGTGAAGATTTACAGCATGAAAAGGGAGCCTTTTTGACTTTTAACAACGCCATACTTGAAGATGCTTTGAACAAAGGTCAAACAAGATATATCCACATTTTTTTCTGATGGTGCAGAAACCAAAAATATACTCAAATGTGTAAAATTAAATAAAATGTAAAAATGTCAATAAAATTCCAAAAACCTGTAATATTTGTAATTATTTATTTAATTAATATGGGGTTGAAAATTAGTATTTTTTAAGTACCACATAATGGAAATGTTAATTAAATTTAATTAAAACTTTACTTGTTTTTCTGAACAGGAAAGGGCTAACCACCTCGAACCAAGTTATACCAAAGTTAAATTATTTGAACTGCAAATGGGGAAAATGGCAAGAAAATATATTTATCATTTACTCCAACTGAGATGATGTTGAGCCAATTGGGGATACTCACATCTGAAACTATAAAAAAAAAACCCCAGCCGTTTTGTTCTGTTTGAATTCTGTCATCAGAAAAAAAACTCAGTAAAATTTCGATATGCCTATTTCTGCCAGTGATGTTGACAAAAAACTCAGATGTGAAAGTGATGTTTTCTGAAATGTGTCACACAAAAAAACATTCTTCTTTTTAAGACTGATGAACATGATATAACCTTTGTCAAACTCAGATTGTACAGATTCTACCGTATTGTCCGGCGTATAAGAGGACCCCCCCCAATTTTTCCAATTAAAATATAGAGTTTGGGATATACTCGCCATATAAGACTACCCCTCTTCCAAATAAAAATTAAAAAAAACATCAGATTTGATTTCAATATGGTAATTTTAATTCAAATGCTTATGATATGCAGATACTTAGCAGGAAAACTGTCACTTATAAACCTGACGCTGTTTGTCATCAAACATGTAAACATAAAACAGTGCAAGTGGATTAAACTTTTCCTTTAAAAGCGATGTACCTTACTGGCGATTGGCTGGCTATTGTATACAATGCCTGCTTGGATTGGTCAGCTCTCCAAGTAACTGTAGTTTTGTTTATTCTGGTGCATTATTTTAATGCTGCATTTATTTAGGATTTCACTAAAATCATAGTATTTCTTAACGGTAGCCTTGTTTATTCTGTCCCCACTCTATCTCTTTTTTCCATACCCCGGGCGCCCCCTCACCTCGTCATCGGGACTTCCGTACTTGTACAACACCGTCCTTGCTGCTTTCATACGGTTGCCGCATACGGTGTGGATGCGGCCGCGGCCGTTTTTGAGCTCCCCCCACCATATGCGGTGACCGCAGATTCTCCAGTCCGGCTCGGAAGTTTTAGCACCCGGCGTATAAGACGACCCCCAACTTTTAAGATTTTCCTGGTTTAGAAAGTCATCTTATACACCGGACTATACGGTACCTTGTCCTGAGATTGAAATGAAAGCTGACAGATCTATACATATAAAAAAATGTTTGTATGTTTCTGTTTATCCCGTATACATTTCTAGGCCCTTTGACCTATCTGAACCAAACTTTACAGAATTACTCTTTAGAACCCTGCGGAAAAGATAGGCTCCCTTAGAACCTGGACCCTCCCCCCAGGGGTTGAAAAGGGGTAAAATCTGTGATCTAGGCAAATATGCACCTGGTGGCGACAATGAGAACTAAAGCCATTTGTATATCCCTTATGCGTTCCTATACCATTCATCAGATTGCGATGAATGGTATAGGTAACGCCTGCGAAGCTTTCTGAATTAGTAGAACACCGGGCCCTTATATGTAGGGCCCCTTCTCGGGCACCCCAAGTCTATTGCAAAAAGTGAAAATTCGCTCTCCTCTGGGGGGCAGGACACCACATTTGCGTGAAAGGCTAAGTGTCCCATCCCCGACTGACACTGGGCCCTTCCTTTCTTTGAGTGGCATTGCAACGCATGCCGGATACAGCTAGATGTATTATAAATTTAAAAGGCCAATTGACATTACAGAAAGGCATTTATTTAGCGTAATTTTTAGGGTATGTACATTATGTCACGTGAAAGAACCCAAAAATGAAAAATTCTGTAACTTTTGATCCGACAGTTCAAACTTTGTAATTTATGTATAGTTTTTTTCCTTTCAACAAGACAATATTACGAGAACCATAAAGATGCTCAAATGTGTAAAATTAAATAAACTGTAAAAATTTTGCCGAATTTTCAAAGATCTGTAATATTTTTAATTTTTTATTTTAAGAATATTAATATGGGGTTCAAAATTAATATTTTTCAAAGCACCACAGTAACGGTAAAATAATTTTGTAATTAAATTTAATTAAAACTTCACTTGTTGTTCTGAAGAACAGTGGGTTGGAAAAGCATAACCACCTCGAACCTGTAATGGGCAGTGGATTATGATCAGACAACCTGATTATAGGAATCGAGGTTCTAGATAAAGTTTGTTATGGTATCCGTTTAGGCTGGTTGTATTTACAGATGGCATGGATATGATCATAGTAACCAGGGTGCAGTTTTTAGAGACCCCCCTCCCTTTTCCTTTTTTTTTCCCTATCTCTGTGGGGCAAGTTACAAACTACCTTGGATAGCACCAAAGAAATATTGCTCTACTTCACTTAGGATAGAGTAATGAGAATTGATGTATTAGAAAACGGTGTCTTTAAATTATCAAAAAGCATTTCAAGTAAATAAATAAATATATATATATATATACATACACTGAAGCTCGGTTATAACGCAGTTGTTTATATCGCGAATTCAGATACAACGCGATTTGGTCTTGGACCCCTTCTATTTTGGAAAAGGTGTATAATTGTAAAATTGCAAAATTTACCGTTTTTTCGCCTAAAATCAAATCAAACGTGTAAATTAATATGCTTGTTTCCTTAATATTTACAGTAATTGAGACTCTATACCCACCCTAATGTCACGAAAATGCGTCAAATACAATACATATTTTTAAAAAAATAGCAGAATCGCGGACTTTTTCGTTTAACCAAAATGAATATCGAGATCTATTTTTCTATAAAGGACAACCAGCAAAGAGGCCCATGTAATCTAATAGGCGAATGAATACCTAGTTTCGATCCACGTGACTCATCGTTTGTACAAGATGCCAAGATGGCGGCGCCAAATCAATTTTGGCTAATATAACCCATCAAAGTGTTGAAAAGGTAATGATTTTAGGTATTTATAAATATAAAATTCTCTCACATAGCTCTGAATGATGTAGGTAATCGCGAAGTGATCATTTTAAATCAATTTAGAATCGTGTGGGCGATAAAAGGGTGCAATATACGACATTTGAATCGCGAAGTAATAAAAGTTCGGTTATATCGTGATCTTCGAAATCTTGGATCCAAAAGATCGCATTATAACCGAGCTTCAGTGTATTTACAACTGGTGAAGAGCATGCCACGGCGTGTGGATGCTATGCTTAGGGCAAAAGGTACGTGCTATTAGACATGCTGTAAATAAAGCATCTGTTCGATACCACAGGTGTCCACTTTTAATTGAGCAGTCAGTGTATAAGACATCCAGGGGGAGGATTGTTTGGTTCCCCTTTTCCCTGAATGGCTGTATCCATGATGTATATTTTCATTGATTTGTCCAAAAATGTTGCATATTTTTATATTACATTTTACTATGGAAATTGGATTAGGGCTAATTCATAATACAGTAAAACCTCGTTAAATCGTCACTCAAGGGACCAAACATTTTTGAGGACTTAGGCGGAGTGGGAATTTTTGAAAAAATAAACCACACTGAAATACAGTATTTTCATGAATTGTTGTAGGATTCGGTGAGAAAAACAAGATTTTCAGAAATCAATACATACAAATGAATGAGTGGAAAATAATAATAATAAAAAAAAAAAAAAACACTTTTTATGGTTACCACACATTTTAATGTTTTAAAAGAAAGGCAATGTCTGTCTTTGAAACGTTCCAGCCAACTATTGCTGCCGCCAAAATCTTCAATGTTCAACTCCTTAGCAATTTCCATGGCTATTTCTTTGAGAATCATAGCAGAAATCGGCACATTTTGCGATCTGGCATGTTTTAGCCATCGAACTAGCTAAAACCTCCTCGATCTCGTCAAACTTCGATTTCCTCATTCTGTTTCTTTTGTTTTTGCAGTCAGCTTCTTCTATTACTTGTTTCGATGAAAGAATATCGTTTAATGTAGTCCTGGGAACATGATGTTCTTTGGCAAAAGCTGTTTTCGAAACATTTGATTTTTCAAAAAGTGCAATTAAGTCTTTTTTTTCTTTAAAAGATAACGAGGTAAGTTTTTGTTTCCCTCGCATGTTAAAAACGTAATCGAACCACGAAATTGCAAGAGAAAAAATAGACCTTACAGCGGTGCTTACCGTAGCCTTTGTAATACTGTATCTATTTACGGTACATTATGAAGGCTATGGGCTTACTCGCTATGAAATGAAGTCACACTCAGGAGCCGTCAAGAAAAACATCTACACTCGACAGAGTCGCAGCGAGAAGTGTGCTTTGAATGATTAGCAGCGAGATTCCAAGAACCCAAATCCTCCGAAGGGGTAGGAAAGGAATGAAGTGACAGGCATGGTCGAAAATTCCCCGTAAAGGCTTGGCTTTATTAAAGTGAAGGGGCGGGGGTGAAAAGACAACTCGATGGCATGCAAAATGGAGAAGAAAGATGCTTTTGGCTATTTTTGAGGGCGACGAGTTATCTGGAGTAGAATTAAATTTGGTGACGAGTAAAGGAGGGTTATTTTAAATTATTGTGTACGAGACCTTGTCGGGACCAAAGGAAAACGACTTAAACGGAGTGATGACTTAACGAGGTTTTACTGTATATTTAAATGTCACCCACATTCAGCCTTTATACTTGTTTTGAGCTAAATTTAAAATTTTTAAATATTTTATTACATTGTTATGTAATATAACTTTTTATTTTTCTTAATCCTAAGAATTTCTCCTTGTTAATAGTTTTCTTGAATATCTTCAAACACATTAATGTCAAAATAACTTTAATCAATACAATAAACTTCTATAAACTCCATAATTCTCCAGACATCAATATTTCGTCCCATTTCAGAGACTTTTACAAGATGTTTTCTTAAATTTTCCTATAGAGTAATTTAAGAAAACATCTTGTAAAAGTCTCTGAAATGGGACGAAATATTGATGTCTGGAGAATTATGAAGTTTATAGAAGTTTATTGTATTGATTAAAGTTTTCTTGAATAATTTACAAGTGTATAAAGAAGCTTAAATAAAAAGAAATTATGAATCCAAACTTAGCTGTAAGTTACATTTTTTTTTCTTATCCTAAAGAAGAAACATCCATCACAAGATATAGATTTAAAATATTTTTTAAGTTTAATAAATTTCTACAATATTTGTTTGAGCTACATTGAAATTAACAAATGCAAACAATTTAAGAAACTAATTTAAATTCACGTCTTTTGTTCTTGACTAGAAGGCGGTGGCTTAAGGTTACTTGGTAATTTTTCCAATGCACACTAATAAGGAAAGAAAGAAAAAAACAGTAATTACTGATATGAAGAAAGAAAATGTTACGCAATAAATAATAGACTGTAATAAGCAAAATAACACAAAAGAAAACTGAAAGATAAAACTTGGGAATATTTATCTTAAAGAAAACAGTACTCACAAACTTATTCTCTCTGTTTTCTTTAAGGCAAATATTCCCTATTTTTATCTTTCAGTTTTCTTTGTGTTAATTATTTTTCTTTATTCCAATCTTTATATATATATATTATGGCTATAGAGGAAAAAAAAACCTTCTGAAATAAAAGAAACCAATTTTTGTAAATACAGCTGGCATGCATTCTTCTTTTTCCTTTGTGATTAGGGTTATTAATGAATCATTGAGACAATATGAGAGGTTCTTCAAGAAATATTTGAAGCACTCCAAGAAAAATAATGCTTTGATTCTACAGTGGCTACATTTTCTTGATTATATAGTCCTAATTAATCCTGATTAGATAGGAAAAGATGTGAATCTATTATAACATGATTTTGTAATTGTAAACTTCTACAAAATTGGATTCAAGAGTTTGCCAGAATGGCAATTAAAATTTGAATGTTGTTCTGCTAAAGACGGACACAATTAATCCAAAGGAGGTAAAAATATTGTACTTGGGGAAGAATTAGCATATGGAATAACAGTTTTAACAGTACTGCTGTAAATAATTTAGGAGAGATAGTATCTACATGCCTGACACCTTTTCCTATCCTGATTTTTTTCTGTATCTTTTGTGCAAACAAATTATTGTTGCCGCATCCTTATAAATATTTTTGATGAGCTCTACATAGCCAGTGTCAATATCGTAATTTTCCAAAGCACTAATAACAGCAGACATGTTAACTGTGTCAAAAGCCTTTTTATAAATAAATCCAATGTAAAGTGTCATCTCATATACATTGGTTCTCTCATTGGTTTCTCTTAAAACATGAATGTGATCAATCATATATCCACTATGAGATCCAGCTTGTTCTCTTGGCTGGACAGAATCTAAAGTTTTCTGCAAGTGATTGGTAATAACTTTCATAAATATTTTATATAAAACTGGCAACAGGCTGATAGGCTTTTAATTCCCAATATCTTCTCTTTCTCCTTTATTAAATAGTAATTTTACCACTGCATTCTTCCAATCTTTGGTAAATCCCTGAGGTTCAAACATTTAGTAAAACGAGCAGCCAGAATTCCTTACATTTCTTCTCCTTCTTTGAGAGTATCTGCTGTGATTCCGTAATGTCCTGGTGCTTTTCCTTTCTTCATACATTTGATGGCGTACCTGAGTGTCTCTTTCAATACTGAAGGAACTTCAGAAACAGTCTTACATGCCATTTCACCTAAATCTTCACTATGTCCATATAAATCGTTATAAAATTTTTCAACACACTTCATAAGTTCCTCACGATTTCTAATGGTGATGCCAGCTTCATTTTTCAGAGCCATTATGAACTTCTAACCAGTGCATAAACATTTAGCAGCTTTTAGCTTTTACTTTCCTCCACTGCTTTTCTTATCATTTCACAATTGTACTTCCTGAAATTCTCAGTAATGTGTTCACAAGATGTTTCACAAAACTCAGCATATTCTATTCTCGTCATAGGATCATCCTTGTTTATCTTCATTTCTCTTTTTTTGATCCTTAATTGTCTAATGTTATTAGATATTTTTTTTTCTCAAATATCTTTGGAGATACAGTTGAATCGCGATAATCCAACAGTATGGGACCGAGGGGGTGTCGGATTATCAAAAATGTCGGATTACCAAAGGTTGATTTTTTAAAACTGAATTTTGACTTCTAAGGCAAGAAAATATAAGTTATGTATACACAGTATTGTATGTACTACAGTACGTATATTGTTACAATACATATTGAGTACATATTTAATTAAAACTGAATTAATTAAACTGAAACTGTGGTGAGTCACGGGGCAGACGGGAGATGTCTGCAGCAAGCGCAGTGACGTCATCCGATGCAGCGTCTGACTACCGAGCATGTCAGACTGTCAAATGTCGGATTATTGCGATTCAACTGTATTTTCAGATCGTCCGATACTTACAGCTGTTTTGATAATGATATTAGTTAACTTACCCTTTAATTCATTCAAGATGTTTTCTTCATCAATGTTCTGCAATGCAGTGAAACGATTTCTCAACTGTAACTTAAAATTAGATGAATGTTCCCTTACACTCATTAAATTAATAAGAGTTTCTTGGATTTCTTACTAGTTTCTGTCTTTCCAGCTTGACATTGAGGTGTAACTTTTGAATAATTTTCTTCATTCGCATATTGCAAAGCATTGTGATTGGTTTACTAATCGCTATCGCTACCTTGGAACCCGACCAGCTAGAGACAAACTCTACAGCTCTGAACTACTCTTGGCAAGACCTTTTCAATGACACCCTAATCAAGTCTAGCCCTCATGGTTGCTTAGTTGATACTTGTCCACAGACAGACAGACAAACCGGGGATATAAGGTTTCACGGTATCAGAAGCCTAGAACTAAGATGGACACTATCTTATCTATCTTTAATCAGTTTGGGTGTTTGAATAGATAGTTAGAAGAACTGCCAAGCAGTTGGACCAATTCCAATCTGAGGTACTGTAGACCTGAATGGCAGTATGCTAATGCCAAAATGTTTTTTGATATTAAAAGATACTAAAAGGTAATTAGAGATGGTTTTAGGTTTGCCTAGAGCCTAGTACTTCTGCATTTTTTTTGTTCTTGGATATGCAATTTCTAAACTTTTAAATAACATTCATGACATTTGTAAGCATATTAGAGCACAGCTTATATGGAAATAAGATCAGTTTACCTTTGTGACTTTCATTGCTACTCCTTCTGGAAGATTTCTTTGAATATATTCCAAGTATGTGCTTGCAGTACTGCCAGTCAGATACTCAAACTGTAATAAAGGATATAAAGGAATTTAATAGCATATAGAATCAATTTAACGAAGATAAAATTCATGCTGCTATTAAATTAGGTAATTACCTGCAAAATTTATAAATTGATTAACAAACATGCAGAAAATGAAAGGATGGATATTGTGGTGATTTTGTTTGTGCCCTGGTTCGTAGAGATAAGATAAACAAGACTGATGGTAGATCTAAACAGGTTCTTCTTTATTGAGGGAAAGTAAGGGTTTATATAGGTTTATTTACATTGATTGATGAT
>JAFIDM010012231.1:71254108-71266653 GCA_023159025.1 Thereuonema tuberculata
GACTCAAAAGGCATTCTTATTTGAATTACTTATTTATACTTTATTAATATTATCTAGGTTGTTTCATCTTATGTTATTTATAGAAGATTAAAGGCTGTAATTTGAATTATCAGAAATGAAACTTACTTTACATTTAAAAATTATTTTCAATTATTAATAAATTTAAGTAAAACAAATGAAATTATTTCTGTAATATACATAAAAATTTATGAAAAGTAAGCATATTATTTGTTTTTCCTTTCAATTTTTAAGGTGATAGAGTAGCCATCATTGTTAATAACCTTGGAGGGCTTTCACAACTGGAACTCAATATTGTTACAAATGAAGTTATGGCATATTTAGGTAAAATAGCTAAGTTTTTTATCTTCATTTTTAGTATTGTAAATATTTTCATAGAAAAACTGATGTGATGTCGGATCATATAAATTATTTAATATTGTCTAAATTTGAAGAGAAAACGCTTCAATTCTAATCATTATTAAAATCTTATAGCTGTTATAATACATTTTTTGAGTTCATCTTTCAAAAATATGAATATCTACAACATTCTCATTTCTTCCTTCCAGTGTTAGGAGAATAAAAAGAAAAAGAAAATCTCAGAAAATATTTTGAATTTTGTATGTTCAGCAGTCATAAATAATAAAAGATTTAAATGAAATTATGTACAATTGTGCTTAAGAAGATTAACATTTCATGAACATTGAACTTTGCATCAAGAAGATATTTCTTTTCTTCATTGCTTCTTATTGTAAAAAATGGTTTGGATAAACAGGTGCTACTATATATTCTTAATTTCAGTTTTAATATCAGGAGATTTGCAAGGAAGTTTTCACTGGTTTATGAAGAAATACATTAACATTCTCCACCAACACTGATTTATAATTAGCTATCATCTTCTCATTTTTACAGATTTTCCATTGATTGCATTCATTTTAATAGAGCAAGAGATTGAATAAACAGAAGTAGTATAAAAGTACAATATCTTTTTATTTAATAGGATTCTAGGACAGTGTTCTTTTGAGATCATTATTTCTGATCAGCGGGAGTAGTCCATTGATTTTCAAAGTACTTTTGACTTACTAAATATAATTTATATATAACCTCTTAATCTGCCGCCATCTGCTGCGCTGTGACTTCACTTTTAAAAAAAAACATGCAAAATAAGAAGCAGAAAACAATCACAGATTTCTTTAAGTAATTGTTTTTCCTTAAATGTACAGTATTGTAAAGTTTTCTTTTATTACTTTAGCAAATGTGTGTTTGTTTGTTTCGTAAATTTATATCTAGGTTAAATTTAAGTTTTGGTTTTGGTTATTGTGATATGTGCTTGTGACAACAAGTATGTGAGTGTATAGGCTACTGTTACTAAATTGTAAGTATATACATTTTCAATTTGTAAAATTATATAATCTTGTCTCTTTTTTTGACCTTTTTCATATAAATAAACAGTAGAAGTACTTTAATGCAGTTAAAAGCTAATTAAACGGTATTTTTGGTTTAACTGGCCATTTTGCCAACTGGCCTAGGGTCCAATTCTAAGCTGAACGGTTAAGAGAGAGTCCACTGTATTAGAACAAAGCCACCTTTCAAAATACCAAACATTAAAAAAATTAAATTAAATATAAGTCATAAATTCTCACAAGCAGATTGATAATTTATGATCAAATTTTAAACATTAAAAAAAAAAAAAAAAAACTAAAGTTGCATCATAGGACAGGGATTAAAATAAAAAAGTGTGACATCTAAATTGCATTTTTTAAATAGCCTGTAATGGATAAGAGGAATGTCATCTATATTTTTATATGATATAAAAGCACGAGAAGTAGAATATCATGGAATATCTTGCAATATGCTGTTCAAAAGAGATGCTTCTAGTATACTGTTGCCTATGTGCTCCAAATGCCAATGTGATTGTGATCTCCACCAAGACTAACAAGGATTTTAAGTTCTCAAGATATTCAATAATGTCCAATCTACTCAGATAGAGCACCAAATCAGTTGCAGATATGTTGATTTACAGTTAGTAGTAGTAATCACAGTTGTAAATGTAAATGCAGTTCTGTTTCAAATAACTTTCAGATTCATTAGATTCAGGCTTTCATTAGGTTGTTTGGTCTGAGTCTGTTGAATCTTTCCTGATACAACCATTCCGTGGCAGCACCATCAACTGTGACAATCTGTATGATCAATATGTGTCATAAGATGTGACCCATCCAACCAGGCTCTTGAAGGCCAGCTGTGTAACCCTTCTTCTTATTGAGTTCATTGCATGATTGATGCCAAACACAACTTTCAATACTTCTAGCAGTTTACACTATTGAATGCTGAATTCCTTTTTGTGCCCATTACAATCTTGCAACAAATCTTCATTTGGAAAGATACGTAGATTCTGACTTACAAAAACAGTGACTAGCATACATAACAATTTTATGGCAACAAATGCCATTTTCCAGCAGGATGATACTGCTTTCACACACTTGGCTCACCTCTGTTAGGAATGCCACTATACTGTTGAAACCCTTCTTTCACCAGCCAGGCCCCCAGATCTGTCTCTTCGTGATTATATCTGGAACAAGCTGATACCTCAACTATAGCCACTGTAAGATATCAGAGATCTGTGCAGCATTTATAGAAATACTTAGCAAAATCTGTCCCAGGATAACATAAATTTTGTTTTACTCCATGTCATGCCATACCTTACTGGCATGCTTTGCAGCCAGAGGTAGTTTTGTGATTAGTATTTATTTCATGATTACTTCATTACACAAATGACATCCCTTTGCTGTGATAGTATAATCAATTCTTTATTTCTTCGTGTGCATTGCGTATACACTTTCATAAGTATAAGATTCTTGCTTTGAAGTGCATTGATTTTTTTTTGTCAAAGAATTTATATTTAATTTAGATTGTATTATTTTGTTTTCTTCAACTATTTACATAATTTATATTTTGTTTTAGGTTAATACAGTATATTAATTATTACAATGCTATTTATTTTTCTTCTTTCAGAAAATAAGAACATTGATGTGTTACGGTTTTACACAGGTACATTTGTGACATCTATGGAAATGGCAGGCGTTAGTATAAGCATCCTGCATGTCAATGATGTAATTCTTAACTGTCTTGGTAAGTTTATCATTTAGTATTAATACAAAAAAAATTCATTTTTCAAAATTTTAATTAGCTCACAGTTTTATTAAATGTTTTAAAATTTGAATTGAAATAAATATTACTAATTTAGGAGAAGTCATTATAATATATTTCATTATGTTTACTATTCATCAGCTAAGCAGAGGTAAATGTAATGCTGATGAGACCATTAGATTATTAATCTTTATTAAAACATTGAAAATAATGATAAGTACAAAATAGCAAATGTTAATACAAATCATGTAATTGAAGTTAAAATTAAAGAAGAAAAAAGAAAAGATGCTGACATTTCTATACAAAAATAGAAGTGTGTAACTTTTTGCTAATTCATTTAGATTCTATAATTGTTATACAGGGTGTTTCAAAAATACACGGCATAATTTCAGGTATGTATTTCCCACATGTAGACAATCAAAATAGTTCATTACAACATATGTCCGGAAATGCTTCATTTCCGAGTTATGGCCTTCACAACATTGAAAATCACCGGAACGTTTTTCGTATTTACAGATGAAGCACAGTTCACACGAGATGGCATAACAAATTTCCACAATCAGCATGTATGGGCGTATGAAAACCCAAATGCAACTGTTGTATCTCATCACCAGGTGCGGTTCTCCCTCAACATGTGGGCCGGTATCATTGGTGATCGATTAGTTGGACCCCATGTACTTGTAAACAGACTTACGGGGCAGGCGTACACAAACTTCCTGGAAAACACCATACCTCATGTTTATGACGACACTCCACTGATCGATCGTCAGCACGCTCACTTCTTGCATGACGGCGCTCCTGCACACTTCAGTCGTACGGCTCGCCGGTACTTGGATCGAACGTTTCCTGATCGATGGATAGGTAGAGGTGGCCCAATTGCTTGGCCTCCACGCTCACCTGATCTGAACCCTCTCGATTTCTACTTGTGGGGCCATTTAAAATCATTGGTTTATTCGTCTCCGGTGCCTGATTTGGAATCCCTTCGGAATCGAATTGTGGCACGTTCTGAGGACATACGCAACATTCCTGGAGTGTGGGATCGTGTTCGCAGGTCATTGAGACATCGATGTGAGGTCTGTATTCAAGCAGGAGGTGGTCATTTTGAACATCTTCTGTAATGGCAACGACCGGCGGAACGAAACACGTTCCGGTGATTTTCAATGTTGTGAAGGCCATAACTCGGAAATGAAGCATTTCCGGACATATGTTGTAATGAACTATTTTGATTGTCTACATGTGGGAAATACATACCTGAAATTATGCCGTGTATTTTTGAAACACCCTGTATAATATATACAACTGTGTGATAAAATTATCGTGACCTAACTTAGTCCATTAGAATTGTGCATATCAACCATCATGTGAATGATAATGCAATTCTATACACATAAATAGGAATGCACTGATACTTCCAAATAAGGGTTAAAATTAAATTTTAAACTTAATTGGAAAGCCAAAAACTTCTTATGCGTTTAACTGAATATAGTTCTCACCCTTTCCTCACAATTTTTCTTCAATAATAATGATCCCATTTAGTGTATCTTAGAAAAGAACTTAAAATTGTCTTGGAGTTTAGAAATCAAATTACAAAAATGGGCTTTTATAAATAGCATTTTTTATTGTATTTCCTCATATCTTCTCTCAACCAAAGAAAGTGGATAACAAACAGGAAACACACAAAATTATCTCTTTGATCAATAATAACAAATATCTTTGTAATTATTAGTTACAAAATAAGAATTGTTGTCTATTTCAATCTTCAGTTAGTGAATGTTTGTTGTAATAAGTAGTGCAATTCACCATTTCACTGGTGTTCTGAGATGTAGTGAAAACATACTGGAAAGCAGGAGTAAACGTGGCACAAAGACATCATCTGTTTGAGTTTGAACATGGTTGGATCATCGATAAACTGAAAGAATGGCATTCTGTAATCAATGTTACAAATGAATTGGGAATTGATCATAGTAATGTGTCAAGGTTGTGGTCAAGATACAAGACAACTGGAAATGCCTCTAGACATGTTTGGGAAGTCATCACAATGTACCTTAGCATCAGGAGAAGGCTGTTATACAGTGCTATCTGAAAAACAGAATCGTCAGAGTTATGCTGGACAAATAAGTAATCAACTGTTTGCCAGTACAGGGACACGTGTCATGTCAAGGATGATTGAATGTGGTAGGACTTTTTTTTCTTTTTTTATTAATCAATGCACACAACCTATTAACATTAATGTTCACGTAAACCTATTAACTGTATACCTTTAAAACTGCAGCACAAACTGGACTAGTGCAATGATGTCAAGAATATATTGCTTGGATGAATGGGGAATAGTTTTATTCACACATGAAAGTAGATTCAGTTTAACATCCCATTCTGGGCAAGAACCTGGTACACAGTACTGTCAATAGAACATCATGGAAAAGGATGGAAATTATATTGGAGGAATGTATGTTAATGGCCGTACCGAATTGCAACTGCTAAAACAGGGGTCCATGACATGTGCACGATACTATAATGATGTCATCCTCCATTATGTTCCCCTGATCTGTGGAGCTATTGGACCATATTGTGTTTTTATGGATAACACAATCCATAAAAACACATGCTCTCCCTATCATTCAGCTGCTGTGACTGACCTCCTTGAGGAAGAAAATATCCATCGAATGCAGTAGCCAGCATACACCCCTGATCTCAACCTAAGAGAGTATGCTGGGGATGCTTTGGAGAGATGTCTAACCGAGAGGAGACCGCCACCAGGAATGATTCCTGAGCTTCGAAGAGCACCGATGATGTGGCAGGCTCTACCACAGGAACTGCTCAACAGTCTTATTCTCAGTGTCAAACCTGTTCATTTGTGATATCCGTTTAGGATGGCATAACTCTTACCGATTTGCCTAGAGGTGTTCCTGAACAGTGCCTCTCTGTATTACTCTGGATTTCAGCATTACAGGTGGTTGTACCACCTTCACATAATCAGGATGTCAGGCACACTATATCAGTGTCAGATCTTTGGTAACTATGTGGTATGATGAAGTAAAGGAGTTTTGTATTGAACTATGTGGTATGTTGTGTTATTTCAGTTGCATGTATTATCATATGTAAATATCAATGATTAAACTATGTATGTATGTGGAACACATGCAAGTGTTGTTTAAGTTTTGGAGATGTGTGTAATAAAATTTGAAATATCTTTTCTATATTGTCTTTTACACCAAATTGTGATGTATTTGACAACATTTAAATTTTTTTAAAAATGGATGTACAAATTATGTTTAAAATATAGACTGTTCTGTAGATTAATTTACAATAGTATATTACAGTTTTGGATAATAAACAGAAATAAACAGAAATATTTCAAGATTATCATTTTAATATTCTTAGCCTGACTTCATCTTTATAGACTTAATGTCCTGTTTCTTATCTGGATGAGATAAGAATGACAGCATCAGGTTTTCAAATTTTGACAATAAATTATCTTAAGTATTTTTTTTTTTTTGCTTTTGTTTTTTAAGCTGATTTTAATACTTTTTTCTGTTCTAGATAGTCTGGCTTCCTCTTCTCAAGTTGACATAAGAAAAGTAAAGGAATTCAACTGAATTTAACAGAAAACTAAGTTAAAATTTAAGCTGTTTTGCTTTTAATTAGCATGTCCTGTTCTGAATTTCTAGAACTAATGTATCCCATTTTCAAAATCTTTCACCTTTATTTCTTTTAGATTATTTGGACTCTTACTTTGATTGAAAGGACTATCAATAATTTGTAAAGAATTGTTAAACTAAATTCAATATACATTGTTTTTTTGTTTAATTTACTATTGTAGGCTATTATATTTTTATCGTTATTTACTTAATTTTCAGATGCTACCACCACTGCACCTGCTTGGAGACAGGCTGGGTCTGGATTAGTCAATACAAAAGCTAAGATGTTGATTGAGCCAATTGCTGTTAATGAATCTGAGTTGCAGAAAGAATTAAAAGGAGTTGAATTAGATAATGGTAAAATGAATATTTAAATTGTTTTTAAGAAAAAAAAATAGAAAATTTATCTATACTAATATTATAAAGCTGAAGAGTTTGTATGTTTGAACCCGCAATCTCAGGAACTACCAGTCCGATTTGAAAAATTCTTTTTGCATTAGATAGCCCTTTTATTGAGGAAGATTATAGACTATATAACATCACGCTACGACCAATAGGATCGGAGCAGTAAACATAAACTTTAACCAATCTGGCAAACTGTTGGGTGTGGCGGCAGCAACAGCGTGCTGGGTCAGGGTCGAGTTGGCCACATGACGAGAACCGATCATTACCGAGAAGGACCGAACTGTGCAAAATCTATTTTCTTATTTCTTAGTATATAGCCATCAAACTGAAGATGCTTTCTGTCAAGTCGGTTTATTTTTTAGTGATTGGTCCTTTTGTGTTTCCACATAATTTCCAGATGGTATTTATAGTTAATGAGATGTACTTAGTTATGTACTCATAACATGTATGAAATAGATATGTATCATCACAATTTAACACGGATGAAACCATAGGGCACAGCTAGTATTTTATAAAACAATATTTGGACTGAACTTGAAGTTTATGATACCCAAACCAAAAGTAAACAGTAGCTCTTCCATTTCTTTCCTATCCATTCTGTTGGAATTGTTAGTTAAAACACAAAATATTATAATAAAGAAATGCCAAAAAAAAAAAAAATCATTCACAATAATAAACAGAAAATAATATGTTTTGTCTTTCAAGTTTCACAGAGTAATATATTGAAACTCTTGATTTGGAAAATATAAAAATTGCTTTTAAAAATAGATATTAACTTAAATTTAATGTTTGAATTGATGAACATGGTCAGATTTTTCTAATAAAGATTCTATTACTGTGAAGATTTGAGTCTAATAGGCTTACTGAGGGCAATGGATAAGCTTAACCCGAGATGAGCTGCAAGCAAAACAGTGGAGAACTGAACACTTGTCCTCCTTTTGTTAGGTGTTTGGATGAACTCCAAGTCTAATAAGAGGAGAGCAAGCAGAAGGAAAATTCCCAGTCCTTTATTATTATTATTTTTTTAAAAAAGATAATATATTAATTTTTTAAAAAGATAATATATTAATTTTCAAAAAAGATAATATATCTGTCAAATGGATTATGAGAATATTGTCTTTTTTTTGATCAGGCATTTAGGATACTAAACCTAACAACTAGAACGTTATTGTTTCTAGCTGGGTCATATTTAGGACTTTGCAAAAGACACAGCTTCATGAAAAGTACTTTCATATGTAAATTCATGCTCAAAAACTAAGGATAATTGTTAATCACAGGAAAATGTTGCACTAATGCAAAATGAATCAAAACTACTATATACTTCCGCCAGTATGACCAAAGGCAATTTATTCCCCATCAGATATAATTGTGGCATTGTCAGATCTACAAACACCACTTAGTACTAGTCTGGTCACAATGAGACTTGACAGAGCTGCAGGACAGAGCATATGTTATGCTGTTCATTAATGCAACAGTGCTTTTACCACAATGTAAATATGCCTCAGCAAACCATATTAATGATCTTATATAGTGCAGAGTCATAGAGACATTCAAGGCTGGTCAAACCCAGATGACAGTATTCCAGGAGTTGCATGTCCCACAAAGTATCATTTTTAAAGGTTCCAACAAGATAGAAATGTAAGTTGATTCTTCAGCATAGGATGTCCAAAGATTACAAAGGCAGAACAACACCATTATTTTTTACTAATTGCCAGACTATATAAGTGGAGTTCAGCAGGGCATTTTGCCAGGAACCTTTGAACTGTTTCCAGGCATATCATGTACAGGCAATTGCATGAGTACAGTTTATATGCCAGCAGCCCTGCAAATGCATCCCATTGATGCAGCCCATTGCGGAATGCATTTAACACTTTATCTGTGTTTTGTTTACAGATGAGTCCACAATATTAGTCTGCAGAGTGATTTTCCATCTTTTTTCATCTGGAGAGAACCTTGGACATGGTACAACCTCTCCAACATCCTTGAACTGGATTATTACTGCATGGTACCATAGTGCGATGTGGCATCATGCTGGGTTCTTATACAAACAACACGTGTTCAAACAGGGAACCCTAACTGGCCATTTGTACTGCAATAATAATATGTCCAGCTATTCTGGCATGAAATGGGTCTGACTTCCTTTTTATGGCCAGAACTCATAGAACTGTCCTAGTGGAAGACTATCTGGAAACAGAGGGTATCTGCTACTCAAATTGGCCAGCTCGATTTCCTGATTGAATATGCAATGGGATACATTTGGGAGATGTGTCATTCATTATCTAGAACTCTTCAGCAGCTCAGGGCCTTCCCTTGTTAGCTGCAGGGTACCGGGTTTTTTTTTATTCTGCATTACTGAGTGCAATTTGATTGCAGTCCTGTGGCTGAGATGGTTGCAACTCACATTATCTTAATTTTTGAGCATGAGTATAGATCAAAGATTGGAGTTTTCTATATGCTAGTTGTTAAATCTTCCATGAACTTTCAGTTGACTAAAATCACTAATTTAGATATGGCTATTTCAAACATCTTTGACTAATGGCTAAAACCTATCATTGCTCCAAACAGCGAACAGCTTTTCCTAAGAACTTCAATGGCTAAATTCTTCTGTAAAAATTTTTTAAGACATTAGAACTAGCAATGTAGTTTTAATGTTTGACATATATCTAATGGTGTCAAGGATTGAAACAATTTAAAATTTACCCATAAATTCTGAATATTAAAACAAATAAAAAAAAAATGCAGGTTTTAGCCATTAAAAAACGATGTCATTTGTTTGGAATAGCCACATCTGGGTCAGTGATTTCAGTTAACTGAAATTTAGGATTATATTAGATCTCATGTTGAGTGGCGAATATACACTCATATTTTATTCTGAAAATTGCAACACCATGAAGGAGCCATCAGAATAGAAGGAAATTTATTATATACATTACTAATAGTGATACAAATGATTAAAGTTTCAGAGCAATGCAGCAAGTACATGTATTTGTACTTGCACATGAGTACTTGTAAAAAAATCAGTATGGTGTAAAGCCTCCACGAGCTGTAATAAGAGCTACTATACACCATGGAATCAATTCAAACAGGCCTTGGATGTGTTCCTGGGGTATTGCCTGCCAGGCTACTTCTATCTGAGTTCTCAGTTCATCAGTATTGGAATTGGATGACAATTACGGGCTAGTTGCCGAGTGATCATATCTCAGACATATTCAATAGGTGACATCGGGCGAACATGCAGGCCAGAGAAGAAGGGGTATCTGCCTTGCTTTGAAGATGGCCTGAACATTTCTGGCAATGTGGTCGGGCATTGTCTTGTTGGAATATGGCTCCATGAGTGTGCTGAAGGAAGGATACAACTTCAGCCTTCACAAAATATGTAATGGTTGCTGTTGAGAGTGCCCACAATTCGTAGCAGCTGAGATTGCCTATGATACCCAATTGCTCTCCATGCCATCAAGCCTATCATTCTTGCAGTATGACGCTGGACAATGCAATCTGGAAGATAGCGCTCATCTTGATATCATCTAATGCGAATGCGGCCATCATTGTAATCCTAGGTGAAGCAGGACTCATCCGAAAACCCACCATGGTGCCAATTGCATGCCAGTTGGTGTGTTTTTGAGCCCATTGTAGCCTGAGGCATCGATGGTTCAGGCCCAAGGGAATCCTCCACAATGTAATACATGCATGCAGTCCTCTCCATAGCAGATGCCATTGAACCATAGAACCAGACACAGTCATACCTGTTGCAATGTTCCAAAGTTGTGCTAACACTTCAGAAGAAGCTGAATGGTCTGTCACTGCCATGCGGATGAGGAGTCTGTCATCCCATGGTGTCATCACATTTTGTAGTCCACTTCCGGATTTTCGACCCATCCTTTACTTGTCAGTCCACTCGCATCGCTGTCGTGGCATTATGCCCCATACGAGCAGCAATACAATACGAAATGCCCCATACGAGGAATTTCGTGGTATGAAAATCCTCTTTCAAGCAAGCCGATCATTCTGCCCATTCAAACTCCATAGCCTGCTTATAAGACACCAATAAGACGTCAACAAGGCATACTGATTTCAGTAGGCAAATGTATAGCTCACAAGTCGATGAAAAACTATTTGTCTGGATCCACAACAGTCCTCTACTTATACGCTCTTACAGTTCAGAGGGCTCTGCTGAGTCTCGGCATGCACAATCATTCCCACATTTTAATCATTTGCATATCATTCCCTGCTTTACAATTTCTGTAAATTTCATTTCATTTGCATGTTTCCTTCATGGTGTTGCATTTTTTACAAATGTGAGTGTATATTACAAAATTGTTGTATTGAAGTATTTGGAAAGTGATAGCAAATTGGAAGTAAGATAGTTTCCCATTAAATGTATCTCAAAAACTGTATGAAAAGGAAGTTTCTACTTGTACATTAGCAAAGAGTGTTAATATCTATATTAACATAGATACCATGTGTTTGTCCAATCAGATTGGATGTGAATTTCCTGAACTAATAAAAATGGTATTTATAATATGATTTATAGATATTAGCTTTTTGAAAATGATTCATTTTTTAGTAATTTCTAGTAAAGCTAATTTGATGACTTGCTGTCATCAAATCTTTGCAAGCTGTTCTCTGTGCAAAGAAACAAAGTATTGCCCATCAATACCTTGTTTTGTTCCTCATGCAGTTGATCATTATCAAATATTTTTAAAATTAGGTAATATTTATTGAAATAAATAAACAATGAGTTAACTATTAATGTTGCAATCTATATATATAAAGGAGGACATTTGTTGGTTTGCTATACATTTCTAGTCCATTGACCTATCTGAACCAAACTTTGCAGAATTTACTCTTTAGGACCCTGTGGAAATAACAGGCTACAATTGAAAGCTGGACATATCTCCCCCTCTCCCCAATTTAATCCCCTTCACACTTTTGTGTAATTTTCGAGTAGAGGCATGGTTACCAGGTTCAAATCTGCTTGGTGGCAATAATTTTTTTTTTTATTTATTTATTTTATTTCCTTTTTTTTTTCCCCTGTTTTTTACTTTCCTTCTTTTCTTATTTTGAATTTTTTTTTTCCCCTCCTTTTTCAAGTGACAGAATACAATAACATTTGGGAAATAAAAAGCCAGATAATAAGACAGGCTGCAACATGTGATAATAGGCAGGCAGAGGAGTTCAATCTTGATGACATAAAGGGTATTAGCCAACATCACGAACAACCTGGGATCACATCAAACCAATCTCAAGGGGAAGGAACTAAGAATACTCACAATATAAATTTTAAAAAAAAGTTAAAAAATTATTTTGTGCTAAACTATTTTGTTTTATGGTTGCTAAATGACAAAAATAAAATAATAA
>JAFIDM010012231.1:71319805-71334362 GCA_023159025.1 Thereuonema tuberculata
TTTTACATTTAAATTTGGTGTGATGTTTGAAATATTTAATAGTAGAGACTTTAGAAAGAAAGATCTACTAAAAAAGTATGGGAACTTTGCATATAATTATACTTTCTTCCTCATCATAACAGCTCTTTTTGTAACATGAGGAAAGCATGAGTTTTTATGTTAGTTTCTTTATACATTCCTCCATTTTCCATCTCTCCAAATAATCATCAATACTTTTATAGCTTCAAAAAACAACATGAATTAGGCTTTCTTTGCCATATCATCTAATAATTAACTTATTTTCTTTTTTTCAGAGTCATCAAAACTTTTGCAAAAATGCATAGAAAATGCATGTGAGATATTAATAAAAGATGAAAGTGAATTAAATTTCCTTGATAGTGGATGTGGAGATGGCGATTGTGGAACTACTTTAAAGAATGGTGCCTTAGGTAATATGAAAACTTGAAATTTTATTTAGGCAGGGAGGAAAGGATTCATTATCATCTTTTATTTTGCATCTGTTATTTATTGAGTTGGTGTATAGTGAGACCATATCCATGTTACAGCAAGGGGAGACAGCAAGGGAGAGACAGCAAGGGAGAGCATGTGCCCCAGACGCAGGGTCTGAGGGGGCACCTTGAAGGTTAAAAAAAATTGAGACTTTAAGAGAAGTATGAGGCTCTAACAGCCAATGAAGCAAGTGGAAATCAGAGTCATGTTCAATCAAGAGACCAATCGAGCAAGGTGACAGGGTGCATTGTCCTGTTGAAAGTGGCCATCTGCGCCATGGAACACTGTAGCCATAAACTATCTGGTCGGCAAGAATGTTGAGTAGCCTACGGCATTAAGAGATGTTTCCAGGGGTTCAGTAGACACTCGCTAATCCGGCACGTTCGGGACTTCGGCAGTGCCGGATTACCGAAAATGCCGAATTACTGAGCACCATCTAAAAATAGCCGTTATTGCGAGGATAGCGGAAATACCGCTAAAATAGAGTCAAAAGGCTATTAATAGGTATCAGGCCATATTTCCGTGATCTATTGTGATTTCTCTGATTTCGGTATTGATGGAAAATGTTAAAAACAAAACAATAAAATATATTTTTATGTAATATTATAGTTTAATACAGCGCTCGGAAGGCTTATTCAGTGTAAAAAAAACCCTTAGACCGATGCAGGATTATTGAATGTGCCGGATTATCAGATGCTGGATTAAAGCGGTTTTACTGTATTAGGGGACGAAGTATGTCCCAGGAGAACATTCCATGGACCATTATTCCACCATCACCTGCTTGTAGGGTTGTCACTTGGCAAGACGGGTCCATGTATTCATGCTGCCTAAGCCACATTCTCAACTTGCTATCAGCATGGTGGAGAAGGAACTGAGACTCTTCGGACCAAGTGACCTTTTTTCCACTCATCAAGTGTCCAAGTGCAATGCTCCTGGGTCTACAACATGTGCGCTTTCCTGTTTTCCTTGCTGGTCTCCTGCTATTAAAACCAATCAGGGCCAAGATCCGTCGTGTTGGCATTCGGATATGCGCTTTTGTACAACTGCAATCTGTTGTGTTGTTGTCCTTATGTTGCGGCAGATGATTCGTGTCAGTTGTTACCTCTTTCATCCACAGTTACACTTACTGCTTGAAGTTTTTTGATCCAACTGCCATTCTCTGAACACGCAATACTGTTGCATGAAAAAAGCCGAGGATCTTCACAGTTTCCAAAATATTGGAAGCTTCTTGCCCCACAATCATGCCTCATTCAAAGTTATTTAAATCTTTTGTCTTACCCAAGTTCTGGCAAACTGTATTGATGCACAGTTCTCTTGATACTGAGCATGCCTACTCATTGCTTTTATATCACTGTGCGTCACTACCAGATCTGTCCAAGAGTGAGGGGTGTAACTAATCAAGTGTCCACTCACAAGTCAGTGTATGTATATAATCATGATACTAGGAGTATAATATCTTATATTTCCTAGAAACATGACTATTCCTTTTCCAATTAGTATCTGTCTGATCATTCTGTATTTGAGGTTTTGAAACAATAATTTTCTGAGATTGGATAGTGAGTCCCATACCCAGCCCCCAATCTAGAGGGCCGGAATTTTATGTCAGTGTCTATTCCCTTAGGAAGTTTTGCTTCACCATGCCTAATGGTCCTTTTTTGCCGTTACGGTGTGATGCTACTTCATCTGGCCCCTGTCCTTTGACCTGTCTGGTAGGGGTGTCCTTGCCAGAAGTACAAGCTCTCTCATGATCATAATGGGACATGCAAACTTTCCCACCATGATAAGGTGGCAATCCCCAGGGAAGTAAAAGGAGGATAAAATTATATAACAGGTTTCTTAATAAACAGCAACCAAAAAGACAAAATCAAGGATTAAATGATTAAAAAAAAAGTTTAGTCAATCAGCTTCTGAATCGTTTTATTTTTTTTTTATTTCATAGCATTTTTGGATCAATACAATTGTTGTAATCTAGTCTGTAAAATAAATAAATAAATTAATTAAAAACTAAATATGGATTTTATTTTTAATTTTAAATTTCCATTAATGTCTAACTTTCTTTCAATTCTAGCTGTTTTGGCAGAACTTAAGAATGGATTGGATTGTTCATATCCAACCCAGGTTTTGTTAAAACTGTCAACCATTGCCTCTGAATATATGGGTGGAACCTCTGGAGGTCTTTATAGTGTTTTCTTTTTGGCTGCTTCTCGTCATTTTATGGAAACTTCTTCGGCCATGAGCTGGTCTGATGCCTTACAGTCAGGAATTGCAGCAATTATGGAGTGTGGTGGTGCTGAGCCTGGGGATAAAACCTTAGTAAGTGTAAACATCTTAATTTTAAAGTAATGTCTTATTAATAATTAAAGTGTATTTGAATATGCTTATTTTAAAAGTTTATTTAGAAGAGAGAGATTTAAGGAAGAGTTTGTGCCAGATCTACTACTGAGATTTTAAATATTCAGATGATTCAATATTATTTTCTTTGTTTTCATTATTTTTATAAATGAACTGAATATGAGTTGCATTCTATACTACTCTCTCATCATATTTTAGTTGTTGTTTATATTTCCGAACTGTTGCCTTGTATGGGTATCAAAATGGAGTTTGATTGACAATATTGTCTTTCTATAACAGATTTGTCAACTTCCGATTTGTGAATATGAATCTTTTAATTTTCTTATTAGTTCAGAAATTTGGACATTGATTAATATCTCAACGTAACTTTGTCATATGAAGCTTTTAGAAGCAAACTTTTATAGTTTTCTCTAGTTGTACTATAAAAGTTTTACTTTTATTATTAATATTATAAATTGTTTGCTCAGTTTTTGACTGGTGGGTTTAATACGATCTCTCATCGGAGTTCTCTTTCTCAAGATAAAAGTGATATGATGTTCTATGTTTATAATGAACTGACTTCCCATGTAGAAATTTGCGAACTATACGTCATGAACTGAGGAGAGTAGTTTTTTGCAGTTCCTTGATTATGTTCTGATGTAGAGTCAGTAAGTTAAGGCTGTGATGAAGATTCTTTGGGATTAGACTAGCTGCTGAGACAATGATCGCGATGTTGTAAACTGTTTTCATGTGCTACTGTTTTTGAATTTCTATAGCAAGATTGGAGTATTTGGATAATTTATTATGATAACTTGATAATATAGTTATTACTTGGGATGGTCATATCAATTAGAAATGCTGCTTTCTGTGCTTTATCAATCAACGTGATATCTGTGCAATTGTCTTGTCAGTAAGAATAGATCTGTCCCAATATAATTTATAGTTGTTATTATCTAATACAGTTTCCGGCTTGATCATGTCGCAATTTGTAATCAGTTTGGGCCAAGACTTTGCAGGACGAGGATATATGCTGAATTATTTCAGGTACATCATGGCATTGCCGGCAATTGTCTGATGTTAATGTGAGATCCTTAATTATGTGTTTTCGGTAGTTTCAGGTGTTAATTACTTGGTCTTGTATGGCTAGAATGAATGCTTCTATTTCTGGGTGGAGATACGAATCAGTGAGCCAGAGGTTGGAGGATATTTCATCAATGTGATTGGCTTGTAGTTCATTGTAGTGTTTTCCATGTAATGGCTTTTGTGCACACTCTTTGTGTTTATCAGTGTCTTGGACACTGTCGTATGCATATGTTTTTCAGGTTGAGCGGTGATAGCTTATTATCTGCAAGTATGACTACTTTATGTAATGCTGATTCTTCTTGTATACTACAAAAAAAAAAAAAAAAAAATGTGGAAAAATTTAATATTTGATTGTAATGTAATTGTGTGATGTCTATTAGTCCTTGACCACCGTCTGCTCTTGGAATTGTGAGTCTCTCAGTGCACACTAATGGGTGATTCTTTCTATATGAAGTGAGTTGGCATCTATTATTCTTTCGAATTCTTGGATGTCAGTTGGAGTCCAATGGATTAGGTAAGGATGGAGATGGCATATGTGTTAATTGCTTTGATTGTATTTTTTCCTGTGAGATGAGATGGATCTTCCTATTGAATACTTTTTTTAGAAGAGATTTGGTCTGTGTGATTTTTTTGTGTCAATTGTCAGTACCTGAGGTATTTATAGATGTCTTCTTCTTGCATGGCAGTGATAGTTTCTCCAGATTTGAGAGGGAAAGTTATCTGCTTTTTGTTTCCACTTGATGATGGCTTGTGTTTTGCATTTATTAACTTCAAATTCCATACAAATATCTCTGGAAAAGGCTTCGGAAATATCAAACTGTTTGCCTCTTCTCAAGCCCACCTCAGCTTGAGAAGAGGCAAACAGTTTGATATCATCCATGTACAGAAGGTATATCAAATGTTCATTGATGATATTAGTTTTAATTTTGTACCCTTATTTAGTGGAATTAAGCTGATGTGAAAGGGGATTAATGGCTAGACAGAACCAGAGGCTGCTTAGTGAATCACCTTGATTATACCTTGTCGTATAGGAATATGAGATGTGGTAATGGTTTTATTGGCTGTTTGGAGAATTAGGGTAGTTTTCCATTGATTCATTAATTATTTTAGGCAGGTGATGATAACAGGGCTTATCTTGTAGATTTCAAGGGCATACAGGAGCCAACTATAAGGTATTGTACCATATGCCTTCTTATAGTCAACGTATGCCATGTAGATAATGCTGTGAGCGTTAGTGGCCTGTCGAAGTACTATTGTATCAATGATTAGCTGTTCCTTACATCCTTGTGTGTTTTGTCAGGCACCTTTTTCTTGTTCGGATAACATATTGTAGATTTCACTATGTTCTCGAATTTGACTGGAGATTCTAAATCTCGTGTGCGAGTGACTTTATCCTGCACCACACTTAATGCAGTATTTGTATTGGTATTTGGCTTCATCCATAAAGGAGGTTCCCTTTAGTCGCCTTTTACGACAAGCAGGGATTACTCCAGTAGTATTCTAACCTGCTATCTGGACAGGGTTTATTATTATTATTATTATATTGTTTTGTTTGTTTTTTTTTTGTTATTTATATAGCATTAATTGAAAGATATTATTCATTCTATACGAATTTTATTTTGAAAATAAAACAACAACAACATAATATTAAATAAAAATTAACATCCACAAATTTACAAAACAAAAAATAACTAACTAACAAAAAAGCTTTACAGTGATCTGTGAACTTAAAACATTTTAACAATGATAAAACAACAAAGCCTTTAGATCTTGTTTTTGTTTGCTTTTTTTTTAGCTTTTCCTTTTAAATTAGTTTTGATTACCTTAATTAGATGATTCTAATTATGAAAAATAAGAAGAATAAATGCATGAAAGCACCAATGCATTGAATGCTAAACTGTATGATGATGAATAGAAAATATCAATTCCTTATAGACTTACATTTGAATTTATATTTACTGAAATTAATATCTTGAATTAATCTTAATTAAGCTTTGTATTCCTTCCAATGTAGCTGGATCCTCTTCATGAAGCCTCTGTTACTTTGAGGGATTTATTACACAAAGGTCACAAGCCAAAGGATGCTTTTCAGGAAGCAGTAAACGCTGCTCAAGCTGCAACCGATAACACTGCAAATTTACTTGCCAAGGCTGGAAGAGCAAGTTATGTAAGTGCAGAGTTGCAAAACAGAGCTGATGCAGGAGCCACATCTATTACAAAGATTCTAAAAGCAATTATGTTTGTCATTGCGTAATTTTATATGTAGATATTCAAATATATCTTATTCTTTTATTTACATATAAAACATAAGAAACCTTATCGTTTAAAAGATTGTTAATAGATTGTTTTTGAAAGTAGAGAGATTTATAATATATGTATGTGTTGATATTTACAAATGTATATATAACCATGCCAACTAATTAGATTTAATATTTTTTTGTAAAATAAAAACAAAAATAAATATGTTTTTAATATTGAAAAATGGAGACTGAAATGTGTGATGTTTTCTCTTTCAGAGGTTGTGTGTGATGGGGAATTGAATCTAACTTCCTTCAATTTCATCCAATAAGAGAATAACAAATTAATTGTTGGTTTGCTAATTGAGAAGCTCAAGAGATTATAAAAATTTTAATAGTTAGCAAGAAACTTTTAACATCTTTTCCATTTCTCCTACTGAGAAATATACGATACTTATTAATCAGATAGTACAGTGTTACCTCCTTTAACGGACACCCCGAATAGCGGACACCTCTAATTAGCGGACATTATTGCGGGTCCCAGTCCCTTACAATAGGACATTCAATGTTATCCACTCCGAATAGCGGACACTCTGAATAGCGGACAGTTATTTTAACAGTAAACAAAAAAAAATTTTTTTTTTTGATTAACATTTCGACAAACACTTCATGGTTGTATTTACATCGGTGCCCCCAGACATTGATATATTGTATCGGTGTCCCCCCCTCCCATACATTGATACATTGTATCTGTGTCCCATGATTCAATGCACGAATCTGAGGCCCTTTGGGGTCGTCCATTAATTACGTGAGGTCAAAAGGGGGAGGGGGGGGTCCGACAAAATCTCACCAAAGGGGAGAGGGTGTCAACTAAAATCTGACGTCAACTTTTTCATTCAGAGAATATATGTATTATAATAGATTAAAACATTTTGTAATATTGACTTTTTGAACTTTTTTGATTTTTTGACTTTTTGAAATCTCACTTGAGGGAGGGGGGGGCCACCACATCTCACCAAATCTCACCAAGGAGGAGGGGGGGTCCAAATTTTTTTAAAAACATCTCACGTAATTAATGGACGGCCCCTTTTTTTCACTGCAGTTGTCAATATGTCAATACCTCGTAAAGCTATCATATAAACGTGTTGATTAAATTTAGTGCGAATTAAAATGGCGTCAAAAAGGAAGAGATTGGCACTGAAAGAAAAAAAATTATGTTCTTGAAGTTGCTGAAAAAGAAAAGCTGAGTGTGCGCTGTCTTTCTGAACGTTTTAAAGTTGGAAAAACTCAGATATGTGAACTTTTGAAGGACAACGATGAGATTAGAAAAATGTGAACGGTGAATTCAAACGAAAATTCGAAAAATTTGAACTTTCATAAAACTGAAACAAGCAGAATCGACAAAGTGGTCATAAAATGGTTCCGCTTTGCTCATGCAAAGAACATTCCTATAAGTGGTATTTTGCTTCAAGAAAAAGCTAGAGAATTCGGTCAAACTTTGGGATTGGACATGTTTAAGGCATCAAATGGATGGCTAGAAATTAATTTTCTATATAATGTCATTACTTTTTCATTATTTTAAGTAAGACAAACGGATTAGCACTCATTTAAAAAGGAATATAGTAAATAATTTCCAATTGTTCATATTCTCTCATATCGCAATGGTAATTGTAGAAATTTAATTAAGATTGTATGTAATTTTTCATTAAATGACATGCTATAAGCTTAAAAATGAAAAAAAGATAGTCCTCCCCAATAGCGGACACCTCCCAATAACGGACGAAACTTCCGGTCCCGTTATTGGGAGGTAACACTGTAGTATAAAAAATATGATCAATTATCGATATCTTGGCTACTAAAATAACATATTAAAATTAAGAGGTAAAAAAAGAAAAAAAATATCATAATAGTTGTCTGATACGCCATATTTGAACTAGCACATCTTGATTAAATAAATAAATAAATAAATAATAAAAAAAATGAGATAAGTAAATATGAAGAGAAGAGAAGATGAAGAGATACTATGGAAACCTGTAAATGCTATGGGAGATAATTGAAGACCTCTGTATCTAAGGCTGTGGTACACATGTAACGTGAACTTTAAATAAAAAGGAGAACAATGGAAAGTGTGAATTGCTATTAAAATCAGTTACATACATATTTTGACCTGAATATGTCGTATCTTATTTCAGCAATTTTGAGAAATAAAAATTTTAAAAAATTATATTTAAATAATATACGTTATTTAAATGTTTTACATTTATATTATGTTACTTAATTACAAATTAAGATGTGAAGGAATTTAACATACTGAAGGGAAAAGTGAAACTAACTGAATGAAGCTGAATAGAATGGTACTTCAGCCATGAAGTACCATTATCAAAGGCTGAAGTATTTCAATTTTATTTAAACCACTTTAATAAATGAAAACATAATTTAATGTGCCACTAAAAGACCAAAACTTTAATATCAAAACAACCTAAAATTGAAAACATCATCTAAAACAGTGGTGCCCAACCTTTTGTAATATGCGGGCCAAAATTGACTTTGCTGTGAATCTCGCGGGCCACAATGTGGCGGAATCTCCTATTCAACAACCAAAAAAAAAATCGAATCTCCAGGTTCAACAACCAAAAAAATACACCGAATCTCCAGGTTCAACAACCAAAAAAAAAAAAAAACAGGAATAAAACAGCGGGCAAGATGTAACACCTTCGCGGGCCTTAGGTTGGGCACCACTGATCTAAAAGATACAGTATAAATGTGCATAAAAGATAATTGCTTATCTGACTGAATTCTGAATGCCTAATTTAAAACATGATTACACAACAAAATTTTAATTACAAACGCCTGAATATTAATAGAATTTATGTAATTTAGTTTAAATACACATTTTGAAAATTAGGTGATTTAAATGAATACAAAGAATTATGGGATTAAGAATTTGGTTTTGCTATTTTGACTGTGATATAATCTATATTACTAAAATCTTTTATTTCTCTGTCTGTCTGTCTGTGTGGCGCAGTTTTCTGTGAGAATGAAAAATAGAAAGAATTTTTTTCAATGAAACATCCGCGACAGGAATCGAACCTGCAACCTTCTGATCCGAAGTCAGACATCTTACCCATTAGGCCATGGGAACTACAACTCTCTTCATATTGCTTTTTTGACTTATCTGTCAAAACTGAACTGACTTTGACTGAAAAGTAACAATTGTAATTAAAAAGAAAGTCAAAAAAGAAAGACGCAGTACGTCATTAGGTAGAATACTGAGAAATCAGTATTTGTAACTTAAAAACCACTGAAAAGTATCAATTGGAATTGGATAAACGAGATGAACGAGAGTGTCGATAACATCAATCGAATGATAAGTCTAATTCAGTTTGGTGCATTTATTGTAATTTACAAAAATAGAAATAATTTCTACAAGTTATCTACTGGAATCCAACATGCAACCTTCTGCTCCGAAGTTAGACGTCTTAGGCATTAGACCACAAGGATTACATTCTAATCTCTATAAAAAATAAAAATATATCACAGATATATGATTCACACGCTGATTCTAAAAGCAGTCGTGAATTGAGAGAATATATACATCAAAAATTAAAATAAAAAAAAAACTTTAAAAAAATTTTAGTTTTATTTTACTTGATATAATTTGTGTGTGTGATTTTTTAATAAATAACAAATTGTTTTCCGTTACATACGCGAGGCTTCCGGAGCGAAGCGACGGGTAGCCAACTAGTATTTGTGAAAGAATAAATAACATACTCCACAGATTAAATAAACAGTTTCCATTTACAGGAGTTTTTATGTTGATGATTGTTACTGAATATACAACTTATTTTCAGCCATTACAGTCAAGACTTTGATTACGCTGCTGTTCGATCAATTTTTATATTTTGATTAAATGGACATGTGCGCGACTCAAGAGTAAAATGACCTTCTTCCCAACTAAGAAACGTTAAGATTTATTAAAAACGTTTGTTGAAAAAGTTCTAGTGTATCTTGGAGCCAGTGGCGTACCAACGCCTTTGGGGGCCCGGGGCGGGAGTTCCATTATTCAACAACCAAAAAAAAAGGAAATCTGTGGGGGGCCCCCTAGCTGTAGCGTACCAAGGGGGGGGGGGGCGGTCCGCCCCGGGCCCCCACCTGGGAGGGGCCCCCATCAGCCAGCCTAGGGGGCCCCACCAAGCAGCTTATTTCCTTTTTTTTTTGGTTGTAAAAGCAAGACTAGGGGGCCCCCTCCACACAATATTTCCTTTTTTTTTTGGTTGTAAAAGCAAGACTAGAGGGCCCCCTATACACAAGATTTCCTTTTTTTTTTTGGTTGTAAAAGCAAAACTAGAGGGCCCCCTACACAAAAGATTTCCTTTTTTTTTTTTTTTTTTTTGTTGTACAAGCAAGACTAGGGGGCCCCATCTACAACTCCAGCCCCGGGCCCCCAAAGGTGTTGGTACGCCACTGCCCCCTAGTCTTGCTTTACCAACCAAAAAAAAAAAAAAAAAGGAAATCTTGTGTGGATGGGGCCCCCTAGTCTTGCTTTACCAACCAAAAAGAAAAAAAAAAGGAAATCTTGTATGGATGGGGCCCCCTAGTCTTGCTTTACCAACCAAAAAAAAAGGAAATAAGCTGCTTGGTGGGGCCCCCTAGGCTGGCTAATGGGGACCTCTCCCAGGTGGGGGCCCCGGGCGGACCGCTCCCCCCCTCCCCTTGGTACGCTACTGCTTGGAGCCTCTACATAAAGCTGGCATTAATTTCATCCGAAAGTGACAACATAAAACTTTTTATTATATTATACTAGTTTATTTAGAATCTTGGTCATCTTTATTAAAATATCATTGCACAAACTATTGTAAGTTTGAACGATTCAAAATGCGCCAAATTTAAGGGGACTCGATGCAAAATACTTCTACCCTTGGTCGACTCTGAACAAAATATTCATATAAATGTCTTATTAAAACATTTTTTTTTTTTTAAGGAAATAAAATTTTTCTTGTCTTTTTTGAAAAGATCCTCATAACAGTATTTACACGACTCTGCTAAATATAGATTTTTAAATAAACGATAACAGAAGGAATTTGAAACGAGTAGGCGGTGGCTGTGATGCGTGGGTGTAATTGAGCAAACCAACACCAGATGGCGACGATTCACTTTCACATTTATTAGTGGCTCGGCAACGGTTGAGGGTGAAGGTGGATCGTGTGGAATTATCAAAGTTTTATGACATTAACTCGTTCATTTCAAAGTAAACAAACGCTTCAAGAACTCAGAAATCCCTGGATATAGGTGTCGGAAGAGGAGAACTGCAGAAAAACAAAATTATTATCTTTTTCATCATCCTGCGACAGCATCTTCAGTTTAAGTGATTAAGCTGAACTTTAAAGTAAAAATCATCTTAATATAACGACTAATCTGTCATTTATAATCGCAGGCTGAAGGGAGGAATTACATCTAAAGATACACAGTGAAATTTTGAAAACGAAATTTGTAAGAGAGAAAGTGTTGTTTGTTGAGTGACGGTCGTCGAGCTGTTAGGTTTAAGTGAGTACGAGAGATCAGTTCGTCGCAATGCCATGGCATCTTTACAAGGGCTTCCTCCATTACCTAAAAGCCTCAGTGGTCTCCTTAACTTCAGCTCAGCACAGTGGAAGGAGCTGGAGAGGTTGCATGCTATGCGTACGATGATTCAACAGGACCTCAATCGAGGACAACATTCAGGCAGTCCGATGCATAATGGCGATGGCAATGAATCACCCTCAGGAAGGAAGAAGCAAAAGTTCTCTCTGGATGCTCAACTAGCTCTGCTCAGGAAAGAAATGGTAAAAAAACACAGACCTACATTGCTCTGTAAAGCTTTCAACTAATTTGCTTGTGTCGCACAAGACTACTAATTAAACTTAAATATATAGTCATAATTTATTTTTGAATATTTCGCCCCAAGATTATCTAAATTTATCTATATTCTCTTACGTTGTATTTATTTTTAGATGATTCCGCTGAGAATTTTTGAAATGTATAATTCGAAAACATTTTTTTGTATCCTTGTGCTTTTTTTTAGTTAAAAAAGAGCCGAGAAATTAATCTCATCAAATGTAATAAATTTGTATGAGAATGAAATAGATCCGGAAACTTAAAAGGCACTTAGAATCCACGATATTTACAAAATATATTAAAAGAAAGTTACGATCCAGAAATGAAATGTAAATACAGCGGCAGACATTATACTGCCGCTGAAAGGTTTTGATGACATCAAAGCTCTGTAACAGAAAATTCCTAATTACTAAGTATTTATTAATTTATCAAAAAATTCAAAAAACAAACAAATCCAAATTGGTAGTCAAGAAAATCAAAATGTATGAGTGATTGTGGTTTTTAGATAATGTAACTCCAAATAATTGTTAAGTATAATTTGAAAAAAAAAATATCAAAAATAAATTCTTATACACATTGCCACCTCAAAGAAAACTTGTCAATTTTTATTCAGTTTAAGGGTTTTATGTAAATAAATAAATTCCGTATAATAGCAGTATAATAACATGCCAAATCTATTGGGCATAAGCTAAAGATCTTATCGTTAAGCCGTACCAGCATTAAAAATAATGTAATAAATTAAGAATTTTTTTTATTTTATTTATTTCCGAGATATTGATTTCAAAAATCATGCTTAACACCTGATTTAGTGCTGATCGATTGAGTCATTAAGCAATTAAAATAAATCAATTCCTAATTTAACAATAATTTCTTAAATTGCATAAAATATTTTAATGTAGTTGGCTATGTCAGTTTACCTTATATAATAACGACATTTATCTTAAGTAGTTACATAAATACTAATAATATTTCATTTTTTATTATGATAAAAGTCTGATTAAGAGTATTCAAAACAAAAGTATATCTGTACAGGTGGAATCTACATATCTAGTCAGACAGGACACATAAATCCCCCTTCAGATGTGTCTCGACACATGTAATATCTAATGAATGTTCAAATAGAAACTATGAAGCATCTAATGTTTATTTAATATTGAAATGCACTGATATTTATGTAATATTGGTATGCATCAACATTTCTTTATTTTGAATTTGATCACTGATCTAGTTCTATGTAACTTAACAACTAAAAAAAAAGATAATGTTGTTGTTTTACAGGATATTAATGTTGTAAACAATTCATAATAACACGTAAAAATGATACCAAACTTCAAAAAAAAAAGGAAATTAGTATAATTTATAGTTCTGGTAATGGTACCTCAAAAGTGAAATAGCAATTAATATATATGTCTTCAAAACTTTTAGGAGTTCTATCTGTAAATTGCTTTTTAAATATAAATATTATTTTAGTATAAATAATAATTAACCCGGCAGTGGTCGCGGTGGGTCTTTGAGACCCATGCGTTTTTGTTTTCATTTTTACTTATAGATGGGAGCTCCTTACAGGACTGTCTTTTTCAGTACCTTTCTAAAACCACATGAAGTTTCATGTGACAGTTTTGGCAGAATATAATTTGTCCCGATCTGAAGGGAAAAAAATACTTTGGGTCCTATAGATCCAGTGCGACCTTTCGTGTAACTTTTTGTGCATACAGGGAAAAGTTGTTTTATATACGTTAAATGTAAAGTTTGCTGTACAAACTTGGATTTCTAAAATTATTTTGAACTATTTATTTATTCTATAATTATTTATTAAACTAGTTATTTATTTAGGCCTATTTTTTATTTCTTTTTTAAATTTTTTAATCATTTCTTCTTTCATGAGTTACTTCTACGTACAGTTTAGTTTGGTCCTGAGTTTACTTCTTATTTTTATTATTTTGAAGAGATAAAATCCCTTAATACTAATGAAATAAGAAAATACTTTTAGAGCCACTTTTAGAGTGTGAGGAAGAGTCAACAGATAATGATGATAGTAAAGATGAAGACTTTGTGGAGAATGCATTACAAATACACACAAAAAAAGTTGAACAATATTTACTCAAAGCAATCAGTTAGAAATAAGTAATTTTTCATTAGTTTATCATAATTTTAACCAAAAATATTTTTATACCTTATTTTTCTATCAATTATGTAATCAATACACTTTTTAGCCGTTTTTTACAATGTTTTCTTCAATGCTCTTAATCTATATATTTCAACATATATTATTATAAATGATTATAATAAAAATCTTAAGAAACAACCAATCAATGATATTATTAACAAATATCTAAAACGTTGAAATTTTGAAAGTATTTTTGTTTAAAATGAATGGGTCTCACAGACCCATTGCGACCATTGGTGTTTCAAAAAAAGGGCGCGGCCACTGCCGGGTTAAATAATTAAGCTACTTAATTATTTCATTAATTGTTTACTTAAAAATTGCTTTTAAACACAGCCCATAAGAATGTTATTTTTAAACATTTAAGTATTTTCGAGTA
>JAFIDM010012231.1:71334762-71368861 GCA_023159025.1 Thereuonema tuberculata
ATCAAAATGCAATTTAACCATGAACAAATGATTTAGGTGATTTGAAGAAAGGTAGTCTTCAGATAAGGTGAAAGATGTAAAGTTATCAGCAGAAAGAGTGTGGCACCTCCAGAAATTAAAAAACAGGACAACAAACACATAATAACATGAATTGAGAAATTCATGTGCTAGCATTCCAACAGCCACAAATGAATTTCCTGTGTATTAAAGAAAAAAAAAGCACCTGAAATATACTTAAATAAACAATGGTTGAGATCAAGTGTTTACTTAATGACAATCCCTGGTTGAACCATTTTTTAAAAGATGTAAAGTTATTTTTAAAGGCAAAAAAGAATTTTGGAAAATATAAATATTCAAGTTCACAGGTTGTTCTTAGTGTCATGAAAAATTAGATGTGGAGATGACATGAACAGAGGAAATTCAGTAGAATTATATCTGAAGTCAAACTATGACCAGATGATGAAGATTAATCTTAACAGAACACTGAAGGATATTTGAATTCTTTAAAATGAAACGGATTTGGTAACATTTATATAGCTACACTTTACAGCATTTCATGATAAAAGTGATCTGGGAAAGAGAAAGTAAGAGTGTTGTATTATGTAGAATTTACAAAAGAGAGATGTCATTCTCTTTTCCTTAAGGTTTTTGTAATTGGCTAGACAAAGTCCTTGGAAATACAGGACGAAATATTGCTGGAAAGATGATTAAAGTTTGTGGTTATTTAAGAAGATATTTATTAATTTTATGGTATTTATAAGAAGATGTAAGAGTGTACCATTTGAAAAAGAAGATTCCAAGGTATAAATGAAGGAATACAATGGATGAACAGACTTTTTGAAAGCTGGCATTAAAGATAATTTGAAAGACGAAATACTGTAGAACCACATCTGAAAGCAGAAAACTATTGTGGCACAAAAGCAGCATGAGTAGAAACCTACTAGATTGTAGAACAAATTTTTATCTGAAATCAGATCCAAGATATTATTGACAAGGATTATATCTTTTTATTAGAAGATTATCTTTAAATATTATCTTTTTCTTTTTAAAAGAAGGATATCTTTTTATATCAAATATTATAGAAATAATATTTTGTATCTGTTCCATGTTATTATAAACTATCTCTTGTTTTTAAGAATACTTGAAGATGAAAAGGAATAAGATCGAAGTGAAACTGCTGCTGAAAGATTAGATCAGAAGATCTAGAAATATTGGAAGATGAGATGCAGTTAATAGGTGGAGAAGACGTGAAGAGTTAGTTTACTGAGCTGAATACAAAAGAATCATCTGAATACAGTAATGAATGTGGAGAATGGAAAGTGGAAAGAGATGGAAATTTCTTTTTCCATTCCAATCCAGTGGGAAAGATAGTCTTTGTTAAACCATTGTCTAATTGACGAAGTTGAAAGACATTCAAATAAAGAAGAAAAGATTCCGTTGCTCAAATTTCCCCTAAAATAATCCAAGTAAAGAATACGATTGGATAAGAAAACAAAGAGGTTGTGGAATTAGTTAAACAGTTAATGGTTGTAGCCTAGAACTCTCGAAAACAAATAAAAATGTGGAAGATGTTTTACGTGTGTTTTAAGTTAACATGGAATGACTGGGTTCTGGCCACCACACACAGTTCTAATAAAATACATAAATAATAATACAATAAATGCGAGCGCTTTCGAAGTGATCTACACTTCGTTCTCAAGCGGAGAAATGAATAACATATTCGAAAATAAGAAATTAGATCCAACGGACGCTGTCTTGTGTTTTCTGAATTTGTATGGAGAATGGTTAAAAAGATCAAATGACTTGGGGGGGGGGGAATCCATTTGCTTGCAGGTGACAGTGTTAAAGTAATTTTTTTTTCCCCCTGTTAAAACATAATTGAAGACATACGAACAGAAATGCTATACAGGAAGCAATGGATATTACATCAAAACATGAATTCCTCATGAAGAAAACTGCAAAAACATCAGAAACAGTCAATAGCAGCTGATTCTTTTCCAGTTGTTTTCTAATACATATTTGACCATGAGAAATAGTGCACTTAAAAAGAGACCAGGAAACCTCATGAAAGAGAAGCATGTTTAAAATTAAAGCAGAAAATAAAACAAGAGTATTGTTAATGTGCTCTTTGTATTCAGTGGTTTTGAAAGACTGAGCACTGGACTTAAGGACTAAAAAAAAAAAAATCCTGGAAAGATAAAACAATTGGGAGAAGATAAAAGTGGAATGCTGAAAATCCTGAATTATTTGGAGATGGCACAACAAAGTGCCAATTCTTAAATTAGAAACATTTTCCTTATTTCAAGTGTTTTGCTTCATCATCATCTTTCTGAATCATGTAAAATAATACTCTTAAAGTTAGTCATTTCACCTTCATTGAATTGGCCTATGAATGGATAGACAATATCTGAGCAATATTTCTCCAAGTTAATGGTGTCTTCAAAGAAAATCGATCCCACAATATGTTTTCGTGAAATTGCTATCCAAACTTTTTTGGAATGCTTAGGCTGCTCATGAATCACATATGGATTCTCAGTTTTACATAACTTTGTGTTTTGAAAATTTATTTACCATGATAAATGAAACCAAGCTTTGTCGGTATAAACGCATTCATCCAGCAATTCTATTCCTTTTTCTTCTACAAGTTTTAGAACCATTGACAGTATTGAGCCCTTTAAGCGTAATTGGCAGGTTTCAATTCATGGATGACCTGTACTATGTGCGGAAGAAATTTAAATTTCTTTTTTACCACTGTGTGAGCACTTCCTAGGCTGACTTATGTTTCCTCTGCCAATTTTCGTAACAACTTTGAAGGGTTTATCAACAGTTTATCAGAAATATTGTTTTTCTCCTTGCAGAACACTACTTAGTGCATCTGCCACCGAGCCATTGTTCTGAAATTGATTATTTTACCCCACACATGATGTGGATATAATGTGAATATAAGTGTCACGATGTGGAACGACAGTATTTGGAAACTTTTCATTGAACCTTTGTTTCACAGTAGCTGTGAATTTATCTCCAGCATGAAAAATGTTCTCAACCAAAGATGTTCTTTCTTCAGTTGTTAGCGTATTGATACAATAAATGGCAAACATTAAACTGACTATACTAGGTTGTGGAACAGTAGGGAGAACCAACATGCAGCATGTTAATGCTGCAAAGCTTATTACATTACTGCAGAGAAACTTTTTGAACGCATTGTATATGAGTATCTTCATTATGTCTATATGGATTATAATTTGGCTTATGAAATTCTCTCCAACGTGCCTTCATTCTATGATTGACTTTATTTATTTATCTGTTCTTATTCTCTAAATACTTGATTTTCTTGGTCAGTTCGTCTGATTGTCTCCCTAATGTGTGGTGTAATCTACTATTCCAATAGTTTTACTGCTGAAGGAATACACATCGTTGCTTTCTATTTCAGTTGGTTGCTTAATAAGTATCATCATATTAATTTGAATAATTGATTCCTTTATTTTCTTATTATATGACCTGCTGTAATAATTCTATATAGCTTTGTGAACTAAATTTTATTTGTCATCAATACTGTAACATTATACTGATTTAAAAAGAAAAATAGAAATAATAAATGCCCAAATTATAAAATCATTTATGCCAAATAAACTTCTGTAATAAATATTTAAATTATGTAATTTTCTGTTTGTTGTCCAGATTTAATGTATTTCGTTTTTTTTTTACTAATTTATTTTGCAGTTAAAGTGTATATGTGTATTTATTAGTGTATTAGTTTAATAGTCTTTCTTTGATTCATTGTTGACAGTTTTCTCACACTGAATGATATATATATATATATATATCTACATATATAAAAAGAAAAGTCCTGACTCACTGACTGACTGACTTATCAACGCTCAGCCCAAACCCTTGGACCTAGAAAGCAGAAATGTTGCACAGAGGTTCTCTTTATGATGTTCCTTATGGAATAAGGCTGGATTTTTCGAAATTCCCACGGGATAGGGAATAAAGAGGATTTATATTTTCGTTTTAAAGTTGCCTTATTGATATATAGATGTGTGGCGCCAACCACAATACATCTGAGTTATTTGGAGAAGGCCACAATTTGCTAAATAAATAAAGTTTTTTTTTTTTTTTTTATGCTATGTATGCAAGGGTTCTGGAGCGAAGCGATGGTACACGACTAGTATATATATATATATAAGGTATATGGCCCAAATATCACCCAGGTTCCTAATACCGCCCAGGGCGATGTAGGACGGGATAGTGATGCTATCACACGGGAACCGATGGAAACAATTTGCCATTCCTTCCATTAGCACACTGTGTTCGTTTGGTGGTGTTAGTTCAACTCGTTTATTTTTTATGAATTCTTGAAGGTTTTTCGTTCTGGTAAGTTATGAACCTACTGTTTCTTTTAGTGCTGCAGCTTATGAATTATTCATGCCATCGCAACCATCTAATATTGTGAAGTAGTGAAAGAAATAACCTATCTGTTGATAATGTGTCACTTATTAGAGGTAGCCAGTTTGTCTGTAGCGTCCACCAAATTGACAAGCTAGAGAGTGCCCAATATCGCCCACCTTGTTGTTTCATATATCGCCCACTGTGCGATAGTTTATTTTGGTTTATTACAGATGTCTCAACGTAAGACATGGGACAGAGAAGTTGTCACAGCTGTAAAAAATAAAAAAATGGGCCTTCTGAAAGCTTCCAAAACATTTAATGTCCCAGTCTTGTGAGTGGGTCACCATTCACAATTGCTCTAATGAATTCTCTCAGCAAAAGGAAACTAAGTCCTAAGGGGCTGAACTTAGACGATCCAAAGCAAAAGAAGCTCGCAACACCCATAAAGAATTGCGAAAAGATTAAGAAAAAAAACAAAAAAATGCAAAGAAGTGCAAAAAAAAAACCAAAGTATTTAATGGTGTGAGCGATATTTGGAACACTTTCACAAAATTCAAAATATGAGGTTTGCCTGAACAAAAATTGAGGAAAAATACAAAATAATAGTTACAGTCGGACCTCTATTTAACGAAGTCGCTAAATCCCGAAAAAAAGTTCGTTATATGGAAAATTCGTTAAATAGAGATTCACCTTTTAAAATTACTTTAAACTACATAAAATAGATTTAAAATACATAAATAATAAATATTATTCAAAAAAGTAATAATTTTAAAGCCATGAAGCTTACATTACCACATGCATAATTAAATTTCACTAATAAAGTCCGTTACTTTTGTCTGAGGTTTTTTTTTTTTTTTGAAAAAGTGTTTTCGCTCTTAGTGTCTCCCATCTTTGCAATGCACTAAAAAAAAAACCCTTCAGTATTTTCTTTAAATTGTAATCCGCGTCGGATTGTTTCAAATGATTTTAGCATTTCATCACAAGAAGGTTTTTTTTTTTTTTATTTCTGCATCATGATCATTTCCATTTTCATCATCATCATCTTCATCGCAATTCATAGCTGTATTGTTTTTATTTTTCACACTGTCCAAAATATCCGATTCAGTTAGTGTTTCCGAGGTCTCAACTTCAAAATCAAGTGAAAGATAATCATCAATCAGCACATCATCGTTAATTTCTTCTTTTTCCCTCAGCTGTATCCAAATTTCTTTCATTTCCTGTAAGGGAATGTTGATAATAAAAACATTTCAAGGAGAAAAAAAAATAGATACCACGAAAAGTTCGTTAAATAGAAAATGCACTTTGCTATTTGGAGGTTATTTTGCGAAGAAATTAGCAAAATGTTCTTGGATCCAAAGAAAAGTTCGCAAAATAGAGGTTCGTTAAATAGAGGTCCGACTGTATATCTATAATTGGTTCAGGAACATGTAAGTGAAGGTTCGTATGATATATTGTAATTGTTTGCAAGCAACTGAGACGATAAATGACAAGAATATGGGCAGGTTTTCTTAGATGGGCGATATTTGGGCCATATACCTTATATATCATTCAGTGTGAGAAAACTGTCAACAATGAATCATAATAAAAGACTGTATTTCACTTTTAATAGTAATATTTTTCCTTTCATAAATGGGTATTCCCCTCCTTTTACACTACAGTCCTTAGCATTCTCTAATTTACAGACACACAATAGAAATTAGCAAGTTTTAAATTCTAATAGTATTATTTACCTAAATTATTAATAATAGAATATCATAATCCTGATTAATGCCTTTCTATGATTTAATGACCTTTCTTATATTTTTAACAGGTTGGTCTTCGTCAGTTGGATATGTCTCTTTTGTGTCAGCTATGGTCTTTGAATGAATCAATTCAGGAATACAAGCATTTGATGCAAGAACGAATTCACTCCCATTCATCAACTTCTGGTTGGGACAATGGTTTTGATCAGTCCAGTTGTGACGAATCAGAACCTAGTTACATTCACTACACCAGACGACGACGCTCTAGATCACGATCAAAAGGCCCAAGAGATCTCAATGCTGTTCCAGAAACACTATCTTTATCATCTAGTAGTACAAGCAGTTCACAGTCTAGCTTAGAATTTGGTGATATTTGATCTGAAAGGTGTTTTTAGTTATTGTGTATTTTTCTTTTGATATGTCATATACATTTATTGTTTAAATCTGCTTTATAAGATTTGTAATATATTGTTTCTAGGCAATATTTATTTATATTTATTACTTTTTTTTTTTTAAAGAAAAATGTATATTTACATTTTTAAATATGTTGCTTTTTATTTCTATAATTCTTTTTATAAAATGCCGATTGAAAGATAAACTTTTTTATCTTGTTCAGGAATTTTTTTTTCCTGTAAATAACTGATTGTATTTAGGGTTGCAGTAGAAATGTAGCAGTTTTTCATGTAGACTTGTGCCATTGTTTCAATACATGTAATTAATAGATTTTCTTGTAAAAGACATAATTTTTATCCACATACCTAACTTGTCAGAAATCACTTCCAAAAGGAAACTTCCTTTTTCAAATAATTTGCAATGATGTTTTGTGAGTAGTGATTGTGTAACTATGAAAACGCAGATAAATAGATTTATTACTATCGTTACATTTCTTAATACCAAATGCCTTAAATTTCCAAGTGAATAGCAGGTTTAAACTTAATAGTAATTGTATTAGTTGCTGTTATTTTTCTGTAGATTTCAGAGAAACGGAAACTGTGCGTTTCCATTAAATAAAGTTTGACGAAAATAATACGAGGCATAATTAATTGAGCAAAGAAGAAACTGATTTGTGGTCTAATTGGAAATTCTCTTTACTTTGAAGTGTAAGAAAGTATTTAGGATTATTTTCCAAAGTATGAAAGTTGTAACTTCCACAAAGACTTCAACATCTCATAATTAAATGTAATATTCTACATTTATTATCCTACAATTGTAGGAGAAAGGACCTACAAAAAAAGATATGGAGCAATTATATTCCACAAAGACTTTAATTATAGAGTTCTAATGTTAATGCAAATATTGTTTTTGATAGAGAAGTCTCATAAATCCTACTTATCAGAAAGATATTTTCAAGAAAGTGGGCATTTTTTTTTTTATTTCATGCAGGCATTACATTTCTAGATTTTAATTTGAGTTTCTGATATCCAAATACTAAGGTTATTGTTGGTTAATGTATTATCTAAATAATAAAAAAAAAATATATAATTTAAACATTTTAGTCGATTTTGAAGTGGCTTTATAATTGTTTAAGACTTCACCTTGTACAATAACAGGTGCTTAGACTTCTCCTCTGGTATTTTTAATTTTAATATAATTTGTGTAATTTCTTTCTCATAAGAGGACTAACAGATACAAAGAAAAAAAAGACAGAGATAAATTTTACTTGAATTATTTTCTATAATCTTGCAATGTAAACGTAAAGTACATTGTGAAAAATGCCCTCCCCAGAAACATTTCTGTGGGTGCCTACGGTTCACAATACTATTTGTATGGAGCTACGAAAGTATTCTTTCTCTGGTCCATATTGTTCTTCCTTAATATTGCCTTGAAGCCAAGTTAATCCTTTTTCTGGTTAGCATTGTCGATTCTGCATCTGCATTAATCTCATCCTGCAAAGATTGTTTATGAGTGCAGTAACAATGCAGCTGACCAGAAAAGGAATAATAGTCTTATCTCCTACAGCATCGACTCTTGAATGCCTCTCTCCAAAATTATACATTTAATCCCATTTGAATTATAAGGTTTTAAATAAACAAATAGTATGATAGCTTGGAAATTCTGAAGGCATCTAATCAACAGTATTGAATTTTCTGTTGACAGTTCAGATGACCCATTGTAAACTTGTATCAAAATTAAAACTTCTAATGTATGAAATTGTATTTTCTCTGGAAAGGAACATTATTCAAAAAAGTTGTATCTTAATAGTAAAATACCAAAAGATATTCTATATATATAAGGAATTATTAATATATAAAGCTAGTTTAAATTATCATTCAGACATTATCCTGATCATCTCCAGCTTAGAAATTTTTTACAAAACTCTATTGGACTATTTTAGAAGTGGTTGATAGACTTAATGTAACGTGTATTTTGTATATGTACTAGTGCAGAAAACTACTCAAAAAGTCATTTAAAATGTTTCTCTTACAATGATCTCCAGCAATTGATGTCTCTTAATTCTATCTGTGCAAAAGACAAAATATAGAGCTAGTCACATTCTAAACAGTACTATTCAGTTCAGTCTATTAGTGTTTCTTGTGATTAATTAACTAACTGAAAAACTAATTCACAAAACTATTACTTGCATTACATAAGGGAGTTAGGTAATATTTTTTCCCAGTAATTGATCTGTAAGAAATCAATTTGGAGTAAATTTCATTTGTATAAACTAATTAATATTATTGTACCAAATTTTGTTATTAATCCGTGTATAATCTTACAGAACTTGAAAGGAATTAAAGAATCTACCGTGGTTAAATAGGGGAGGAAAAAGTTACTGACTGCAAAATTTGAAATGGAGATTTTTAAAAAAATATTATATATATAATATATAAAACAAATGTGATCTCTATTAGCTTTAACAGATCCAAAATTTGTTTTGGTGCTATAACATTGTCAGTGAATTTGCATTGTATCTTGGGATTAATTTGATAGCTGCCCATTTCTTTTTTATTAGCGCTCATATTTATCAGAAATCTTATAACAAGATATTGGAATTACCAAAAATTTGACAATTCCAGTATCTTGGATTTAAACTCAGATTCTTGATGTCGAAAACTAGTCTCTCAAATATCCCATTACTTGTAATTGAATTTATAGATACATAGAAGCAATAACATGAACTGCTCTCAATAAATAAGTTAATATCTTTGATTTTTAAAACTGGATCTACATGATTAAAAACATATTTCAGTACCTTTTTTTTTTATTATTATTTTTTGTTTGTTTGTTTTTTTTTAAATGTTTTTGTAAGACTCCTTGTTTTTGACAAACATATTGATTTCGTTATAAATTTAACTGTTAGATTATTTTTATATTTTTAAAGAGAGACTGCCATTATAAGTAATTATGCTGTGAAGCATTTAAAGTCTTTTTAAAATTTTCGATTTTAAACAATTCGAGTAATCTTGTTTGAATATTTATGCATCTTTTTTAACCCCTCTCTATCATTTGGGCCTAATTAAAAATATTTCCTCAAAACTTTGTTTCAAAATATGTGTATGCTGTGTTGCAAATAAGCCAACTAAGAGAGGTTTAAGATATAATGAATCTTGATAATAAATTCCTTTAATTTCGTATTTTAATCAACTGTTTGAATTACTCCGTTAAATTATTCAAGTCAAATTTTAGCAGCGAGATTTTCTTTTGATTCTGTTCCTATTAATTGAATTATTATTATCTTTTTTGATTTGATTCAAACAACTACCCCAATCATATCAAAACATGTGACTGCTGATTAGCCATCACATTCTTTGAAAATACTCTTTAAATCCACGTGTTCATCAGAAATAACATAGTTACCAGTTAGATTTCAGTCATTTCAATTGTAAGCTTTTTCCCACATATATGAACGAATGAATATAAGCGACCATTTCCTAAATGAACTAAAATGTGTTCATAATGTATAAAATACATTTTTTTTTTTCTAAATTCATACTGACGACAGAAGCAGAAATAGTTTATATTTATAGTGGCAGTATCTCTTTTTAAGTTTTAACATTTGTTGTTTTAGTATTATTTTTGAAGACCGATGAAATTCTATCTTATTAAACTTTTTTTGTATGAACTTTTCATAAAATCCATAATCAAGTAATTATAATGATTACATATATATAAATTAAGAGTAAATTAAAAGGAGACCTAAATTTGTTGATATAGAAATGTTGTAATTATTTTTTGTTAAAGACTTTTTAATTTAATTAACAGGCTAATGAATGTATCTATATATAAAAAAATAACAAAATTAAAAATGGTCTTTAGAATTTCTTTTGCATTTTTTTTTTATGTGTGTGGATGACTTTTAAGAGACGTAACTGAAAAAGTCCAATTCAGGTTTTTGTTTGAGAAAACACAGTATCTACGCTGCTTGATCTGCTATGAAATAGTAGGATTCTGTAGCATAAAAATGCAGTTCCTAGGATAAGAAATCAACTGCCAAAAGACACTGATGATCGATATATATGATCTGAATAGGGAACAACTAAACTTGAGATAATAAGCGATTTGACAGTACAGATGGATCAACAAATTGTGCACATTGCAGCTGCAGTACCTTCAGACGTGAAGGCAAGGAAACAAAAGAGTTTCAATGTGGTGTTTGGCTATTTTAAGCAACTTATACGTAACTGATATCAGTATGGTATGTTTTCAATAGCACTATTCAGAAATTAAATGAGGATTTTCCCCCATTCATATATAAGGGCAATTTTCAGATTGCGTAGCAAATAGAGTGGAGAAAACTTCCCATCAAGAATGTTGCATGCATATTCACAAGGGTTCAGGTCATGAGAATAACCACAACACTTAGCATTGGTTATCTTCATTTTTAATACAGGACATGTCAGATATTGTAAGTATCAATAGACTTTGTCATTCACAAACATAAGTCACTGAGGAAAAGACAGGCATAAGTCTCCAGAATTTTCTGACAGTATTCTTGTCTTCCATAATTGATTGTCCATCAAAAACGTGGAGTGATGTTCTGCCACCAATCATGATAATATGCTGAAGATTCTTACTATGTCAGAGATTGTTTCCACAACAGTTGATGCCTAGAAAGGCTGTGAACAGCGAATTGCAATTCATAAGTTTTAATGATGACAGATATAGTGGCAGAATCTGACTGCCTTGCTAATATATTATTCTATAGACTATACAATTCAGTTCAGCAGGAAATGTATTTCAAAGATAGGAAAAAGCTGATTTCGACAATTTGTGCCTAAAGTAACTAGTCTCAAGATATTCAATATAAAACAATCAGACTGCACTCAGATTAAAAGAATTCTATAAAAAATATATAAAAATTAATAGTTACAGTTTCGAGGGCCTATCTTCCAGCTCTCTTCATTATCTTTATATGTATATAAATTTTTATTTTTATTTTTTATAAAATTCTTTTAATCTGAGTGCAGTCTGGTCGTTTATATTGAATTTACAACTGCACGTAAAAACTTCAATCAAAACAGTCTCGATATTATTAGTGCCCAGATATTATTAGACTTTTGAATACAATAGATTTCTATTAATCATAACTAGCTCATTTTACTGGTTTATGGAAAACTTAAAATTCTTAGTTGATCACTGTGCCGCAATTAACAGAAAGGCTACCAATTTGCTTCTAAATTTTATATAGGTTCGATAAGGTCGCTAGTCATAAATCTTTGTTGCAAGAATACAGTTATCAAAGTTTCTCATTGGTGAGGTTATTAAGGTCTCTAGACAATATTTACATCAAATGAAGACTGAAAATTTTAACTAAATAAAGAACTGGGGCATTAATAATAATGAAAAACATTTCTTCTATGATATTTAAAATATCAAGAGAAATCTTGTTAATAATTTTCCTAATTATGAAATATCTGAAGGCAAATTTTATATTGGCAAATTTTCCTGATAATTATTCATTTGATTTACAGACAAAATTTATTCTATTTATAGACAAAAGTGTAACATTTGTTTGCTTTGTTCTATAAGAAAAAGGAAAGTAAAAATAGCAATGTTCTTATAAAAACCAAACTTCTAAACAATCTTCATATAATTGTAGACTATAAGAAAACACCAAACTTCATCCTGATACCAATATTTCATCTTTATATCACTTAGACTTTTCAAGGTCTATGTAAATAAAATAAAAGGAGAAAAGGGAACTCCTCTTCTCCAAACATACAATAATTAAAACATATCATACTATACAATGACATAAAACAAATAATCGAACCTTTTAACAATAAATCATTACAAACAATCCAAAACAATGAATCATTTAAAACCATTAAAACCAATCAAACTCAAATGATAAGATTATAATAATTTTAAAATTTTTCTTTGAGTGAGCGAAAAGAAAGTTACAGGAATTACCATAACATAAATTTCAATTGAAATGTGCAAGCTAAAGTAAAATATTAAATAATAAATATTTATTATTAAACATAATATAATTTATTAAACAATAAATATTTCTAGTGAAATATTTAATTTCATTGAAAATAATTGGCATAGTCCTTATGATTGCTTTTACTGATTTGGTTATCAATTAATTATATCAGGGATGTATATATAAAGTTGTTTTGATCTGGATATTACTAATCACCTGAGCAAAGAGTATGTACAAATTTTATTTAGTTCAGGAAGTCTTAACTTGACAATTATTATTTTGAAATGAGATCTATTAAGATTTTTGGCAAAGCTTTGTTTTATCCAGTCAATAAAAGCCCTTTTATAAGACCATTCAGAATTCATTTTAAAATATCATTCAACTGAAATACAAGAAAATGTAGAAATTATTAATTTTTTAGCCCTCTTTTCTAAAACAAGCTATTAAGTGTATTCATCCCTCTTATTAACTTTTGAACAGCTGAATAGATCAGAATCTTGTCATGATATTTTTGAATAATCCAACTTATGTATTTGAAAGTTGGCTTCTGTGTGGGTCCTTATTCAGAAATTGGCATCTCAGGGTATTGAAACTTAGAAAAATGTTTTAGAAAAACAACGAATACTATGAAGTCTGAGTAAACAAAAGGTTCTCGCACCTGAGCTATCATGTCGGGAATCTGGGACAGCTGTTTCAGCCTTATTAGGCTTCTTCAGCCAGATATGTTCTTGATGGTAGCTCAAGAGTGTGAGACATATGTGAAAACCAATGCAGCTCCCCGAAATGGCCCTTGAGCAAAGTCAACGCAATAATGATAAATAACCGTGCACCGCACGGCCTCAAATTCTTTGTCCCAGCAATCACCAGGCTCAAAAGAATTTAAGCAAGGATTGAGAACCCCAAAAAACCATCAGTTTTTAAAGTTTAATGTGCAATTAAAAGTTTAACTTTTGAGCCTGGTGGTTGCTGGGACAAAGAATTTGAGGCCGTGCAGTGCACGGTTATTCACCATTGTTGTGTTGAATTTGCTCGAGGGCCATTTCGGGGAGCTGAAATGGTTTTCACATATTTGTCTTGCACTCTGAGCTACTATCAAGGGTAGATCTGGCTGAAGAAGCCTAATAAGGCTGAAATAGCTGTCCCAGATTCCCGACATGATAGCTGAGGGTGCAAGAACCTTTTGTTTACTCAGGTGCAGCCTTGTATTTCTTCCCTTTATTATATATATCTCTGCTTGTTAAACTTTAAAAACTATGAAGTCTGCTATGCATTTTATCTACTACTACTATGGATTTCTTTTGATATGATTAAAACTTAAGTAAATAATGCAGATTTAATTATTTTCAAGAAAATATAAAATTTTTACTGTTTGGATTAAAAAGAAACTGATATTAAAAGTAATTTAAAAATTTAATTATTTTCAAGAAAATAAATTGTAAAATTTTTACTGTTTGGATTAAAAAGAAACTGATATTAAAAGTAATTTAAAAATAAATTAATTAGACAGATACTTATTTTAAAATAAATGGAGAATTTTCATTTATATATTTTTATAACTTGAAATAAAAAAAATGAACATTTTAAGGAAATGTATCTTGTTTAAACAACTTCTTGTTACATTAACAATAAATGTAAAATAAGAAATCAATTTAAAAATCAACATCAGTATATGATAAATAATTTACAATTAGGAAAGTCAAACAATAAATTCAAGAAAGTGAATGTGAAGGATTTTCTTATTGACTGAAAAAAAGTAAATGCTTACATTTCTTGAAACTTGGAGAGACTTTTTTTTTTTTTAAGTGATGTGGTAATGAATCATATTGATAGAATATTGAACAATTTTCTTTGCTGGTTGAACTATATATCATGAGATAGAGTTGCAAGATTAGATTTAGGAAGCAAAAGCTGAGTAGAGGGAACCTAATACAGACTCATTTTAAGACTGAAATAGTAGGATTTACAAAGAGTTGTAATATTTCATGAGTAGTGTAGTCTCGGAGACAATTCATACATGATTAAGTTTTCAAAAGCAATTTTACTATTAAAAATAATGAAGCACCAGAGAAGGTAAGATCACTTTTAATTATAAAAAATGTCTGCAGTGATTTAGTGAATTGATATATATATACAAGGTGGTTACAATTAAAATTGGCCTATTTTAAAGCATCCTGCAGCTGTAACCAATAGTTGGAGAGACACCAAACTTGTACACATACTATTCAAAGAATGCACTCAATGATTCTGCAAAAAAAAAGTTAGAGGGCACTTTTACAGCTATATGAATGGAAAACGAAAACAGAATGTTCAAAAACACATTTATTTCACACAAACAGTATCAGTTGTTGGAACGAGTCATGTGATATTGCTCAATATGTTCCCTCAACAAATGTGTGTCATTTGCAGATGATGAACTATATGCTCAACAGCTGACCGTAGTTCACACATGTAGCATGGTACTGTCTTTTAGTTCTGCTAATGTTACAATTCCTCCATGATACACCAAATCCTTTAGGTATCCATACAACCAAAAATCGCATGGAGTTAGATCAGGAAAACGTGGTGGCCAGGCAGTAGGGAACATGCGACTAATTACTCGATCATTGGTAAAGTGTTGACATAACAAAGTTTGCACAAACCTTCCAAAATGAGAAGGTGCACCATCTTGCATAAAAGAGGTTGAATCAAGACACTGTCTTTTCTGCAGCTGGGGTATCACAAATTTCTTGAGCATATCACGATATCTAGCTGCAATCACAGAACATGACTGAGGAGCATTAGCAGTAATTTCTTCAAAAAAATAAGGACCCAGGATAAAGTTGGACGGAACCCACAACATACTGTAAGCTTGGGCGAATGCAGAAGTATTTCCTGGAAAATGTGTGGATTTTCCTTAGCCCACACACGGCAATTTTGGGTGTTCGTAGTGCAATTCAAATAAAAGTGTGCATCGTCACTCCACAGGATGTCCCATGGCCACAACCATGGATGGATTCAGAATTTTTCGAAGGGGAGGGGAGCTAACTTTTCTGAAGGGCTGACTATACCTGTGACTCTGAAACGCACGCTATTCGGCAGCTTTTTATTTGCAATTGAAATCATCATCATGGCAATATTAATGTCTATCAGGCAGCAGCCTTTGGATACCCCATTTTATCCAATCTATATTCACAGCTATAGCCCCCACTAGCCCCCCCCCCCCCCCAATTCGCCTATGGCCACGACATATCAACTTCCAGCCTCGCCAGAAGGTCAATGCAAAAGTGAGTCGTTTCTCCTTGTTGCCTGGAAGCTGTTCTTGTCTGTGACTGATCTTGTATTGAAAAACATGAATTGGGATCTGATATTTCTCAGGATCTTTCTAACTGTGCTCCAGGGTAGATTTAATTGTCATGATGTGACTCGGTCTCTACCTGAACCTGCAGAATACTCCAACGACTGCTGAACAATTGCTGTGGCAACGTCTTCAATCACATGATCACCGATGCACTTTCATCCTCTGCCACATTGAACACTTCAAGATCCAGTTTCTTCAATTTTTTTCATCATTTTTCTCACATCTTGTGGTGACATCAGTCCACTGTGTACTTTTTTAGCCCAATGAAATTCACGAATTGCAGCTACAGCATTACCATGACTTTCGTAAGAAAACTTGACCATCAAAGCACGTTTTTGTAAAGTCATTGTCATTGCGGCTGTTGCTAATACCAATTTCTCAGTTCACACCGATTATTTATAGCCAGAGAAGTCTATGCAAATCTATACAAATCAGATTGTTTTCTCTTTGCATAAAGATTAACCCTGTGCAATTTTGATGACATTTGGACCACTTTTACAATAAAAAAAAATGAAACATTTCAATTAAAACCGCACCCTGTTGATATAGCATTGCATGTTCAATCTTTTTCTTCAATTATTTTCATTGTTGTAGGAAAAAGAGTTACTAGATTACAGTTTTGTAACTAATTTTTTTTTTTTTTTTTTCAGAATCATTGAGCGCATCCTTTGAATAATATTATACAATTTTTGGTGTCTCTCCGACTATTGGTTGCAGCTGCAGGATGCTCCAAATATATATATATGTACACACAAAGTCGTATCAGAATAATATGACTACCCCAGAATTATGGTGAACCCACCCTGGCACATGACAGAGTGCACCTGATGTGTTTGAGCACATGGATATGTAAGCGGCAGATGAGGACAGATTGCTCATCATATGTAATGTGATCAAAATGGGCAGAGGAAGTGATTTGATGCTCTTTCAAAAAATGAATGATCATACTGATTGAAAGGTGAGAGTATCTCGGAAACAGCACAGTTCTTGGGCTGTTCTCGATCTGCCATAGTAAAGGTGTATCAAGATAGGGTTTTGCCTAGATTGGGTTTTTGCCTAAGCTAAGTAACTCCCATTGTCAGAACTTTGAAGCCCCAAAGGCCATTAATCCCAGAGGAGAATGTCACCTTTGTCGACTGGTAAAGGTCGACACTCAACTGTGAAGCAATTGACGACTTAAATGAACACTAGGACACCCAGGTGTGTGTCAGGAAAAACAATAGAGTGAACATTGTTGCACATGGGTCTCCCGTGTAGACGCCAATGTTATCCACCGTCATCAGCAATAACAGATCCAATTCGCACGGGAATACAAATTGGACATTAGAAGAGTGGAAGAAGGTAGCCTTTTCCGACAAGTCACAGATTTTCCTCCACAAAACTGATGGGTGGTGGTGGATAAACCATGAGACACGAGAAACAGCACCCAGACACGCTTGTTGGTCAAATACAGGCCAGTGGTGGCAGTGTTCATGTTTTCGTGGTATGATCTGGGACTGCTGGTCTCACTGGATGCGACAATGAATGCCAATAGCTATCTATCCATCGTCAGTGATCATGTGCATCCCTTCATGTTGCACTTTTACCCTAGTGGTGACACTGTGTACCAGCAAGTGAATGCTCCTTGCAATGTTGCTCAGGTGGTTCCAGGAACACGACAGTGAACTATCCATACTATCTTAACTGGCAAAATCTCACACTTTCAACCCCTTAGTGCACTTACGGAACCATTTTGGATCAACAAGTTCGGCGTGTAGATCTACAACCCCATAATCTTCAAGACCTCAGTGCTCTGCTGTAATCTGAATATTTGCCTCGGCCTATCCTCCAGAGCCTCAGTGCGTCCATGCCATGCCGTCTACAAGCTGTAATTAAGGCCAAGGGTGTTTATTCCCATTATTAGGTAAATGGTCATATTATTCAGATAAGACTGTGTGTAGGCTTTTCATAGTTTCTTGCAGCAGTGTTCATTATGCTGCCTATATCTAGCCTTGAAAAACAACAATCATCTAGATCTACTGTGGTTAGTTTGAGAGTTTTGACAGCCAACAGAAGATCCCTAGTGAAGATCCTGTATGTGGATGCTTGTCATCCTGCTGAAACAAGATATCAGGTTATTTCTTAAGAAAGAAATATAGTATCGGCTTTATCAGGGTTGGGCAAACTGGGACTCATGAGCTACATAAATTAATTGTTATATGTGTTTTACATTTAACAATTAATATAAAAAGTAAATAAAACATTTTCAAGTTTTATAATTTACCAGTTATCAACTGAAAGTCCACTGGATGAAAACATAAGTTTAATGTGCATGGTGAATAAATATATTTCAAGATTTAAATCCTAATTTTAATGCTAGATTTGAGTCGGGATTAAAGAAATTTCAGATTAGCAATTTTTCTAGATGTTACTGTAGGTCATTACCGTATTAATGCACTCAGTAAAGTTAAAACAATAACTAATCAGATTTTGAAGACACTTGCTATATGGGTATGTCCATGGTAACTCACGTTACGGTTTGACATTTTAAATCAGATTCAAAGGTACAGTGTTCACCAAAAATGTGCACACTAGTCCAAATTAATTTTTTGCTTTAGAATATCACATGTTTACAACAAACCAGTAGGTGTTAAAAAAGGTTCATTGAATCTGTAGTAATATCAAAAATTAATTTGTGTTGGTAACTCATGTTACAGCCAAAGAGACATTCTATTTCTGCTTAGTAAGAACATACGGGATTTCTCCTTAAAGAATTATCTTCTAAAAACTGTCATGGGTTAACATTTTGACCAACAGTCCAAGTTAACATAAAAAAAAAAGAAAATTGTTCCAAGATGACATTTAAGATATTTTCTTTATTTAAAAGTGGGTAACTCATGTTACATGAAGTCGGTAACTCATGTTACTTTTAGGTTAAAATCTAACAAAAGAGTATACACACAACTCAGTCAAAGGCACAAAAACTGGTAACTGGACTATAAAAAAATGTCATCTAGCAAAATTTACATCATTACAAAAAAAAAATTAAAAAATAAAAATTTTTAATTTTTTTTTTATTTGTCCCTATTTTTGTGGACATACCCATATATATACTGAAATTTGAATTGGCAGTTTCAGACAGTGATTTGTTCTTTACTTTGGTTTCAAATTTCATATCACTGTCCGGCTATATATATATATATGAATATTCTGTGATTATTTAAACTAGTACAAATTAAAGTTAAAAACTACATATATGAACAACTATTATTACATATATGTATTTCTTAAAATTAATGCTAATTTTTTGTAAAATAAAAAAAATGTGCATGTAACAATAAAACTTACGTAGAATTTGTTCATATCTTGCTACTCTCAAACATGTGAAGTTTATCACATGTGATTCTTGCATTAAGGAAGTTTGGTCACCCCTGAACTACATGCTCCATATATCATAAAGCTGACAAATGCTTGAAAAGATACTACACCTGTTCAGTCATTGAAGTTGATTACTCTCCAACCCGCCGTTTCACCTGCTGTTCTCAATATATGCCACCTCACAGTTACATTTTGATTAGTTCATTCTCCATGTCTTTTGCATAAATGAACCTAGCAGCAATTGGACTGGAAAGAAATTCTTTGCTGGAGTTCATACAGCACTATTCTATTTTGATTTACCTCGGCAGTGCATTAAATCAATACACTAGCAATGATGGGTCACTGATTAAGGGAAAAGACAAAGTGAACACTTCATAAAAATTCTGTTTTCATCATTCTTCAAGAAAGAATTTGTCGAGATGGAATAATTAACAAGGTCATTTGGTACTCATCTGATATGTGTGTGGAGTGTGGGTGGCAGGAAAGCCGAGCACAGCAACCGTTGGTCTATCTGTTAAAAATTGGATTTGCTTTAAGGATTGATCAAATGATTCTTCTGCAGCCACACTGATGAGCTCTGACTTGATCTCAAAACTGCTGCAGCACTCAGCAAAAATTCTAATCTCACAGCCCAAATGTTGCACAATGTGACAAATGTATCTCTCAGATGCCAATAATGCCTTCTCTTAAAGGCACTCAGCTGGTGAACACAGTTCACTTCCATCGAGTTTCATGGAAACAAAGAGATTGGAAGATCTTTTCCAGTTAAGTATGGCAGAGGTGTTCTTAATTTAAAATATTTCAATTAAATTTTTATATATGCGATGCTCGGCTTAATAATTTAATTTATTTTTTTTATTCAACATAGAGCCGTGGGCACACCCCCACATGTGCTTTCATCCTTGTGGATCTATTGCTCTAATCCCACAATGGTTAGAAATTGGGAAGGTAATTTTTTTCCATTTTCAATTCTGACAATTTTTCACACCCTTCAATGCCATAGACAGCGACAGAGAAAAAGAAGAAGAAGCAGACAAACAGAGGAAAGAAAGTAAGCATCCAAGCCGATGCAGGGATTCAAACACAGATGCCGATGCATCAGCCTCATGGAAGACATCATCTAATCCACCAGATCACGATTGCACGGCATTTAATTTCTTATTTAAATATCTCAATCATTAACGTTATGATAATGGAAGTTGTTGCCTGCTGATTTCTATGAGGCTCTAATCATTTATTTTAGATGTTGCAAATTCAGCGCTAGAGTGTTGTATTAAAATGTGTTAGGAAATTAAAACAAATTTTGTAGATGGATTAGTCTTCGTTTCCTTGCTGTCTTTGGAATATAGAACAATCTAGTCTTATAGCTGATCTTACAAGAAAAGACTAACAACTCATACCCAGTCTGACAATACGGTGGTACGGAATCTTTCACAGCTTATTTCTAAAGACTCAATTCTCACTGGCCCATGTTGAGAGAAAACAATGTACATTAATGAAGCCAGGGTGCGCACGCCTCCTTAGAAACTCCTTAAATTTTCCAAGGTGCTTAAAACTACTTGGAAAAGCCAAGTACTCCTTAGAAACTCCTTAAATCATCCTTTAAAAACAAAACAAAACGCATGAATGTATATTATATTCTTTGAGCATAAAAACAGACTAAACAGATTGTAGTCTTATATCTACTCTGTATGCTCGAAACTTCCTGTCATGAATCACGCCACCAATAGTTTGTATAACTTCCTCATTTTATTTATTGTAATTAAAGAATGATATAGATAAGCACATATCTTTTATTATTGCTAATCATCACACTTAAACTTCTGTCCCATTCTAACTCTACTTTTAAAATTTAGTTCTTGATAAAGTCGGCAATATGCACAAACATCGAACATAGAGTTTTATAGTACAGAACTGCCAACCCTCCAGATTTTTTAGTACTACTAATTCAGAATATTTGCAAGAATTCTGCAATTAAACATGACAAAGATAACTCTTCAAAAATAGTGGTTCAGTCAAACTTGAATAATTTGAAGTTGAAGGGACCAGAGAAAAAGTTTGAAATATCCAAAAATTCGAATTAATATATTCTCTCAAACATAAATAAAAAAGATTAACTCCACGATCAAAGATTTAACACATAAACTTTATCTAAGAATACTGCTACATTTTTTTTTCATTAAATCAAACATTTTTAACTACCTTAATTATACATAACTTTAAAAAAAAAAGGCAGATATTTTTAATTGCTTCATTGAAGCAATATTTGAGTCATAGCATATGATTCCAATCTGTTAATTAACATGAAAATACATTCCAACCCTCGCTTTTATTTTCCTTAGAAAGTCCGTAAAAATAAATAATGCATCTTAGCTGACAAAAGTCTAGGGAACAATTTTTACTGTAATATTTTAAGGACAATCGTACGAAAAATTCGAATTATCCAAAATAAAATTCGAATTATCGATGATTTTTTAACATTATTTTAATACAGAATTCTAGGGACCGAGCAAAAAATTCGAATTATACAGAATTTCGAATTAAACAAGTTTGAATTATCCAAGTTTTACTGTATTTAAAAATCTAGAGGGTTGGCACTTGGCAGCTGTGTGAACACTGTCTTTATAATAATTTTAAGTGAGATGACAATAAAGAAGAAAAAAAAATTGTTAGTTTAGGAAAAATAATTCTACTTATTATGTTCATTAAAATGCATATTATATATATATCTGTAGAAAAAACAAACTAAAAGATTACTATTCTTTATAACATTTTGTCTTTAAATTCATCAAATGATAATCTTTATTGAATTAAACATGTTACATTTTTTGGATGTTTCATATATACAATATCTATATTGGACAGAACTCCTTAGAAATTTCTTGGACTCCTTGGATTTTTTCTTCTAAAATTTGTACAAACCCTGTGAAGCTGAAAGAGCAATAAGAAGTTTTAAAACTTGATATATTGGAAAATACTTAAAAAAACTAATTTCACTTATAAGTTCTTATGTAATGATGATAATAAAATAGTTAATCCATAGGTATCAACATTAATTTATTACATGAGAATAGTTAATAATTTTATCTGAACTGAATTTATGAAAATGTGGTAATACCTGCCAGAACTATCATTATGAGTTACAATGCAGAAAGTTTCATTCAAGTTTTATATGTGCTAAAAGTGTGACCTATTTATTTTTAGTTGGTAGATGATGATGACCATTGAAATCTTAAATTAATTTGACCTGCTTTTGCCAACTTAAAATGCAGAGAAATTCCTTTGGTATGAAATGGACAGTTATTATTGTCAAATTCTAACATCATGACAATTTCATTAAGCTGCAATCACTCACACATTGTCAGTTTTTAATAGTTCAAAAATCAGATCAGATCCACTGTCCTCAAGTCTGAATATTTCGATTCCAAGCCACACTAAATCATATTACCAGTTGAACATTGCTTTGATTCTGCCATAATTGAGGACTGGCTTTCAATAGGCTGTAACTGTTTGATGGACATACGACCATTTTTCTTACTGGCTCTCATTTCTCCTGATATTTTTAACATTAATTACACCTATCATGCTTAATATATCTTCTACTTATTTAATTTTGTTAAAGAATTGTATTACAGATTTTATTACAAAACAGTAAATTTCGTCTTTTTTGACACCTCCCTCTTATAAAAAGAACTTTCTGTTCAACAATCTAAAAATTCTTCCAGCAGCTGTTTGTTATTTTTGATTTTCCCATTTGAGCTATAAATACCTCAGAGGTATTTAAAATTTTCAATTTGTTTTGAAAATTGTCCATGAATTTTAACCTTATCTGTTTTTCTTATTGTGGGAAATGATCAAAGTCTTGATCTATAAATATTTACTTTCATACCTAGTTTCCTCAACTCTTCCATCCATTTATTTAAATTTTTTTGTGGCCACAAGGACTGCTATGACCTTTCATAATGTTGGTTATAGTCTCTAAATGCCTATTTTACAGGCAACTGTTCCTTATTTGCATGCTTTAATCACATCGACCATTAGCAAAATAGAGAAATAGAAAGCTTGACTATGTACTACAAACAACAGAAATGAGATACCTATGCAAAGTGGAGGGAAAAACACAGAGATAGAGTTAGAAGTACCATTAGGGAAAATTTCAGGTAATACTATTAAATGATATTGTGACATCAAAACAATTCAGATTGTAGAAAAGATGAATGATAGTCATTATGCAAAAGGATACATAAGGCCCCAGGGGAGAAGGGCAATGACTTGAGAAGGCAATATGAGATCATCACTCTAGGAGCAAGGGGTGGACTGGAGACAAACCAATGTCCTCTCCTCTGATAAAACCACATGGACATCCTTTGCAGTTCCCTTATACCTAACAGTAAATGAAGAAGTAAATAAGTAAGTAGTAAAGAATCATTAAACTAAGATGTCTTCTTAAAGGCAAAATTTGGTTCATGTGATTTTCCCATACACTTCCACATTTCACTTCAAAAGCTGATATTTAAATGTAAGTGATGCCTCCTGTATAGTATTGCATATTTTGAATTTCCTGTGCACAATTATTTTTCTTTTTTATCTCTTATTCTCTTCTTGATATTAATCGTATCAATCTTGCTCAGCCTTCTGCGGGGAAGGCCCAAAGACAATTAAACATAATGGTGACAGTACGGTAACAGTAATTACATAGCTTTGCCTGCCAGTTACCAGATTATAAGCTTTAAGCTAGATTATTTGGTAGGATTCAACAAGAAGAGGGTGGGATGTTCTATTATGATGGATGAGGGATAACATCATTGTCATCTGTGAAATTGGGGTTATTTGTTGTTATAAATGATGATGTGGGGTCTTTGGCTATGAATGCATTTTAAATTCATTGATGCATAGAAAGGGGGCAGCTTTTTTTGTCCCATATAGCTTGAGGGTGAAATGGATACAGTATACTGTATTGGAGGGGGGCCATTCTGTTTAGTGTGTGAAATGTGTACGTTAGAAATCTTAAGATGATGGCATGCTAGTAGGAGCCAAGAAATTACTTAATAAAACATTGAAGGGGTGGAAAGTAAGGGAAAGGAATGTATTTGATGGAGAGTTTGGGTTGGGTGGCTTTTCTCGATAGCTGTTGCAGGAAGTTAAGATGCTCATGGAAGAGGTAAGTTGTGGAGGTCGAGTACTTTACTTATAGTTAAAAGTTAAAGTATCCCACAACAGGCCTGGACAGGCCTTAGGGGTAGTGGGAGGTAAGGCTCCCGACATTGCATGACCTAACGGAACTAGTTTCAGGTCAGGAGGTCAGCCCGACGCCCGTCCGCCTTTAACTCCCGGGAAAGAAACCCGGTACCCATTCTATAGAGGGCTGGGTATGCCTTAGGACCCGTTTGGAGGAGAATGGAACGCGGAAAAATTCCGCCCTCTGCCGAGGCGGGGAATCGATCCCGCCATCTCCAACCCGTAGCCAAGCGCCCTTTCCCACTCGGCTACCGAGCCCACTTTTACTTATAGTGTCCAGTTCATTATGTAGGATTGTTTTGTGGAGCTTTTAATTAATGCTCTTCAACGTCTATGGCATTGATTTTGTAAGAGTGGGATATGTTTGAATTGTACTGTAGTTTCAATGTTGTTTTATGATGATAATGTCGTTGACATACTTGCCATACAATATAATATAATGTGGGTACAGTGAATTGAAAACATGTTTCAATGTGATAGTCTGCAATGGGTTCCGAGACGGCAAGATTCATGAATAGGCTATGTGTTTGGAGATATGTTGTGTATTGTGGGAGAAGTACACTCTGATGTACATTATGTACATGAGGAAGGACATGCCCCTCCCAATTTCATATCCTGCCACAAAAACAAACTGTCTTGCTGAATCCTATCACATAATCTGGCTTGAAGCTTATAATAAGCCAAATGGGACAAAACACACATCATTACAGTTAGTTGTTCTGCACTGTCATCACTGGTTGTCTTTTATGTTTGTGCAATCTCCTCGTGATGGCGTACGAATAGTGTTCTGAAACTATTGGGTTTCCTCTCGTGATGGCGTACGAATAGTGTTCTGAAACTATTGGGTTATCTTCCATCACTTAATTTTGACCATTGTAAAAAAAAACGTGCACTTCCAGTTTTTTTTCTTTTCTTTATTTCATCAACTCATGTTTACTCTTCTCATTCATAAATAAATAAGTAAAAATTCCCCTAGTAATATAAATACAAAAATCTAGATTGCTTAACTGTGATTATTTTATCTGAAAAGCAATTACTATGTTCATTAATATACATTACTTTCCTTTTAACTGCTAATAAATTACAAAATTTTCATTTACTTATTATATTATGTAATCAATGATTTATTTATTATTATTTACTTAATAACTATGAATATGTTTAAAAGAAGCAACTTCTTTTAAACATATTGTGGCATTATAATTTTAAAATAATCAATTTTATTTTTAAAAACTTTTTTTAACTCACAATATAATAATAACTAATTTGAATTAATATATTATAATTTATTCACAATAAAAAATTATAAATAAGTTATAACACCCTTCATAGTGGGCCCAGTAGTTGAGTGGTCAGGGCGCTTGGCTGTGGGTTGGAGGTGACGGGTTCGATTCCCCGCCTTGGCGGGGGTGGGTGGGGATTTTTCCACGCTTTCACCTCCAAATGGGTCCTAGGGTCTACCCAACCCTCTGTGGAATGGGTACCGGGTTTCTTTCCCGGGAGTTAAAGGCGGGCGGGAGTCAGGCTAACCACCCAACCTCAACTTCGTTCCGTTGGTCATGAAACGCTGGGAGCCTGACCTCTCGCGCCACGAAGGCCTGTAGAGGGACACTTTAACTTAACTTTATAACACCCTTCATAATTCATTGTTATAAATGTATTAACTTGCAGAATACTTAAGTGTTTATTGTACTATTGCAGCTTCTTTGAACACTGGATTCAGGTCATGCATTATAATGCATAAAATCATACAGTTCTCATCAAAGTTCTATAATATTTGCTATAGGGATGTAAAATATCTTGCTAGTACTGACAGTTAGGGTCCGGATTTCAATGATAGAATGCTCTTTAAAAAAAATAAAAATAATTTTTTTTTTTCTAATTTCCTCTAAGCAGCTTAATTTTAAAAAGAAAATAAAGAGTTCAATTGCCTATGAGAATTTGTATCAACTTTTAGATATTTTAGCTTTCACACTTTTGATGAAAACTGTTGTTTTTTATTTTTATGTGTATGGATTTATGCCTTTTTTTAAATATTTAATCAAAAGTATTTATCATGAGGCAACTACTGGTACTTTCATTCTTGAGAAGCAAAATAACCCCTTTCCAAACAGAAAAAAAAAAAAAAAAATATTGCATGAAACAAGAAATATTGAATCCTGCAAAGTGAAAAATTCTCAAGAAATCACAATCTCCATATACTCTCGTGTTCACTGTAAACAACAGTAATACCAGGTGATCCAAATTAAAAAAGTGGTTAGACCTCTCTATAGGAAAAACTATTGGGCGAATTGCAACTAAACTGTGTACACATACCATCCTGATTATGCAGTTTCGATTTCTGAAAAAAAAAAAAAAAAAAAAAGGTCACATTTCGGCCGCTAAAGGTGAATAATGGCACTGCTGTCCATGTAATTTGCATATTGCCTAACTTAACTAATAAATATCGACAAAAAAAGCTAATCTACATTAACTTTATTGCAGTCACAATTGGAAACAAAATTATATATAAAAAAAGAGTCAACTTGCAATAACTTTATTGTCAGATGATTACAGCAGTTATGAGGGTTAAAACACTATTCAAATGGAAATGAGCCTCATCACTCCACAGTATTTGCCAAGGCCATGCATCATCCAAGCAACAAATGTCAAAGCATTTGCTTTCAGCATATCATAATTACCAGAAACCAATTGCTGACTGTGGCTATTTTATTGGGGTAAAACCTCAAGAATTTCATAGAACTCTCCACACTGTCGTAAACGGCCAGTCAAATTCTCATGATATTGCACTACTGAGAACATGTGCACTTGCGATTCTCTGCTCCACTACTGCAGTTGCAGCTTGGCTTGTGACCTCATCTGGGTTTTACAATAAAAATTCCTGTCTCTTAAAAACGAAAAATCATTTTCCAAAAATTAGTAATCGTCAGTGGACCTGTACGTAAACCTTCAACTGCTGAAATGCCTTAAACTGTAGCAGAAGCATTGCTGTTTTGTTGACAGAAGAGTTTAACAAGTAATGCGAGATCTGTAAGGTTAATTTCTTGACTCTGCGCTAGTCGCGGATTTGTGAAAATTGCTTTGTAACTGCTTTTATAGGCGGAGGTTGTTCGATTATGTCGCAATATGCAAATTCTGGGAACAGCAGCTCCACAATTCACCCTTAGGGGCCGAAATTTGAAAAAAAAATTTTCTTCAGAAATCGAAAAAGCATACTCAGGACAGTATGCGTACGAAATTTGATTGCGATTCACCCTTTACTTTTTCTTAGAGAGGTCTAAACACCACCTCTTTAATACGGCTCATCTGGTATCTGTGGCTTTATTCACTGTTTAATTTGCATTCCCTACTTCTTTTCTTTTTATCAAGTGATCCAGGTTTGATTTTATCCAATGTGATATTCTCTGGTAGAAATAAAGTTGTTTTAGTGTGACTTTATTTGCAATAACCTTCTGCTGATTATAAGGGAGTGATTGTTTTACACCTGGAAGTAATCCTCAGCATTTCTAAATTAGCTACTGATACTACACTTTTCCAAAATTTGTATTTATGTGATATTAACAAATATGTACAGAAAATAAACATCTTACAATTTTACTTTTGATAATAATAAAAAAAAAGTGATAATTTTATTACTATTATAACCATTTTATTCCTTTAAATGATTTATTATTGCTACATCATAATCATTAAAATTGTTGTAAATACTTACAAAAATATACAAAATACAGTATTTATTTTAAAAAGCTTGTATGTACTTTAATAAATGCCAAACTCATTCAAAAAAGAAAAAAAACCAAAACCAACATAGATTCTACATACTTCTTTTTATATTCCACGTATTTATTATAACAAAAGTATTTCTTGGCAGTTATATGAAATAACCAGTGGAAATAATGGTCATGATATTGATTTAAATTACAATGATTATAAACTGCAGCAACCAGTTTTCATTTCTTTATTTGGAAATTGCCCTTTTTTTATATACCAGCAATACATATTGATAATTACTGACTAAACAAATAGGCAACAGAATCAGGCTGCGTATTTCAACACTTCCTCTTCTTATCTTTCCCTAAATCTGTCTTATATTTCAAGACAGTAATAACAAATCTGTTTTATTTTAAAATTAAATTTTTCATCCAAATTTTATGAATCTAAGATGGATGTGGCATGGCTTTGTTGAGCTGACTTTGAATGACCTAGAAGCCATTTTCTTAAAGAGTATCCGGTAATTCTAAAAACAAATTAATTTGACACGAATTATTTAAATTATGTCAAATTCAAGTTAATCCAAAGAGCTTCTTTACATTTTAAAGAGTGCACAAAAAAAAAATCTGATTAAAAAATAATAATATTTTAAATTTTTACAAGATGGTAAAAATAAGTTGGAATACATTACTAAAATAATATTATGAAATTTAAATGCAATACCAACATTATTTTTTTTACAAGATTTTACAATATAGCAATAATATAATAAGATTTTATTATATTTGGTTCCAAAGAAATGACATTAATTAGATAAAATTATTTTCTTTCAAGATTAGTTTCTTTTATCTGTAAATAATGATTATTGTAGCTGATATAACATTTTCTTAGACCTTGATAAAAATTTCTAAAACAACTAAAAGACAATGATCTATTTCAAGTTGACAGTAGGGGAAAAAAAATGTTTTCAGCTAATAGAATTATGTAATATAAAACAATTCAAAAACAATATTGCACATCAAATTTTAAGATATAAATTTTATGCAAAACTTTATATGAAGTTATTAAATTGAGTTACACAAATAACAAAAGCTGGGAGAAAACAAATAGATTTAATCTTTTTATTATGTATAGATTAAACTTTTATAGAATAAAATCATTTACCAAAATTAAGACTGATAAGGAATCTCAACTAAAATTAATAAAAGCTTGTTGCCTTGCAATTCAAAAACAAAGATGGTCTACAATAACAAATATCCCAATTTATGGGGGAAAAAAAATTCAAAATTAAAATAAAGACAATAATGACCCTTGAAATGTTAAACAAGTTTCTCTCTCTTTCTTTTTTTTAAAAAATATTATAAGTTTATAAATCAATCCTCAAGATGACTGATTGATTCACGTTATAAAGAATAACGAAGAATTATTTCAAGCATTTCCTAAAAAAAGATCTGCAGTTAAGTTTAATAACTGCACATTTATTATCAGGGCGATCACATTTCCTAAAATAACATAGTACCACCAAGATTTCATTTCTGGTGCTTTCAACTTAAAAACTTTAAACAAAATATATTATGACAATGTGTGTTTGGTTGCTTATTGCAATGATTTACAAAATAGTTCAGTTAGATAAGGCAATAGCAAAGTTCAGCAAGAATGGCTTTCTTGACAAAGGTACACTAGAATAAGGATGTTTCTGTTCTGCTATGAATCAAGTTGAACCATATTTACTGAATATCAAACATGGAGATCAAATAGGGATAGTATTACAGATCTTCTTCCAATCCTTAATAATTACACAAGTAGCACAATTTCTAATTCTGTGATGATGTCGAGTGCTTTCTTTTAAAATGCTCGTCTCTCTTTTTCTTACTGAAACAATAGGCTACCAAAGATATGCTGCTCTACTGCACAATACTTAGTGTGTGTTGAATTGGTTTTCCATAAAGTTTTAGCATGCCAACTGAATCCAGCAGTCATGGATAACAGTTCCATAATAAGTGAGTTTATATGAAATGCTTTGAATTCTAATGGCAGTGTTTTAGAATAGTGTTCTTTATATTTAACTTACTGTAATAGTAAGGTGTAAAAAGTGGCGGGATTTCAGTCAGAGCTAATTTACACTACTTTAAGTTACAGGAATTTCTCTTTTTTTTTTTTTTCTTAGTAACATTTAAAAAAATAGATATTCAATGTTTATCAGTATTTTTACTCAGGAATAAATAGAAAATTTAATCTCGAATTACATTACAATAAAATTTCATGTTTTATGTCTTGAAGAAAGGACTGGCAACACAACATTCAGTTGTTTAGTTGATTTTCACCACCTGATATTAAATGAATTACCACCTTTTTTTTTTTTGGAAACTCTCTCCTTATAAAACAATAATTAAATAGCAAAAGTGATTACGATTCACAAAGAATTCCATAAATAAATCTAAATGACAATGAAAAATGCCTGTGACTTATTAAAATATATATTGACAATTTATATTGACGATTAAATCGTATAATAAGTGTTTTAAATTACAAGAAAATTAAAACCATAAATTATCAATACAATCTATTATTTTACGTATTATTCCAGTTTCAATTTAGAACTGACTATAAATGTTTTTAAAAAGTACATAAGAATAGCAAATAAACCCAGAATATTGATCCTTTTAAGAGAGAAGTAAACTTTACATTTTTTTTAACCATATTGCACAAAGAGGATAAGCACATGCTATTCAACAACTTCATAATTGTTCTTTTCATATGTGATGTATATTCATTGGCTGACTGATTCAATGAATCTTAGCTGGTAGTTCAACATGGATTTTTTCATACAATAACATCAAGATCATAAATTTGTCTTCTTCCTCCTCCTCCAAAAGAAGCAAAACAAATTAGCAGTTAAATATTTTAAAAAAAAACAGTTTCTTTTCTTTTAAATTATGGCTTAAATCATGCTTCAATATTTCTAGAAATCCACTAAAACTTTCCATTAAATTGCATTGTTTTATTAAATTTACTTTTCTGGGCCGATTAAAAAAAAAAAAAACTGCTGAATTCTTTCTGGTATTGTCCACAGTTTGTATTCCACACATCACTTGAAAGTACATCCTAAAGTTTTTTATGTAAATGGAATTTTTTTGCATTTCAATTACAATGAGCAACTTCTCACATACTTTTACTGAAAAGTATAGTATATTTAGTTACGGCACTAATTAAGTGTAATAAAATCAATAGTTAAGCAAACAAAGATCTATTCCTTACAAAATTTTTCTGCTGTTGTCCTGTAATGGCCAAATATTAATCAGAAAGAGAAAAAAACACCCTGTGTTTTAATTGATGCTTGGTCCCATAAAGGCAAAAACTTGACCTCCAACAGTGGCACCTAAAAGATAGTTTTCAGTGGGATGAAAGGCAGTGAAACGGTAGTCCCGATGGAATAGGTCCTCATGGGTGAAACCGTGGATTAAGTCTCCCTGATTGCTGTACATTTTTAGTTTTTGCCTACTTCCTATAACAAATGCCTCTTCAATTCCTGGTACCCATGAGGCTGAAGACTTATTATATATTTCCTCAGTAAAATCAATATCAGAAATTTCACTAGTTGTACAAGTTTCACTGTCGGAAACTGAAACTTCATATACACCAACATTATTCTCGGAAGATACTAAAAGGTGTTGTCCTGTTACTGGCGAAAATGTGGCAGAGAAAACAGTCGTACTTTTGCTGGGCAGCGTATGTACAGGTGTTTCATCTTTTAGATTTCTGATATCCCATAAAGTGACTGCGTCCGAGTGAGAAATGGCAATGTAGTCTTGCTTCACTGGATGAACACTCACACATCTTGCAGTTTCTTTCTTTGAAAAAAGTGTATGACTACTTCTAGTAGTTTTGTTATCATCTCTGCAATCCAAAATTGTAATGCAGCCCCTCCTCTGGCCGAGACAAAGAACTGAAGGTGAAATAAAATCAAAAGAAGCGATAGGTTTATCTGTTTTTTCTGAAGAAAAATCGTATTTCAAGTCGATTTTACTGTTTTCTATATTTAACCGTTTCATAGCATCATGAGCAGAGACGTAAAGATAATCTGATTCAAGTGGAGAAATACCAAGACAAGTTATCTCTTGAGAACATAATTCAAAAACCCAAACATTGTCAGTATCTTCATCATCAGTTTCCACATCCCATATTCCTAACAAACCGTCTCTAGTACCAGCAAACACAATTAAACTTAAAGAATTAGGATGTACAGCTAAAGCAGACATTCGATTTGGTACAATTCTTGTTGAGGAAGGCTGACAAAGTTGCATTTCCGTACATATTTCTTTCATTTCAATAGAAGATAACTGATTTCTGCTCTTATACCTCTCTGAATTAAATGAACCTGATACATAGTTTAATTTTTCAATTAATTCATCCAGATTTTGGTCTCGACATAAATTGCTTTCTAGAATGTCTTTCAAACAAACAGTTTCAGTAACTTCCTGTTCATCCTGTTGATGTTTTCCTATTAATATCTTTTTTTTTTCTAGACTTTTAAGATAACTGGAGTTGCTTTCAATGCTACTGTCACTGTCATCAAAGTATCCTCTTTCAATCTCTTCTTTTGTGTATTTCAAACCGTAATTAGGCAATCCTTCAGGATAGAGGGTTTGGATCCGAAGACTTTTAGGTCGGCTAGGCAATTTGTCCTGAATAGCTTGACGTACTCTTCTTTTTTTCTGTGGTTTTGAAACTGAATCTTTTTCAATTTCTATATTTAAAGTTTTAAGAAATTCAAGTTTTTCTTTAATATTTTTTTCCCGCTTAGCTTCATAACTTAAGTCTTCGGAACTTTCATCTTCAACATCCAGCCTCTTAACAGTGCCTTTCAGATTTCGCTTTGCAGTTACACGTCCTTTTCTTTCATCCTTGGAAGAACTAGCAGATGTTTTCCTAATGCTTTTATTTAACGCCAATTTATTACTCTGCAGACAATCTTGAATCAGTTTATCTGAAACATTGATCCTTTCCAAAACGACCACGCACTCATACATTCCTGCGGATTGTTTATCCATCACATTGTAACTGTTTACTTTTGAATTGTTACATAATTTAGAATTTGCTACATCTCTAATTCTAGAGTTTTTCTGAAGAATTTTACCTTGGCGATTTCTAGTCAGCCTTCCTTCTTTCTCATCATTTGTCAAAGAATTAACAGAAGTTTTCTGTTTGCTTTCCTGGGTTGATTCCTCACTATCATCACAAAGATCTGCCGGGGAGATGGAAGATAACTTAGAAGAATCCTTAGACTCATCTGTTTCAGAATGATGACTTGAAAAAGAACTTGAAAAGGAACTTCGGTCATCTACAAAATCAGAATCTTCACCATCGTTATCTTTATAGTCTTTCTTAACAGTTCTTTCTCGGAGATTTCTAGTATTTTTTCCTTTTCTTTCATTACTCGGTGAACAGCTAACAGGAATCTGCCTTCTGGGGTACAACCCGATTTTACTAGAATCGACTGAAGTTTTTCCTTCTGAAGTTCTATCTGATCTTTTCCTCTGTTGCATTTTTCTGTCATTAAAGTCCAAAATTACTTTTTTATTTCTGTTTGTTAACGAGCAAACAGATCGTTGCTTAATGTGGTTTTGTACGGATTCTTGAGAAACATCTGATTCTTCAATAAACTCATCTGAGTCAGAAGCAACTTCAGAGTATTTTTTAATATTTGGTTTTTGAAGACTGTTCTTTAGAGGACTATGAGACTTTTGCCTAATTCTGAGTCGTGTTGGTGTTTCAGAAATGCTTGACTCGTCTCCACTTAGATCTTCTTCGGAGCTGCTTTCTTTACTTCTTTTCCCAAGATTTTTCTTAGTCTGTTCTTGTTTTTCATCTTGACTTTTAAGAGGGACAGCAGTTTTTCTAATACTTCGTCTGCTTGGTTTTTCAGAAATGTTTGATTCTTCGCTTAGATCTGCT
>JAFIDM010012231.1:71380605-71398190 GCA_023159025.1 Thereuonema tuberculata
AACTACTCAAAGGCAGTACTTGTAAAGTACTGAGTCAAGAATGTAAAGAAAGTTTCAGTAACAGTGCCACAAGGACTTTTTGTTTACTTACGTATTTTTTTTTTTTTTTTTCATTGAATGCAACTTCTGCCATTCTTGAATACATGTTTCAGGTTGTCCTTTAAGATTATCTCTTAACTATTTGATCAGAATAAGAAACAGGTCCTCTGCAACATGGACTTAAGTTGAAAGAAGAAATGGTGCCAGGACTGATGGGAGAGTGCAGCTCATCCACAGTATTGTCAGCACAAAGCCTCCTATTCACTCAATGTAACTAAGCCATCAGCATGGAATTAAGGCAATTTTTTGCCATTATGTTTCATTTAAGATCAATACTTAATATTAGTAAATCAGTAAAAAAAAAAAAAAGCCATTATTTTACCTACAGACAAGAAATGTAGACTTTCTTCAGCGTCAGGTTATGAAGATAATTTCCATCTAATATAATGCAGCACACAGACACTTAAAGTAACAGCTGCCCTATTAATCATACTTGTGCAGATTGACACTTAGTATGATTTAAAGCCCTTAAACGTTGATTATTTTAGTAGTACAGAAGTATCACTGCTATAATTTCTATTGTTCAGATTTTGTATGTAGATTTAAAACTTGTCAAGAATTTTGCTATTTAATGCCTTTTTATGTTTTTGTTGCTTTTATCTCTTCAATTTTGTTTCATCATTGGCAGTTTTTAAAGTTGACTGAAATTTTATAGAAATACTAATGACGTAACAAATTGTAAGTCTTTTGTTGTTTCTGTTTAATGTATCTTGCCTTAATTTAAAACCTCCACAATATTTTCTGAATTTACTCTGCTGTTTCAATATGATTATTTCTTTGATCTTAGACTGATACAGTGAAACTTGGATAATTCGAACTTGTTTAATTCGAAATTCTGGATAATTCGAATTTTTTTTTCGGTACTTAGAATTCTGTATTAAAATAGTGTTAAAAAATCGTGAATAATTTGAATTTTTCTTTCGATTGTCCATAAAATATTACGGTAAAAATTGTTCCTGAGACTTTCCTCAGCTAAGATACATTATTTGTTTTAATGGTCTTTCTAAGGAAAACAAAAGCGAGGGTTGGAATGTCACTTTATGGGGATTTCCGAGGATTTTTCTGTCCACCCTCTATTGTTACCATCTCTTATGACTCAAAGATTGCATTCAATGAAGCAATTAAAAATATCTGCCTTTTTTTTTTAAAGTGATGAATAATTAAGCTAGTAAAAAATGTTTGATTTAATGAAAAAAAATGTAGCAGTATTCTTAGATAAAGTTTGTGTTAAATCTTTGATCGTGGAGTTAATCTTTTTTATTTATCTCTTCTGTTTGAGAGAACATAAAATTTTATGTAATTCGAATTTTTGGATATTTCGAACTTTTTCTCTGGTCCCTTCAACTTCGAATTATCCAAGTTTCACTGTATTATGAAAATGTAATTAAAGCTACAGTTTTCATTTCTAAGAATCATCAGCCACAAATCACGTTTCAAAACATCTTATTAGAAGCTGAGGATAATTTTGATGTTGGTGATGTAATTGGTGCAGAAAATGGGCTAAAATTCTAATTTTTTATTATAATCATTATAAAAATCTAATTTTGGGAGGTTTTAACTTGTGCATAATATTAATAAGGATGAAATTAAGACACATTGATGATTGAAAGGAAATTTATGTACAAATTAAAATTACACACATACTTTCGGGTGAGCTAAAACAATGGTTACAGAATTTGAAGTAGGAGTCGAAGGGATACGTGACCTTGGGTAGATCCATTGTCGCATCGGGGGTCAGCAAGTGGCAACTGCTGAGTTTCCTGTAGCAATGCATATTATGATGGGGATGGACACTGGAAAACTTGAAAAGTTTTATGTGCTAAGAATTTCACATTTATCACTTATCTAAAACTAACTGTCCTTGTTTTTGGATTTAAGATTGTAGATTTGATTGCTAGGCCATATTCACTGAACAATTGTGAAAAATTTAAAGAAAAAAAAATATAAAACAGAATAACTGCCTCTCATACAAGATTTGCATTAAACTTGTAAGGAGATATCAATTCTAACAGCAGTTCAGCAAACCTAGAAGAAAGAAGACACAAATTTACAAAACATTTATGGCTTAAGATATCAGTTACCAGAGGCAACAGGAAATTACTCGAGTTTATTCAGGTGCTATTCACCTCTTAGTTCTGTGGCTAGACTCAAAGTCTCGGTGTCTTGGTACATAATCATAAAGTTGAAATTATATAAACTGAAGGGTTTGGAGCAACAAACGTGTATCCACCAATTTAGTGTTTTTAGATATTTAAAGTTAAAGTTTGAACCTGCCCGAACCCTACATAAGGCATAAATATATGTTTCATTATTTTTGTATGGAAGTTTAAATTCTAAATAATGTATTGATCCATACATTAGGCGAACACGTAGCAACATGCAACAATATTGCTGGACAATATTGCTCATTTTTATTGCTGACAACCGTTACCACGTGCGAACACACAGTTGTTGCTATGTGTTCGCCCAGCAAAATGGGCAATATTGTTTATTTTTATTGCTGGAAACGGTTGTCAGCAATAAAAATGAGCGATATTGCCGCTTGTTGCTACGTGTTCGCCCAGCATTAAAGAAATGTGCACTATAAGCAGTAATTTCGTGCTTACATGTTTGTTGCACAATGCTTAACTCGAGTTGTCAAGTCAACCTTCACAGCAACAACTGTGTATGTATTAAAATACATCCTTTTTACCATTATAACTATTTATTGGGAATGAACACAATATATCTGTGTATCAACGATACATTGCAATATAGTTAGGCATCTTCATCAATATCTGTGGCCACGGGAAGATTTGAATAAAAAGCCCTGTTACTTTGCGGAATATAGTCTAATAGGTCTGTCAGATCTTTTTTCTTTTTTGGGGAAATTCCACAAGGCCCAGAATACTTAGGCTGTGGGTTGTTGGGCACGGCAACTCTTCGATTAGCACGCTGCGGAACGAGGCAAACCTTTTTCCAATTTTCCAGCTCATTGAGTGTATACCGAAATTGGTAGCCATCGGCGTATTCACACGAATAACAAAACCAAGAAATGTCTATGAATCTTACTTTCTCACCACGTACATCCTGTTTACGATTGACAAGGTTGGGATGCTAAGTTATCAGCAGAAAAAAAATTGTGGGTGGCCATTGGTAAAACAACAAAAGAATTACGCAGCCTGGCTTTATGGACTAAATCATGGTAATCAGTTGGCAAGTAAATTGCTGTTTTCTTGCGTTTTGCCTTTTCGATTAGTCCTAAGTCTCTATCGCACGGCAAGTAAGTATGTCCACATACAAGAAATTTATGGTCAATTACCTTGAACCTCTTACTCTGAACAAGATAAAAAAAGTAAGCAGTCATGTTTATGTTCTTATTTTGTCCTCCACAGTTGTCCGAATATAACGTTATATGGCTGGTGGTAGTGTCGGTGTGATCGAAGTATCTTTGTAAACAACTAAGTATCTTATCAGATCCTCTTTTTGCTGTAACTTCATCCCACATACACATATAGGAGTTATTTGTGGCACAGTCATGAATCCCTAGGTTATAAGTCCACATCTGACGTTTGTAGAATACAATGCTGGTTGAGATGGATGGACTTTGCAATGCTTGCTGTAGATCAAATGCTAGGACTTTTATGTCGGTTGTTTTGGCCTTTTCTCCATCTGCCTTCATGTGTTTGAAAGCATTCTCAGCTCTCCTTTTGTGAAGTTCCCATTCTTGCTAAGTTTGAGAACAACTTAACCTTCTGCTTCCACCAATCTTTTCTTCACAGCACGTTTCAGGCGTTCATAGACAGCCTTCTTGTTTGCCAACGTCGCTTACACGTTTCTTGCACTAGAATATAAGCGGCTTGGCGCTTACACCAAACAGCACAGCAGCCAGATAGAACCACTGGCAAATTGTAGCGCCACCAAACTAAACTAAATGTATAAAAATGGTGTTTACACATTTGTTGCAGTAGAAAACTCGAAATCTTAAAAATGGTGGCTACACGTTTGTTGTCCCAAGCCCTTCAACTAAAGATTACATTCGTATATATATATATTTATTAGAGTGGTCCAAAATAAAAATTTTGGGAATCATAGTCTCCACAAGCCTGCCCTTATTCCATATGTTATTATAGAATTGAGAAAAAAAATTCACGTGAATTGGTCAATATTTAGGATTCCCTATGATTTAACACTATATAGGTCAAAGTGGACTTTTTAATAAAACACCGACATTTTGATAATAAATCTTTACTAATGATGTAAATATATACAGAAATATATTCTGTATTCTATTCCTCATTTTTTGTGATGCTGGTATTAAATGTTTGGATCAGAGCAATACTTCTTTCAGCACAGTCATTTACTACTTTCATTTTACATACTTTATTTTTGAGATCGATGAAGTTGGGATCTGAAGGTCATAACTTAGGATCCTTGCAAAGGAAAGAAGCAGCTTTTTCTTTTCCGTTTGTGCGGAGGATGTCGAAGAGTTCTGTTGTTCGCCGTGTGAAGTATGTCTCCAGAGGACTCTCATGCTTAAACGATTTACTTTCTTCTCTCTTTAGGGCCTTAGCCTTCGGTGGGGCGCTGTAGGTTTTTAACCATCTCAATTTTTGTGGCGTCACTGACACGGGAATCAAAGATAGCCAGTCCAACCAAATGTTCAGAAAAGAACCACAGGTGGCGTTGAAATATTACAAAAGCAGCCTTCTTAATATTGCAATCGGGATATGCTTCGATTTGCTTTAACAGAATAACATCATTCATAACAGCTTTCTCAGCCTTCGTTGCCTCATTCCAATGTCGACCATAGATAAGGGCTACAAACAAGCTTACTTCAGTGATTCCATTTTCTTCTGCAGATGTAAGTATAAACTGATCTTTGCATAAATAGATTTTAAGAGAATAAATAGCCTTTGCCATCCAACGTGCATTGTGCAAACCACCTGGGGCTCGGAACTTTACTTTTGATCCTGGGGTTGTACCTCCAAGAAAGACATTATATAACTGCAACAGCTCTAAGTAGTTATCTCGAGGCTGCTTTGACTGATGTGAATCCTCTGAAATGGCAGTATAGTAGCTCACCATTTCTTCCCTAAGCTTTTTTGTTTGGTCATTGAAGTTAAACAGATCATTTCTGCCTTGAGAATATATTTCCTTGTCAATATGAGGCCATTGCTCCTTAAAACGCTTAAATATAAGAACATCTGAACCCCCACTTACTCCAAAAGCTGTGCTGAAAACAGATGAGAGCACAATTTCAAGTACATGGTGCCTACATGGAATCCACACAAGACTAGTCTTTAAACTCTCTTCAAGAATAGTACATACTCCAATCTTCAAGCCTGTATTGGCAGCTGTTGTGTCAAATACTAGAGCATGCACATTTTTCCTCAGATTCCAATCATTGAGAGCGTTTAGGCAAGCAGTAGCTTGTTCATGGCCAGTCCCACAGAGAATCTTAGGAGCTCCTTCTTAATAGTCTTCTAAGAGTAAATTGTAATAGTTCATTGATTTGTTTCAAAATAACCTGTAAACGGTGAACTTTCACAAACGAAACATAAAAGTTTACAACTTTAAATTTATAGGGACCCCTAAACATTCTCCAATTGATCCAAATTTTGTTTGGTAATTTACTTTACATAGGGGAACAAGGGCAGCAATGTGAAGCTAAATATTTTTAACTTTTATTTATCTCATATCATATTGGAGCAGTCTAATAAATATATATATATATATATATATATATATATATGAAACTAAAATTTTTAATATAATTACAGCAGATTTTGAAAACTTATTTACAAATATACCTTTAGATTCTTTATTTAAACAAATAGAATTCTTAATTTCTGAATTTAATATAAACAATTTATTTGGTATTTCTATTAGTAAATTTCTTAATTTTCTTAAATTTAATTTATTTTTATAATTGTATGGAATTTGATGATGAAATTTATTCCCAAATTAAAGGTATTGGAATGAGGGTAAATTATAGAAGCATTCTTGCTAATTTATTTTTATTGGCTTATGAATATCAATTTTGTGTTAATACCCATTTCCAATTTAAAATTTTTAGATATATAGATGACTTATTATTTTTAATACTGATTTTATGATTGATTATATAAAAGACAAAATTTATAAAAATATTATTACAAAAACTAATAATAATTCTAAATTTGTTGATTTTTTTTAGATTTACGAATATATTTTAATCAACAAATTCCATAAATTATTTAATAAAACATTTTTATTTCCATTTAAAAATAATGGATTTCATAAATTTACCAGTAATGTAAGTTTAAATTTATTTAAAAATATTTTTATACAAGAATTTCAAAAGATATCTTGATATTAACTCTAAATTTGAAGATTTTTTACATAATTTAAATTATCTTATTGAAGAATTTATATGTAATAATTTTCCAATTAAAGATATAAATAAATACATTTTTCAATTTCAGAATAAATTTAAATTTCAAATTTATAAAAAATATAAAGTTAGAAATATTTTTTTAATTTTTTCATAATTTTATTTAATCATTTTAATTCTTCTAGATAGGATCTGTTGGTTTATAATCATTTAAGTTATCTTATGACAACTCAGGATTAAATCCTTTTTTTAGGAAGTTTTGAGTTTGATATGATAGCTGTCACTATTTTTCTTTTTCTTTTTTTATTTAAATTAATATTTAAGAAACTAGAAATAAATACAAAAAAAAAAGAAAATAAGAAAAGGATATAAATAATAAGATATAAAAAAAACAAAAGAAATAAAAAAAGAATATGTATGATAAAAAAATAGCAAAAATCTTTGAATATTGTGTTTTTGTTTTTCTAAATTTTAATTACGATTTTTAACACTGGTGCTGCTGATGACGTGAAGACATGATTGGTTTGTGTATCCATAGAAACAGTAATTTGAAAGTTGTATTGGCATTTTTCAAATTTCAGATTACTGCCCGGATATATATATATATACAGTCGGACCTCAATATAAGGTCACCCCTTGGGACCTCGCGAAAGTGACCTTATAAGCGGGGTGACCTTATAACCAATTCATACGCATTTGTCAATAAATAAGCATTATATAAATACAGTATAATTTTTTGTAAAATTTAATACATACAAAAATATCAGTTTATTAGGTTAAACTTTTTAATTTAGTTGAACCAATTAAAATAATGGAATCAGAAAGAAATTATTTTTTAAAAATTTTAATTCGGAATAAAGTTGTATACAAATAGTACTAGTATGCTCAAGCAAAGTACTGTTGTAAAACTGACCTTACTTAAAATAATCTATAATACAGGACTGTCGCGATTTTGCTTTCATCTTTTGTACAATGTTTTCTAAGTTTTGTAGTTTCTGAAAATGTTCTTCACCTCCCTCATGGCTCGTAAAAAAATGTCTTACGACATTTCATGCTCTGAGCGCTTCTGCTTGTGTCACTGCTTCACTTCCAGTATCACTGTCATTATCCTCACTTTCTACTGCATTGGAATCTAAAACTTGCGAAACAATTTCGGAAATCGAAGCTTGAGAAGTGGTAGCAATTTCATCATCAATTCTCACATATTCACTTACCCCTTCTATAGCACAGCCGCGATTTCTGAGATCTTGTATTAACATAGCTAAAGGAATATCGTCTTCATCTGTTATTTCATCCACACTATTTTGTAGAAAATTGAAAACCAGCATGTCGAAAGCAATTTGAAATGCATGTGTTTTACACCAAGCTCCAACTTTTATGAATATAAAAAGTTACATCTAACACAGACACATGAAAAAAAAAATTTTCTCATCAATTGCTGAAATCAAGTCTTTCAGAAGGAGCTTTCTGTAGTTCATTTTCAGATTTTGAATGACTCCCTGATCTAAAGGTTGCAAAACACTGGTAAGATTTGGGGGTAAGAAAACAAGCTCAATTGATTTCAACTGAGATATGTTGATATGAGCAGGCCAATTGTCTGCAATGAAAAAACTTTTCTTTTATTTTTCAAAAAGTGTCTATCGAAACGCCGTATAGTTTTCTCAAATATGTTAGCATTCATGCCTTTTTGTTTGCATCATAATCCAAAGGTAAAGACTTAACGTTTTTAAAGCAATGTGGCTTTTGAAATTTTCTGATAACTAGCGGTCTCAGTTTTTCAGTCATCCATATTAGCTCCGAAAAAAATTCAGAGTCTTTCTTTACTTTTTTTCCCCCACTATACATTTTTCTTTCTTTTCTTTTTGTACCCACAGAAAAATTCTTGGAATTGAATCAGTGTGGCACTGAAATCACAGACAAAAGTGACTTTATATGCAATTACGGTATTTAAGACCTGACCATATATCCATATCATAGAATTCCTATTCAATGAGCCGGGACTTTAGAAAAGTGACCTTATATGCGGAGTGACCTTATATCGAGGTCCGACTATATATATATATAATAATATATATTATTATTCATTATATAATAATTGTTGAACATAAAAAGTTATTTCCAAATTTTAAATGAATATCTTATCAGTTTCTAGTAAACATTAAGTTTTTCAAAAGATTTCAAATCAATTATTTGGAATTTCATAGGCATGATAATCGAAAATAATGCATTGATCTACATCAAACTTGATATTTAAGAATTTATTTTATTATCTGATTGTATTATATATTCTTAGGCTCATTTCATAAACCATTCTGAAAATTACACTTTAATGGACACAACGTTTAAGGCTCCTTTGCTTTAGACCCAAAAATAAGTAGGCAAAATTACTTAAAATTATATAAATACAAAAAAAAAAAAAAAAAACCCTTCAAATAGTTTCATTGGTATTTGTTTAAATTAAGATCTGTGATAAATATGAAGTGCCACTATCATTCATAATTCATACATATCCATTTTAAAAATAGACCTTACATAGTTTGCTTTTTACTTCAGAAAAAAAAAAAAATCCTGTAAATTGATGAATATTAACCTCAAGCTAATTTTCTGCTGTCATAGATGGATTGATAGCACTGACTATTAAAATGGATAAGTAAGTTTAAGGGATGTCAGTATTTAACTTAAAATCTCAGTTTTATTGACATGAAATACGTTGTCTGTTATTGAAGTCATTGCAACTATTTGTTATCTGCCAAACATGCAGCAATACTGCAGTTCTAGAATATACCTTTGAAAGCCTGTAGGATGTTCTTCTGATTGGCACCACGGATGTGGTCTGGGTCAGTGAAGGAACGTCATGAGGGACAAGTGGGAAACATGTATTTGGTAATCGTCGTTTACTAAGGCAATACAGTGTACAAAATTGAATACAGAATTGCTCAATACACATTACTAACACCCTTCAAAGTAATCTCCAAGATTGTCCACCATACATTGCCAGCGATGGGGAAGGCGGAGAATATCATTAACTGTATAATGAGTCTTATTGAGTTTTGGAATCAAATCAAAGTCGCATGGACTCAGCTCTGGCGAATACGGAAGGTGCTTCCCACCCCTATCGATTATTTAGTTAACGTTTCAAAGTTAGGGTAAATTTTATTCTAGAAATGAAATGTTAGTCAAAAACAGGATATCACATTATCAAAACCCAATTACCACTTCAGAAATAATTTTTGAATTGTATTGATAAAATCTTACTTCGTTATGCAAAGATAATTCAATAAGTAAACATATAATACAGTTAATTTATGAGAGCAATTTGGTAATGTAACTACGCAATAATGTTGATACAAAAACATCAGTTTTCTTTATATCTTCTAATTAATGTAGTATGCAAATACATCATCTATTTCTAGATTTTGAATCTGCATATGATACTGTGGTAATAGATGAAATATGGGATCCACTGCACCAACTGGGAATTCCTAAAAAAAAATTGGTTAAATTAAGTTAAGCTATAACTAAAGAAAATATGCAGTGATTAAAGTTGGTAAAAAGTTAACAGATAAAATAAATTTGGAAAGAGGTATTAGACAAGGTGATGGGATTGCCCCAGTTTTGTTTAGTATTGCACTCGAGATTGCAATACAAAGAGCCAATATACAGACAGACAGAACTATTTTTTCAAAAAGTCAACATATTCTGGGAGATGCTGATGATTTGGTCCTAATGGGAAGAATAATACAAGATTTGGAAGAAATATTTATTGAATTGGAAAAACAAACAAAATTATTAGGACTAAAAATCAATGTTGAGAAATGATTATCACCAAGAAACAACAAAATCAATATATAAATAGAATCAACACTGGAACTTATTCCTTTGAAGAAGTTAATGAATATATATATATATATATATATATATACATATCTTGGCTCATTATTAACTTCGAATAATGAGTTAAAGGATGAAATTAATAGAAGAATCAATTCAGCAAATAGAGCATATTATGCACTTCTGCCAATAATTAAAAGTAAAATAATAACAAGGAAAACAAAAATAAATATATATAAAACTCTGATAAGACCTATTGTGACAAATGGGGCGGAATCATGGACGTCAACAAAGAATGTATGTACAAGACTTGCAATATTTGAATGAAAGATATTAAGAAGAATCCTGGGGGCAATCAAACAAGGAGACTGCTGGAGAAGAAGATATTACAATGAACTATATGAACATTACAATGATATAAATATGGAGACACATGTTAAATTAATAAGGTTAAGATGGTTAGGACATGTGATAAGAATGAACACTAATATGAAAGTTAAGAAAGTTTACAATGGAAAGCCAGAGGGTATAAGGACTAGAGGAAGACCAAAATTAAGATGGATTGACATTGTAAGGAATGATAGAAAGGAATTTGGAATTACAAATTGGAAAGAAAAGGTGGAAAACAGAGAAGAATGGAAGAGAACTCTGAAGAAGGTTAAGGTGCAAATGGGGCTGTAAGACCAAACAAGAAGAAGAATTCAATAAGTTAACACACAAATACAGTTAACTTATAAGAGAGCAATTTGGTAATGTAACTATGCAATAATGTTGATACAATAACATCAGTTTTCTCCATATCTTCTCATTATTGTAGTATGTGCATTACTGATGGCAGCTTGTGAGAATTAAGTTCTATAGTAACCAAATTTTTCTCTAAATTACTTTGACTGGACTTTACAAGTAAATTTCTATAAACAGTATGATAGTACAGTAGCAGTTGTCAATGAGTTACGAAAGGAAATGTTGATTAAAAAAAACAACAACCAACCAATGGGCTGATATGTTTTAAATGCCAGATGCTGTTTATCTTCACAATACAAAAAAAACAATCAGTAAAACTAGACTGCAGGCCATTCTAGTCCAGAATTATTATCATGTGATTTTTTTTCATTTGTCTCTTAACATTACCAAATTGCTCTCTTATAAGTTTACTGTATTTGTATGTTTACTTATCGAATTATCTTTGCATAAGGAAGTAAGATTTTTATCAATATAATTCAAAATTATTTCTTAAGTGGTAATTGGATTTTGATAATGTGATAATGAAGAGTTCTACATGGATCTTTACAAAGGGACTTGAGAGACTTAACCAACGCCACTAATGGAAAAGAGAAAGAGAAAGATTTTGTACCACTTCTTTCATATAATGATATTCATGAAGCCATAAATCAAATGAAAAATGGAAAATCACCTGGTGAAGATGAGATTCAAATTGAACTAATCAAATATGGAGGTGATGATGATCAGTGGCTCAGTCAGGAGACTGGTTGGGATATCATGTTTCTCCATCTTTTTCTATCCTCTTTAACTCCCCAAAGTCTCTTATTCTCAAATCCTTGATTGTTTGTGTTATAAAATTATTACAAGGTCTTCCTCTTCCTTCGCTTGGAATCTTCCCCTCTAGAGCCCTCTGTACCAGATTATCGTGTCTCAAAACATGTCCTAGCCATTTTAATCGTCTTCTTTTAATTATACAAATAATTTTCTTTTCATCCACCATTTCTAATATCTCGTTATTTGTTTTTCTTTCAGTCCAGCTGATTTTTTTCATTCTACGGTTACCCCACATCTCAAAAGCTTCTAAATATTTATTTCCTTTAAGTGTTCAATGTCCATGTTTCCGAATTATATGATGCAACCGACCAAATATAAGTTGTTAATATCTTTTTTCCTTAGGTTAATATCAATTTTGTTACATGTTAATAAGTTTTGTTTTGTTCTAAATGCCGTCTTAGCCATTGCTATTCTAGTTTTATTTCCATGGTACATCTGCAGTCTTGTGTGATAATTTGTCCCAGATAACAGAAACTTTTTACTTGTTCAATTCTTTGATTATTGATGGTTAAATTTATTTGTTTCTCTTTTTGATATTAACATAACTTTGGTTTTCTTAATGTTTATTTTCATTCCAAATGTTTCTATTCTTTGATTTGTTCTGTCTAACATCCCCTGCATGTCGTTATCATTCTCTGCCTGATCGTCAGCGAATTTTATTGTTTCGAATTTTTCTCCTCCTTTACAGTTTAATAATGCGTGATCCATCATATTTCTGCAAACAAATTGAAGAAATCTGGTGATAAGAGACAGCCTTGTCTCACTCCTTTTCTGATAATTAAGGGCTCTGTTAAACTATCACCTGTTCATAGGATTGCTTTTTGATTTAGACATAACTCTTATTAATTGATAATTTGTGGCTCTATTTCTATTGATGACTCATTTGGAAGACTTTATTCCAGACATGGAGGTAGAAAACTCATAAAACACCTGACAAATACAATTACAGACCAACAAGTCTACTTCCTGTGCTATACAAGATTCTCACTAAAACAATAACAAATAAACTAACCCTTATCCTGGATAACAATCAATCAACAGAACAAGCAGGTTTCTGGAAGGGATACAGCACAATAGACCATATTCACACTATGAGGCAATTGATGGAAAAATCTGAAGAATTTTTAGAACCCCTTTGTCTGACCTTCATTGATTTTGAAAAGGCTTTTGACAGCATCAAGACATCGGCAATTATAGACCCTGATAAAACAGAACATCCCTATGCCATATGCCCGGTAGCAGAAATCATGCAGCACGGCAGCGAGCGCTGCAGATTTATCTTGAAGGTTGCAGATTAATTTACCAACTTACATCTTACAAAGACTAAAAAAAAAAAAAAAAAATTCATACAGAAAACGGAATAAAATGCGACCGAGGGAAAAAAAAATCTCCCATTTTCAGATGATTGTATTTCTCTTTTCTTTTCGAATAATTAAGCATTCTATTTTCTCTATGAGATGGTGCCTTCCCGGGAACTTCGGGAATGTTGGTTAGTTCGGTGGCAGGCACTAGACCTTGGCACGTGCACGCACTAATCTCAGCGGTGAAATGGCTTTGCAGACCGAAAAAATATCTTATTTTTATTGTAATGAATCTATGTTGCTGAAAAATTTAAAAACATATTGTCAGTCGTTTCATCATGATTCAAAAGTAAAATACAAATCAATTTCTAATAAAAATGTAATAGATTTATTTCAAAACGTGACAAATTCTGATTTGGATGCACAGCAAGTAGAGGTTTCTGATGTTAATAAGCCTGGACAAAAGGTGTGTGATAAACAAAAGATTCCTGATGAACAGCTGGTTATGAATGATAAAACTGTACAAAAAATTTCATCTAAGAGAGAGACTGAAGAAACTGAATTTGAAAATCCAAGAAAAAAAGCAAAAATAATTGAAACGTCTGATAGTGACATAAATAATGGATTTCTTCAACAGATTTTTAAGACTATGAAAAGTAAGTTATTTAGTTTATTTGCAGATGAATTTTGTGAGTTGCAGATAAATTTTGGCTTCTGAAACTGGTGCTGCAGATTGATACAGAAAATTCTGCTACTGGGGCCATATGTAAATCTCCTCAGAAATATATACAGTAATGGAATGGCAACCATAATAGAAGGGAATAGGATACCTTTACAAAGAGGAGTGAGACAGGAAGATTCCTTATCACCTAAGATATTCATGGCAGTATTGGGAGAAATGTTGAAGGGGATAAATTGGGACTCTGAGGGTATTAATGTGAATGATCATACACTTTCTCACCTATGCTATGCGGATGACATAGACCTAATCGCCAACTCCGCAAATGGATTAAGAAGGATGCTGGGAGATTTGGCATCAGAAGGTGCAAAGATTGGTCTAAAGATCAATAGAAATAAAACAAAGATCATGTTTAACAGATATCTGAAAACAGAAATAATCTTACTGGAAGGTTCCTCGGTAGAGAGGGAGAACTCATACATATATCTGGAACAAATTCTAAACATGGGGGAGAACATGGAGGCCGAGATAGAGAAGGATACAGCTAACATGGGTGGATTTGGAAAGTTGAGACATGCATTTAAAGATGAACGTTTGCCTTAATGCCTTAAGAGAAAGATTTTTGATCACTGCATACTTCCTGTCCTGACCTTTGGATTGGAGACATGGACCCTAACTAAGAGACTGGAAGATAGGTTACAAACCATGATTTGTAGAATGGAACGATCGATGCTGGGTACAGAGGCGTATTTACATGAGGGCTAAAAGGGCTATGGCCCAGGGCGGCAAAAAAATAGGAAAAAAACATAAATCCTGTATTCAATAATATTAAATGTCATATTACAAGCAGAAAATGAGGGAAACATAAAAAGAAACAGACATTTCCTGGCTTTTGATGTGTCTAAGTAAATGTGAACAGAGCGTATTTTTGGCCTTGAATGTATATCCCGGGAAATCGGGTGAGTCATGACTGTGACCGTAGGTTTGAAGTGGAAGGGGGTAGACGTTGCATTGGAGTGCTCATGCATGGGAGACGGCAGGGGACTGTCTGACAGGGACATTTTACCTATATTTACTTTCTAATACATATCTTCTGCGATTGTTATGTACGAAATATATTCCAATTATTTAAATTAACTGTGATGTTTAATTTTCTGCTAAACAACTTTTTAGAATATATTTTTAGAATGTGTTCTTAATGAGAGCGAAAGAACTGACCGAATTAAAAAAGAATAAGTTAAATAATCTACCTATTGAAAATAAGAAAGGACAACTGATTTATGACATAGAACAGGATGAAATGTGGAAAGAATATTTAGAGGACTTGTATACAAAAGGCGAAAAACCTGAGAGAATTTGCTTAGAAAAACTAAGTGTAATAACAGGCGATAATAAAGGCCCTGATATATTGAAGTGTGAAATGGAATTGGCAATCAAAGAACTAAAAAAATAAGAAAATGGAAGGAGTCGATGGGATTCCAAGTGAATTCCTAAACCAATTAGATACAAATGGAATAAATCAGATATGGAAACTATGCAACCTCATCTATAAAACGGGAGTATGGCCTAAAGACTTCACGGAAAGCATTATAATACCAATTGGGAAAACTAATCATCCTACAAAGTGCAGTGATTATAGAACAATAAGTATAATATCTCGCACCTCAAGTTGTTACTAAACATACTCAAACATCGATTATACATCAAGACTGAGTATTTTTTGGGACAAAAATAGGGGCACGAGAGATGCAATTGGAACAATTAGAACTACATGGGAGAGGTATATAGAAGTTAATAAAGCAGTGTATATTTGCTTTATTGATCTGTTTAAAGCCTTTGACATGGTGAAGTGGGATAAATTGTTAAAAATTATGAAGATTGGTGTGGAATGGAGAGATAGAAGACTAATAGCAGAATTATATTTGAAACAATCAGCAATAATTCATACAAATGGTAAAAATAGAAAGGAATGTACAATTGGAAGAGGGGTAAGACAGGGATGCTGTCTGTCTCTGGTACTTTTTAATATTTTCTCACAAGAAATGCTAAAATATGCTTTTGATTACAATGAAAGAGAAAAAAAGGAAAATCTTAGTCTGAATAAGGGACTCAGTATTGGAGGTAGACAAGTTAACAGTATAAGATTTGCAGACGATCAGGCAATCTTAGCTGAGTCGAAAAAGGATCTACAGTACTTATTGGAAAGATTTGAGAAAGCTTGTACAAATTATGGTATGAAGATTAACATAAAGAAAACAAAGGTGATGAGAGTTGCTAGAGACCGAGAGAAGTTAGAATTGAAGCTGAACGGAGAAAATATAGAACAAGAAGTCAATATAAGTATCTGGGAAGCATCCTTCAAGAGAACGGAAAATGCAACATAGACATTAAGGACAAAATTAGGAAACGAAAATTTGCATTCTACAACAGGAAGAATTTATTTATTAATAACATGAATTTAAATCTGAGGACGAGACTAATAAAATGCTACATTTGGAGCCTAACATTATATGGCTACGAAATTTGGACAATGAGGAAGAAAATGAAGAGTGGTTAGAAGCATTTGAGATGTGGATGTGGAGGATGATGGAGAGGATAAAATTGACAGATAGGGTAACGAATGTAGAAGTTTTGAAAAGAGTTGATGAAGAAAGATCCTTAATAAAGACTTTAAAAAGAAGAAAGAATAATTGGATTGGACATGTATTAAGAGGAGAAAGCATTATGAAAAATGTATTGGAGGGAAAAATTGAGGGAAAGCGCCTAAGGGGAAGAAGAAGAATAATGATACTGGATGATATGGGAAACGAAAATGGATATCAAGTAATGAAAGAGACAGAAGAAAATGGAGGAAGAGACTTCACTGATTTTATTGTTTTTTGCCTTGGACCTGTCATGAGACGGAATACTAATGATGATGACTTAAAGAAAGAATGCATCATTATGGGCCTATATAGGTATATAATTTTTTTAATACTCTAAATAAGTAAATTCTAACGAATAGACGAGTTGTAAATTTTCAGTAACTTAGCTCAAAACTAAACGTAAACATCAGTAAAGTTTAGTAGTGATCTATTCAGACAGGAGGGTCAGGAGGAAGGGCGGTAAATCTGGCCTAGCACATAGGCGGCAAAAGTGTAAATCCGCATCTGGCTGGGTATAACTTTAAGGGACAAAAGAAGAAATACATAGATAAGATCACAGACAAAGATTAAAGACCCATTGGAGTTTATCAAATCCTCCAAATGGATATGGGCTGGACATTTGTCCAGAACATCCGATGACAGATGGGCACAGAGGTTGACAACATGGTCACCAAAGGGCAAAAGGAAAAGAGGCTGTCCAAAAACTAGATGGAAGAATGAGCTGGTGGGCTTTGCGGATGTAGACTGGATGGAGAGAGCAAAGGACCGGTGAGAATGGAAAGAGATGGGGAAGGCCTTTATCCAGCAGCGAACTAACAATGGCTGAAGAAGAAGAGAATATGATATCCTGTTTTTTGACTAACATTTCATTTCTAGAATAAAATTTATCTTAACTTTGAAATGGTAACTAAATAATCGATAGGGGTGGGAAGTCTTGGAGCACCTTCCGTATTCGCCAGAAATATGTATTCAAGAATGGCAGAAGTTGCATTCAATGAAAAAAAATAAATAAAAAAAATACGGTAAGTAAACAAAAAGTCCTTGTGGCACTGTTACTGAAACTTTCTTTATATTCTTGACTCAGTACTTTACAAGTACTGCCTTTGAGTAGTTTTTCT
>JAFIDM010012231.1:71408190-71450024 GCA_023159025.1 Thereuonema tuberculata
CGACTTATGAAATGCACACAAATCTCTAAATTAGCTAACTGATATTCGTTTGATATAAGTTGAAAAAGAATTCAAAAATTACCTTATTTCAAACTGAAATCATTACTCTTATTTAATCATCTTTAGAAGCTCATATTTATTAAAATTTTTGCTTATAAATAGTAATTACTTTATGCGAATGCTGTTCTGGAGAATTCGTAACTGAAAGTTCGCGAATTATTTAATCTAAGCTCTGCATTGTGCTGCCATCTATTGATTATTTGAGACTCTAATGACAACATGTTTTTGTTTTCTTCTGAATATTCGAATGTACGGGAAAAAAAGGCTTGCAATTATTAGAGGTTGAAAAGATGAAAAAATTTACAAATTCATCCATTCATAATTTTGTTTTACTATTTTATTTAATAGAACCTTGCTTTTGAAAATAAAATTAAAAAGTTTAGATAACTGCATGAAGAAAATTTTTTTATCACTTATTTGTTTATTGCTAGTTAAAAAAAATGTATATAGTTCCTTACATTTCTTTAGTTACATTAATTATCCAACTAATTAATCAATTGGAATTTAATTAGGTCGGAATTTTGCTCTTAATCTTGCAATAAAGATATATTTTCAGTCAAATTTTAGAATACAATTAGCTTCGTTGTTTTTAGGCTTTATTTATTTATTTATTTATTTATTTATTTATTTATTTATTTATTTATTTATTTATTTGTTTATTTGTTTGTTTGTTGGTTTATTCTATGTTTTGTAAACATTAAAAAAAAATAATACACGGCCTAAAAAAAAAAAGAACTAGAAAAATTTTGCTTTTAATGAGGTAGAAAACGATTTTACAGTTTTGTTTTGTGGTTTAATTGGCCAATTGAGTGAATCATTCAGACAAAAGGAACTATTTTTGTTCTGGAAATCCTAAATTAATCGTATTTTATCCTTCAATATATGTAGTAATTTGCGAAATTTTAGTGATTAATTATTACTTGTTTGGTTTCCTACTTGTTTTTGGAAAATTATATATATATATTAATTTATATAATATAAAAAAAGTGTGATTACAAAGAGCAAAAAAGTGCTTGTGGGATTTCTTATTTTCTTTTGTTCACAACTAAGTGAAGAATAATATTGAATAAACACAAGTGGAATGAAAACGCAGTTTGAATGAATAGAACTTATTTTTTAATGATTGAATTCTTGCAAATGTGCAACCTTGTATTATCAGTAGTCTATAAATAAGACAGGTTTTCTTTTGTTAAAGCTGATAGTTTCAAGGAAATAGATTTTTATCCTATTAACCTTCATCTAAAATTGCTGATGTGAAATTTATTTGTCCGATTTAGTTTTATTTTAATTAGGAATAAGGACATATAATTTATTTAATTATTAAATAATCAGTATGGCAAGTATTTATTTATGCTGACTATATGCCAGGACCTTCGATGAAGGCTAGGATAGGACATTAATAATTGAATGAAATAAATAGATGGAAGTTCTACGATTACTATTGTTTTATGAACATTATTTGGAAGAGCTTAATATTGACATGACACCATTTAAATAACTACCTGAACTTCTTAAATTGTGACTATTTATTTATTTATTTATTTATTATCTAATAAAATAAAAAAAAAAACAATGAAATAAAATGTGAACAATGTACTTTATCATTGGATCGATCTAATATTGTATGAAATTGCATATTAAGGAATATAACAAGAACATAATTTATGTCTTATGAAACATCCATTACTTCTCTAATTCAATGGCCTTTCAATAAGCTACCCTGAAAATTTAGTTGACGAAATTGTTTATTTACTTTCCTAGTACTGATTTTTTGTGTGTATGGAATCAAATCTTTCCCATTCATTGAATTATAATTTCATTTCTGTTATTTTCTTGTTCTTGCACATTTGAATTACCGGTATTAATAAATATCAATGGGTGAGACCAATTTATTTACAAGTGACATCCTTGTAAATAATTTGGTCTCACCCATTGGTAGTTATACATACATGAATTAGGAAGCTCTGTCTGCCGATTTACATAATTTTTGAGTTTTAAATTACTTATTAATTTTTTTTTTAACCTTAGTATATTTCTAGTTTATATTAACGTTTGATTAAATCTTAAACTCTGTCGATTGTTAATTTTGCTGTCAGAATCTCTGTTTTTTTCTTTTTCTTTTTCTGAATATCTTTTTTTTAAATTACAAAAAAGAAAAATACTTCAGTTTTTAATTTTTTAATGGTGATTCTTGTCTGACAAAATTTGTCATTTATTCTATGGGGGCTTTTAATTATTTATTGATTATCGTATCTCTTTCTCTAATAAAAAATTGTCTTATATTAAACATTTTTAGCAGAATTGAAGACTGACAAGTCTAGAATGAAACTATAATAAGTGTTTTCTGAAAGCAGGGCGTTGGGAGGTGTCGCCACCTGGTGAAATCTTTCTGAACTAAATATAAAACGGTTTCGGAATACAATTCCGATTTTGTAAGTATTCGATAAATTCCCAGTTTGTGATGCATTAACTGAAGATACAAGTTTGCTTAATTTCCAACCAAAACTTTCTTTTTTTTTTTTTTAGTTCTTGTTGGATTATATTAAATAATTTGCATATTTCGATAACTGATCTATTGTGAAACTGCAAATTAAGAGCCTTGTAATAGTGAATTGCTATTATATAATCGCGTGCATATCAGTTTCCATGCTGAAATTTGCGTTCTATAGTTTAAAATTTGATTAGAAATAATGCATTAGTGGATCATTCTCTGCACAATAGAACTGTGCGTGCATTTGCTGTTAATGTGGCTGGGCGGTCAAACACGGAAGTTGCGAATTTGCAATCAAATATTAAAAGCTTGCTGAATTCCAAGTACGCGAAGTACAGTGCAAAGGAAATTGTAATTTAGAAATGTAACGAAATTGAATCGTTTTTAAATTAATTCCAGCATACAGCCATCGTAAAAGATTCACGGCAGATATTCAGAACTGTGACTTATATGCGATGCTGCATTATATGGGGAATTATATGATGCTGGTCACGGTAATATTGTCTCGTCTGCAATAGTAATCTATGATTTGTGTGTGTATTTATTTTTTTTAATACAAAGTTTTCTTTTACTTGAAACACATTAAGGTAATTCTTTTTTCACTTTAATCTGTAAGTAGGGGGCGTTCTTTTCAAAACCAAAAAAAAAAAACAACAAAAATTCTAATATAAAAACTAACTAAAAGAAGTCACTATTGTATGTGTTATTTTGTATTCATTCAAAAAAAAAAAAAAAAATGATTGCCTATCAGTATCAATGTTTACAAACAAATATAAAATCTGATTTCACATAAGTTTAGTATGCAAGTTTTGTTTAAAAGATTATTGTACAAATAAAATGAGATATTCGTCGATTTATAAGTACAACGATAGCCCAATAGAATGATAGGGAATTTGAGAATCCCTTACAATTGAATGAGTGAGTTGAAAAAGGTACATATTCCACAAAATTGACAAACTAAACTGAGATATATTTACATAGTTTTATGCTATAAAAAGTTATATATCTATATATTTACAAAGCACAAGGAATTCACTTCACTTAAGGGTATAAATCGATATTAGAAAATTTTTTTGTAAAAAAATTAGTTTTCTTATAAAACAGTTTTTTTTTTAGTTTTCCAAAAGTTTACATTTGTGGAATATGTACCTTTTTCAACTCACCTATTCAATTAATGTTGTCAAAAGTATTCTCTAGTTCTTTGCTGATACTTTTAATACCGAATATTGTACAGTTGATGTGTGCTTTTAAAAGCATTTCTATTCTATATTGTTCAAAAAAATATAAATTGTTATTTCTTTGGATTTCGTGATAAGAAGTCACCTTTAATAAAGTTTGTAAATTTAGCAAGTATGTCTGTTTTCATAATGACTAGCATTCCTTTAGAAATAAAGTAAATATAGATTCAAAATTTATTTATTTAGGCCGTGTTTGCATTTTTCAGTAATTATTTCTAATATATGCTTTGGAATACAGACATTTTCTAACATTATTTTGCTCATAAAAGACCCGCAAATTCAATAGTTTTTTCTTTAATATTTATATAATTTATTACATCATATTTCATCTGTTCAAAGACTGCTGTCAATAGCTTATTGTTAGTGCATTGTGGTACTTGCACATGAGAATGGTTGATACGGCGTGGGTCAGGTGACAGCCAGTATTATGAGTAGGTAAATAATATAATGCTAAAAACAGACAATCATTTCCACGTTAATAGAGTTAAAATGTTAGTAAAAAACTATTTTATGACTATTTTCACTGAGGAAATAAATGATAAAATATGATAAAAATATTTTTTTTTTACTCTAATTAATTTAATTCCCATTTAAATTATTATGCGCCAGTTTAAAGATGTTATTAATAAATGTTTGATTTATTAGATCTATAATTATTTTATAATATAAATTTGTGGCCGTTCCGGCTTGGCCGAGTGGTTTAGGGCAGCGGCCTCCCACGAAACAGATGTGTTGGAACCTGTGTCCGAATCCCGGCACCGGCATGGCTGTTGAATTTCCTTTCCTGTGTTTGTCCGCCTCTTTTTACTTCCTCTTCGAAGCCATTCCATAATGACATCCTGAGGAAGGCAACGGGAAAGCACCTCAGTATCTTTCCCCAGGATATTCAAAAAATTCTTTCCTCTCACCCATCTTAGTATTGAGGAGAGGAAAAAAAAAATATGATTAGAATAAATATTTTGGTTATGTAAATTACAAAATATGTAGAATTTATTTAGATAGATCGTTGTTATAACTATTATACATATCGTATAAGTTAAATCTTTTGATATTATTTGATTTTATGGAAGAAATATTTCCTAATTCAGGTCGAAGTAAAATAATTATTAGTTAAGTAATAAGTTTTTAATTGCCTAATAATTCAATAAAATGGTAACTACGTAAGGCACAAAGGAACCAAAAAGTTTGTCTAGCTGATGAGTCCTAAAGAGAACGAAACTGCCGTATCAGACACTCCCCGGTGACAGCTCGAGGTGCGAAATGTTTTTGGTTCCTTCGTAGTTACAATTTTATTAATTATTAGTTTATTTACACTTGCGATTAATTAAATATGTAAATGTCGCTTCAAAATTAATGCTTGCTTATAATATTTATGTAATATATCTAAAATACTTTTTTTTTAAGTATCAAATTTTTCTTATTAAAATTCTTACAATTATTAAATTTATATAAGCTTGATGTTTAAAATAACCGCATAGCAGTACAATAGTACACATGTACAAAACAGCCAATTCACATTACATTTCTAGTGTAATGACGATGCTGTATACCTGTATATTATTAAATCTTCGTTTGACTTCATGTGATGGTCGATTGATACAGACTGGTCAACCGATGTTATCAATGAAAAAAAGGTGTTGAATTCTATCAATTTTTGCTAGTTTGAATGTTTGAAAGCTTTTGTTCTTCGAGGTCATTCATAGAACGGACTCTTACTCAAAGACATCCTGATAAGCATTTGAGTTCAATGCGAAGTAATCACGTGAATGATTACGATATCTCTACAAATAATATTTTTCAGCGAAAATAAACATTCATTTTTATGTTGCGACGGCAACAACGTAAGCTTTGTTTTTAAACTCATTTGATTATTTTTTTCCCTTTCCTTTTTCCTGAGTCATTTACAGGCGAATCTCTCTATCAGAGGTGTAAATAGAAACTTAGATACAGTTTATGCGAGCATTTTATTGTCTACGAGCGTTGCAAATGCTTCACTTAGTATCGTTCACCTGGGAATCGATCCTCATGTATCCGCAATGACGGAACCACCTCTAGATAGTAAAACTACAACTGAAACTTAGAGATGAATTAATTTTAGATCATAAAAATAACACATTCAGTATATGTGGTATTAAAAAAAAAAAGGAACCCAAACAGTCGTAACAACAAAATAATAATTTGGTTTTCTGTGGGAGTGTTAAAACAAATTACTTTTTGTTCAATACATTCATAAAATTCTTTATATTCTGTTTCATTAAACATTCAAATATTTTTCGATTTTTATAATTCCTAACGTATTTATTAGTTCTACCAACTGTTTGTAACTCTGCTCAACGAATGAAGTTTAGGCCTAAGTTACCAAAGCTTTGTTTAAAATGAATGTAGATGATAACTAAATAAATAAATAAAGTTAAGTGTATTTGAATTAAATTCAAAACAAAATATGATTGCCTTGTAGACACGAACGTAGATGTATATCTGATTATTTATTTTTACAATGTAATTCCCTATAGCGAAGAATATCAAGTTTACATCTCGTTTTAATGGCCCTTAATCATTAGAGTAGATATTAATTCCATTGGCTATCATTATTCGAATGCTGGCTACCTGATTAGACAATTGTGTGCTATAGATATACACAATCTTATATCTATTTTAAGATGTAGTTGAAGTGTTAGGAACAGGAGAGCAACTTATTCTAGGAAAATGAGAATTATTCGAATGCCGCTATTTAGGCCTAACATTTAAACTGTAAGATGTACAGTATTTTTTTTTTTTTTATTCTGAAGAAGCATTTTTTTTTCCCCTAACAGTTCAAACATATATTTAAAATTTCTGTATCATTTAACGTATGTTATATGTTCCGTTTCAATGTTATCAACGTTTTATAACATTTAGAATTTAGCTTAGGGAACAAAAGAAAAAAAAATATGTATTTTTTTCCGATTTTTAAACATCAAATTGTGTGTTTCGAAAGGAATTATGCTTAAACCATTTAGATCGATTCGACGAAAATGGAATTAAAAAAAAAAAGTCTTTAAATTAACATTTAAAAGCATTTCATTATCAATAACGGATTGTTTCAATGTCCTCTTTACCCTCGTATTCCTGTGGGTTAGAAATAAATCTAATGCAACAAGGTATATTCATTTGTTTAAATCCATTTCATTAATTCTAGGCAAAAACGTTATATACTTTTAAGACGATGAAATTACAGAAAATTAAATTATTTAATTTTTTTTTTTAAATTAGAAAAACCAATGTCATTTTCAGTGAATCACTGACATTATTTTCAAAGGAGATGGGAACCTATTTCCTTTCGATATTTTTAAAACTAATGTATCGTCGTAATGTATCGTATGTATGTGTATAGGGATCGAGGGAGGCGGGTTTGGGCTGATGATTCCTTTGCAGGATGAAACGGCCGTTCCCAAATCCTCCCCATAATTCAATCAGAAAGGCAATTTTATTCAGGTGCTGCTTTATTTTCATTTTCTAACAAGTTTCACAGCACATTAAATTTATTATTTAGCTTAAAACTAATGTATCTAATATTTTTATCTTGGTTATTTTCCAATTTCGAGAGAATATTTTCCTTACGTTGTGTAAATCGTCGGACAATACGAATCCCTCATTTTCTGAGTATCAGCCTTTTTTTTTTATTATTATTATTCCATAGACTCCGTCTCTTTGTGACAGCTTGTGCGGCAGAGACGACAGTTGACACGGGGGCTTCGATCTGTTGAAGCAGTGAATTCCTCTCAGAAATAATTAACTAACTAACTTCATACAGTTGGCATTCTTACTAAATTCAAAAAAAAAAAAAAAAAAAAAAAAAACACATCGTCAGAGTTTATTTTACAGAAAGAACCTGTTTTTTTTTTATTTTTTTATTTCTAAACAAAATTCCTGAAATTTTGATGAAAAGACGTTAAAGCTAAATAACCCTAATTCCCAGATATTGTATTTCGAGTAAAAACTGCGTTTGACTCTAATATATTAGTGAGATCAGGATATTTCTAATATAAATTAATGACGATAATCTCAGAATATGTTCGTATTTCGACCCCCCCCCCCCAGTTCACGATCCCTTGAAAGAGGTGCTTAGCATCATAAATTTTTATTAGCCTAAATCGTTAAGATTATATATTTGAACCTTAAAATCCAAGTAGTAATTATATCATTTAATTAAGAGATCGTTGACAATCAATTGACCGCTGCCTTTTTGCAAAAGGCCCATTCATACCCAGAAATAAAAACCAAAAAATCTCTTTATAATTAAACATATATTAACATTATCGATGCGTCAACATTTTATTGTTAAATGATATTATAATTTTATATGTACTAATCGAATTAAACTATAAAGTTTTAAGTATATTTGTAGTAGTCTAATTACACTATGGAATTGTTATTAATATTATATATTTTTTTTAAATAATAAAAACTCTTAATTATTTAGTGGGGCTTCAGAAATGGTGCTCCTTGGAACCCTCTAGAGCTGATAGGAAATACTTGGGCTTCAGGCCTTCGGGCTTTAATCGTGGTGCCGCTAATAGTGTACCCTTAACACGCAGCAGAACAGGATTTATCGTTTGAAAAACCCATTAAACATAAATTTAATGACATTTCTCTTCGCTTTTAAAAAACAACAGTAACAAAAATATTCCGTATACGAAAAAAAATAAAAATAAAATAAAAAATAATTTAATCTCTGATGTTAATGAATGCACAGTAATAAATTTGTTACAAGAAGAAACAACGTTTGAAAATAAGTTTTCAGTATATTATCGATTTCAAAAGTTATTTCGTCATTTAAAAGTTTCCAGAGCAGGAAGATTCTAACATTAACGACTTAAAATGTTAAATTTAAACTAAAAGTTGAAGAAATGTTGATGTATAGAGAAGAGAACTCGGGAGAAATCTATGACCGCCAACACGGCTCGGACGGTGGCGACCTCATGCGGGAAAGGCTTGAACTATTGAGTCTCATTGTCTGCAGTTTATATGTTAATTGTGAGCTTGTATTTGTTCTTTAGAAAATCATTATCTTTCATTCATATATATTTTTAATCGAATATTCGTAAATTAGAAATTTCTTTTCTGAAGTAAAATCGATTAAATGTTAAAAATCGTGCAGTGGCAGCAGATCATATTGTTTCGAAATTTTTAGACACGGTGATAGGTACATTAAAAAAAAAAAATAAAGAAAAGGAAAAAAATATATTATATAATGTACAAGTTTATTTAAATTATTTAATACATTTTGATAAGCCGATTTGCGACCAATATTTTTTGGTCCATTTCGATAACCACGAATATGTTCCTACAGCTACAATATCATGTTAAATATGAATGAGCTATCTTTTCATAAAATATTTGTATAAAATATTTATATATTTTCATTTCCTTTAGATCAATGTATCATATACAGTTTTTTACAATAGGAATTAAATAACACGAATTGTTATTATTTAATAAATTTCAACATCCAGCAAATTAAACTCACCAGATTGATTCTAATTTCTTTTTATTTGCGAAACATTAAGAAAGATTCAAGCTGTGAAATGACATTTTTGGTTTTAATAGACAGCCGATTCGTTTCCGCACGTCGGCCTTTCAATGCTCTGATCTAATGGATCCGAGGCTCTCTCGCGAGCAGTTTTCTCTCTGCCTGTAACGTAGCGACATCTGGCGTTGGCGAGCGGAAACTGTGTTGTCGTCTGCTTTTGTACATCGCCCAACACCGTCCTTCTCTGCTGCGTAGAAGCAAACGCCGGTGAGCTTGAATAGACGTACGTACCAAATTACAGTTCCAACTATTAATACGATTAATGCTTTGACAATGTCGACTTGTTCCCGCTTATTTCGGCGACTAACGACTGACAGTAGTTTAAAAGAGAGAGAACAAATTGTACTTCTGTGACAAAGCGTTTGTCGGGAGACGCGGTCAGTTGCGGACGGCGGACAAATCTCTTTCAGTACTTTTTTTTAAAAATATTATACAATAAAGATAACTGTGCTTGAAAGAACCGAATTTGACAAAATCCCATAAAATAAAACTTGCACCATCCTTTTAGTTCGTAAATGGTAAATCTTATTTTGATCTGTTAAGAACCGTGTATATATGATTGTGAATACACGATCCTGTTTGCGGAGACTTACGCGGACATCAACCCCATGTATCTCCTTAAAACTTGTCTGATGCCCATGATTTATTAAAGGCAAGTGTGTTTTATAAAGATATTTGTACTAAGCGATTCACAGTGAGGAGTTTTATAATAAATATAAAAGAATTTATTATATTCTAAAAGAGTTGTAGAAAATTGTAATTCGGGCACAAGGGACACTCGTTGCATCGTATTTGCTGAACGACAATGAGTAAGTGACAGCGTAGGGACAAAGTTTCTCACCAGATGGCGCTTTAATCAGTGACCATTTGACTCGAAAAGCCGAATTTACAGTAAAAATACGCCAAGTACGCTTAGGGAAATGTAAGATTTAGGATTATCGAAGTTGTAATTTTATCATTCAAAGGAGATCAAGCTAAACTTAGGACGTTTTCAATGGTTTGTCATATGCTGAGTTTTCATTAATAATTTGGTGCTCGTGCGAGGCTAGAAGTAGCCAGCCAATCGGAGACGTTTGCCGGAGCTCATTTTACTGGACGAGTCCAATGTTTATAGTAAGAGCAGGGAAATCGTAAGTGTTATATTATATTTTCATTAGAATTATTACAGATTTTAACGTTAAAATTTGTTTCGAACGTGTTGTGATAAAAGCATGCAAAGTTTGAAGCGGATTCGGGGGGAGGTTTAGTCGAAAAGCTTGTCTGTTTTTCATTGGCGACAACTTTCCTCCCCTGTTATTCGAGGATCGACTCTCCCGATTTGTTTCAGCTGATAACTTATCCGCGTGCACAGACAGGCGAGAGTTGAGTCAACGAAGAGCCACCGGAATGTAACCATCGTTTGCGAAAAGATCTGTTCAGTTGCTCGAAGTTCGGAAGGAGAGTGGACAAGAAGTGGATGTAAGGACACAAAGTGCGGGGATAAATAGCTCGATTTGAATCATTCAAGGAGTTGAAGGAACCAAACAAAAAAGAACGCTCAAAAAACCCGGTTGGATTCGAGGATGCCGGTGTAGTGGTGGTGCGGTGAACAGACTATGCTCAGGTTCCTCGTTCAGAAGCTGCGATCCCAGTCCCTAAATGAAGTGCCGCCATTCCAGCCCAAGGTAGGAGGACTCGTAAGCGAACCTTTATTTCCCTCGGTCCTGTGAAGGTCACCAGAAATCAATCATGGCTGACAAAGCTAGTACTCGAAACAGTGGCAGCGTACAATTTCGGGCCAAATTTCCCTTCCATTTTGCTGATCCTATTCCTGATTGGGTACAGATGATTGTTTAAACCCTCTTGTGTATGCATGTTTTGTGCTTAAGGCTAATCTAAACACATAAGTGGAAGAATTTAATTTAAAAGTGAAGCTTGAAACATTGCCAAAAATCAAAGATGGCCGACACCTTTCTCTTCTTTCTCCTAGACTGACGACGACCACGATTCGGGGACAGAATCGGACGAGGAGAACGCAGAAATTGAAGAAATTGAGAACGGTAAGTGTCCGCTATCGATATAGATTAATGACAATGTAGCATGTTTTCTAAAAGTCATTGTTACGGCAGCGAGAGTGTGCGTGTATGTGTGTGTGTGGTGTGTATGTGTGCGTACGTGCCTGTGTGTGTGTGAATGGAATGACTTAACGTTGCTTATTTTCATTCGTTTCGTTACAGAGATGGAGAAGAGTGTTAATTTGTCCCGAGAAGGGGAATCCGAAAAGCCCATTGCCGCCGCCGCCGCAGACGTGGACGAGTGCGGCAACGGATACGACAATGAGATTTTGAAATACGGCAAGTCGGAATGTGAAAGCCCTTCGCTAGACTCTGCGCTAATTGACTCGGCTCTGCCTAGTGATTGCGATCACAACTTCGATCATCATAGTTCGGAGGAAGAGCTGGAAGTTATTAACAGCTCATCCAACGCTAGAGACGTACAGTATCCTGAGAAAAGGAAATGGTCTCAGGCGAATCGACTGAGTTTCGGAGAAAGTTCCGGCTCGTCTGACGAAGAAGTGCGGGACCTAATGTGTTCTTCGGCTCCGGTAGAGTTCTGCTCTTCACCCCCGGCTGATGCACATAAACCTAGCCATTCTCAGTCTCCCCCGGCAAAACTATTCCATTTTTCATCGAGTAACTTTACCCCGTTTGAAGTTTGTTCTGTGTCTCCTAGGAAAAAGCACAGGCAAACTAACCACAACAGTAGCGGGGCCCAAATTCAGAGGCCATGCTTAGACTTCGAAAAAATGCAGCAGGTAGGTTCATTTCCTCTTATAATTGCAGTCAAATTCATTTAAACTTAGTGATTTCGGTATAAATACATGAAAAAGAAAGAAAGAAAAAAATAAACAGTGTTAGGCTAGGCGCTACGGCATCCTGTAGGAGTTCAGCTACATATTTTAGACATAAAATCTGAATTGGGCAGTTTTTCTTAAAAAAATACATGTTTCCATAGTTGGTTTGGAAGTTTACAAATCCTTTTAATTCCGTTTGTAACTCCAAAATCCCTTTGTAATCAAAAAAACACTGTATTTCTTTTATTTTAAACAAGCTTCAATTACATTGACGTTTAAGTGATGTTGAGATAAGGTTGAAATAGCGAACGAAGTAGAAAATTAAATTTATAAACAAAGCCTACGTAGACAGATAGTAGGAGCTCGGATTCCGTCCTCAAAAACAAAAAAAAACAACGTACATTAATGAGTTGTAGTTGTGGAAGAAAAGCCCGGGCTGCTGCGCGAGTAATGCCGCCAAATCTGCCGGGATCGCTCGCAGCTGTCCCTTCCAACATCGCCAGGGAAGTAAGAGCGGTAGGCACTCACTTTCAGTACGCATCTGCTTCGAAATTGCTACAGAAAGCGGCATTTCTTTTATTTACGACACTCGAAAATCAGTTTAGCCACTTTTTAACCACAGTCAAAACAGTATATAACATCAGGTTACACTGGAAAAAAGAAAAGCCGAAATTCAAACGTAAACCTAACAAATTGAATACGGACCTGAGGAATTTGTAAGAGATCGAATTTGCAGCCACCTATCAATTGCCTACTAATAACTAGTAAACATTTTTTCATTGAAATGTAATTATTTATGCTTTATACGTCTCTTAAACAAAACTTGGATTCTGAAGATTAATAATTTAACCTTTTTAACCTGAAAGAATTAAAGCTGATGCATTAAAATTTTTGTGAGCGAATTCCGTGAAATCTTAGATTAAGTACTTACGTAAGAAGAAGAATTATTCTGAATAATTCGATATTCATTTCTTCAAACTGCTCATTATTTGCCGGCATTCTTAAGTACTGATGAATTTGTTGTACTTTTCTTGTCTCTCAGTAGTACAACAATACGCTACGTTTGTAACAAAGCATTTTTAGCTTCATTCTTATTGTTCTTGGGAAAGAAAACGGAGGCTTATTTTAATAGTCTGTTACGAGCATTATAAGCCGGGATGGTTCTAATTGTGATCTGGTGTTCAATCACTTTTCAGTAATGGTTATTTGGAATGGTAAGCTGTGTATGTTTGTGTGTCTGTGTACTTTTTTTTTTCCCCCCCTTTAAAAATCATTTTGTAATTCGAGTTTTAAGATAAACCGCGTGCCTAAGGACTAGGAAGAAAATTTAAGTACCAAACAGTATAGCCAGAAACAAAATAGAAAATCATAATTTGTTTCCTTTTCAAAGCATATGCTCTAAATGTAAATTTAACAGCATGTATTAGGTGCTTCTGTTTCTTAAGGGATTACTTTTTTTTTTCCCTTCCCCTTTCACCAAATAATATCAATTCTATTTAATTATTCCTACATCTTTTTCTAGCTTTGCATTTCCACACGTTGCATTTCATGACTGATTATTTTCTGCCCAAAACGTCCTTTCAAAAAAAGTAGGTTCCCAAACAGGGAATTAAAAGTTACCTTTTTAATTAAATTGATAATAAGCTGATTTGTTACTGTAGTCATGAGCTCTTTATGCATTGGCTTTGCTTGTTACTTTTTTTTATTTATTTATTTTTTTGTTTGTTTTCTAGAAAAAAAAAACAACAACTGTTAAGTCGCGTGTTAACCGCATTTCTTAAATATCATTAGATCTAACGTAACAAAATGAAAGGAAGAAAACATAAACAAATTGCAGAGGAAATCTGCTGTAGGGCATTTTGGCTCTTTTATTTGTTTACTTATTTGTTTGTTTGTTTGTTTTTTTAATTTATCTAAGAGAAAAGACGTGGCCAATCACGTTTCGAAATTTACGATTATCATTCTAAAACTAGCCCCTTGGTATCCGTGGCTTCCGAAACATAGAAACATCTTCTTTGGGTTTCTTTTTCGTTGTATGATATACGTACTTTCATTTAAACTGCACGGTAACGTGTCCGGTGTATTAAATTTAGTTCAACGCGAATTTAGAAATGGTGTGAGAAAACTAAAGTTTTGTTTAACGCCGATTTCCGATGAAAATAAAGTGATTAATTACAACTTATGGACTAGTTAGGACCTGCTGGAGCGCCATTTATTAACAACTCAATCAGTTCTTCGTCGATGAACGTGGGTAATCTAATCAGAACTCTTTCACTTTTTATGGCTTCGTAGTGGTACAGAGGATAGTCAAGAAAGACAAGGAATTCAAGCAAATAAATAAACTAGCGTTGTTGGTTAGAGATAATGTGAAAAATCGCCACTTCAGAAACCTATCAATCGGATATATTTCAACTTTTGATACAGTTTGATTGAACCTTTTAATTCGCGGTTTCATTCCAAGTTCATGATTCTTTTTAATCTTCCTTGATTCTCGTTTTTACAGAAGCCGAGTAACTTGGTTTTATCTAACGTGTGCTTTCGTGGAAAAAAAATGAGATCTTGAGTTGATATCAGTGAACGCCGGAAGGTGTTTTTTGTTAATATTATGAACCCTATGGTGCCTACATAGATGCAAATAAGTAGCCTAGCCTTGCAAATAGTAAGAATGGAAAGGAATTTGGGTGTATTCTATTAGTGATGTGAAAATCATAATTCGAATCGGAGTTCTATTGACGCAATCGGATCACCGTAGAACATCGAACAAATGAAACATTCGAAATATTTTTATTTTAAGAAAAAAAAAAAAGTTCTTATTTCATTATGTTGTTAATCTAAAAATAGCTCAATTTGGCTGCAATTAGCTTATTATTTTCCATTGCATGGCAATAAATTAATAAAAATTTGCACGAGGTATTGTGATAAGTTTTTTTTTTTTTTTTTTTAATTGGCATGAGTAATTATAATGCAAGCTTTTTTATTTATTTTATTTAAAAGAATATTATTTTTCGTTTTTAAATTTTGAGTTATTTTTGCTAATTTAAAATGGCATCTTAGCTAAAAAATTTTTTTTTTTTTTTTTTTTTTAATATTTTTTTGTTTGTTTTATTTTGATAAGTTTGTTTGACTTAGTGGCGTTAGGAATGATTTGCTCATCCTTAATTTTGTTTCAGTTGCGTACAAGGGCTGTGACCACATGGAGACCCAGTAGGGAACTATCGCTGATATGTTGAGGAGGTGCTGCTTACTGCTGAGCTGCCCAATGCTGCAAGTTTTGAGCTGGCCGTTGAAGGGTTGGGCTTATGGAGGGCCTTGTTGAGGTGCAAGATCTAAAACCCCCCCTTCCCACCTCATGTGTTGGAGTATTCACCTAGTGAGTTGCACAACACGCTAAAGGATTAACGTGAATTGAATTCCCTCTATCTGTTTCTCTATCTATCTCTCTTCCCCTTTTTATTTCCCTGCCCCCCTCCCCTCCCCAACCCCTTCCTCCAAAAAGTTCAGTGTTATGAAAAAAATTGAAAAAAAACTTTAAAAAAAAACAAACAAACTGAAAAACTATATTTAAAAAAAAAAGTAAATAAAACCCCTTAGGGAGTTGTTCGAACACTTCTGGTTATCTAAATACACCCTATGGATTGTGATTTCACCATTCTATTCTATTAAGAAAAAAAAAATAATCACAGGAAAATTTTCTCTGCCGCACAGTCGTACAGTGCTTCTTCATCTTAATAAACTGCCATGCATTATTGTTCTTAGTGCTATCTCACAAATATACAGTACAGTCACACCAAGTCTACTGCAGGAAAATCAGCAATACCTCAGTTGGAATTAAGCAAAAAATAAAAATAAAAAATATATAAAAAAAACAAAAACAAAAAAAAAAATGCTTTGTAATTATTTAATGGAGATGCTTTAACGCTTACGCCTTCATGTGACAGTCAATCCTAGTAATTGTCATCTTAATAGTAGCATGCAGCAGTGTTATTGATTCCATGTTATGCACAAATTGTTATGTAGCAATAAGAATTGTTATATATATACATAAATATATATATATTTCAAATTTATCAATTTTAAGATCACTAAGTGATGCACTATTTCGATTTTAATCTTGCAATTATTGTAGGCTTGTTTGCGTCGCATGCTATCTTATTATATGTATTTGGTTTATAAAGGGGTAAATCCAGTATTGGAATAGAAGTCTTAATAAGAATCACTACTCTACTATGAAAGAAACAAGTTGCCTGTGTTTCAATGTCCGAGTGCTGTAAAAGCTTTGCATTGATGTGCACTTGTTACTGTTGCCTCTTCTTATCCAGATTCTATGTATTCATTATAGAAAAAAAAAAATCTATTCTATAATTAATATATCTTATTATTAATTTTCTATTTAAGTTGTTTTTTTTTTTTGTTTTTTTTTTTTTTTTTTTCATTATTTTTTGTGTAAGTTGTTTAATGAGGGCTGCTGTGAATTTTTTGACGAAGTTACAAGAACTTTTATTCTCAACCAATTGTAAAACCTGCATATATTAATAACGACGTAAGGCTTGGCCAGCATGTGACCAATTTATTCTTTGTGTGAACTTCATAACAATTAAAATGGAAAAGAAAAAAAAAGCCTATTTTTTATTATAAATAGTGCAGAATATGTGTTGACTTTAATCACAAAGGCAAACGCAAGAGAATTTCGTACTGTCACTTGGAATTCAGCCATACAAGAATGGATTAAAAAGGAAAAGCAGAAGACGTGACACTAGAAGTACAATTACCAGAGGATATGTTGTACCTGTGGAGAACAATTTTAGGTATTTATTTGATTAGTTTCTATTTGAAGCATGACAAAATGTCCTAGTATGGGAACTGAAATATTTATATATGTATAAATATATATGCTTATATTCATATATATATAAAATACCATCCCTTGCAGAATTTCACTGAGGACTAGTATTGTTTCCGTTATTACCATAGTCTAGCATACATGAATTTTGAGCCCTTGCCTAGTACATGGGTCAGTATTGTAACTTAATTGAAATAAACATTGTCTTTTAAGTTGGTACAAGTAGTATTGCCTGTTAACTGAGTGTAGCTACTAAGAAGTTTTTGACAATGGAATTTGACATGAAGTTAACGCTAATTTTAAGTTATTTATATACATTTTTTTCCATGGGAAAAGAAAAAAAAAAAAGTTGAATTTTGGCATCAGACTTAAAATTGGTAGACATGTAGATCTTGGCTACATGCAATTGATGTGTATGAATAACAGTTGGGATAGACAATGTGTAATAGCTATTGTACCTATTCTGAATTTAAAATTTATACATGTGGTAATCTAGGATAAATTTTAAATTTATTTTTTAAAATCATGTTATTTCCATAGTAGGCCTAAGTTATTTTATTCCACTGATATTGTAACAAACTTGACTATGTGAATTTTTTTTTTCTTTATGATAAGTTGAATAAAAAAATAGCAATTTTATGTGGGTCAAAGGCGTTGTAACAGTACAAATTTTAAGAATTAGTAAACCCTAAGTCTTATCACGAAACGATGTAAACTTTTTAAAGTATCACACTTATAACTTTGAAAGCGTGATTGATAATAGTTACTGGTGTTTATCGTGTTACTTGGTTATTGTAATCAAGTACATCAAAAGCTTTAAAACTGTATTATCCTTAAGAGGATTATTTTTTTTTTCCCTAATTTGGAAGTTGATTTCAGATGGAATAGATCTTAAGAACTATTATCAATTGACACCATTAAAAATAAACAACCAAACAAGTTACGAAAATAAATAATTTAAAAACATTATCCATCAGAACTTTGTTTTTATTTTCACCTGTCTTGTTTTAAAAGAACATTTTGCTTAAAAAAAAAAGATACAGTCTCTGGGAAATATTTACCTGAATTACAAATTGATAAACCGAGATATCTACCATATCGTTGTAATCATGATTCGCCACCAAACTGAAGATACGGGCAAAACTTAACATGGAATTTGATATCTACTTGACCTTGAATTCATCATAAGGCTATCACTGTAAGAAACTTTATAAAGAAGTGTTTACAAATTAAGTATGATTTATAATTGTTATTAAATGTTTTTAGCTTTTAAGTGTATTGTAATTTTGGTGAATTATTCCTGAAAAATGATATTCGAATTCTTGAAATTATATTCAGACTGCAGTTTTTCAGATTATATATTGGAATTATTGTTGACATTATAATTTTATTGCACCCGTAATAATATGTCTGTGAAAAAGTGGCTCATTACATTCGGCGACATATTCCTACCTAATAATATTTAATAATCATCGGTGTGTTTACGGAGGACGTGATTGTTATAATTTTCAAGTACTACAGGGGAAAATTTGTTTTGTTATCTGCCTGTATTGTGCTGCAAATGTAATACCAGTGTAACTAAATTATTTTTTAATAATTTCCATGCATTACGATTAGGAATGAGTTATTTTCTTCAAAAATTCGGTGCCCGAAACTAGGGCCGCAGCGAAAAGGCGAACTATTGACGCGCATTTTACTCGCAAGGTTTCACTGTGAGTAACCTGCCCAAATAAGGGGCTATGAATCGGCGCGGTGGGCTTCGCAACCGCCGATGCGAGTGCCTTCCACATCAGATGACTGCATATGGGCAGAGAAAGCCCTAATTCCTGCAAAATCGGCCAATTAATAATAAAAAAGACGGTATTAATCGCTCTCGACAGCGTAGAGCACACTTGTTTTATGAAAGTTGTTTGCGGAAGCTACATTTATTGCAGCAGTGGAAGTTTATCGATTACTCACGGCAAGTTGGGAAACCTTACGCGATATACAGTGTTTTCTGTGCATACTAGGAGTAGTTAAGCGTAGCTTATTACGTAATCAATGGAATAAGCTTTCTAAAATTACAGTTGCAATTCCAAAAACATTTGAATGTTTAACCTAAGAAAGCTTATTTTTTTTTTTTTCTTTTTGAAAAATCTTAAAAAGGTAAATTTTTAAATTCATATTTTGAAAATTTTTATTTCTGAAAAATTATTCTTATTCTTTTTTTTTTAATTAATTTTTAATAATTAATATAATGATTCCTCCTAATATTTTTTTTAAAATATATGCTTTAAAAAAAAAAAAAAAAACAACTTTTTTTTTTTGTAATCAATGTTCAAATCTACTAGACCGTAATTGCACGAAGTTTATTTATTTTTTTTCCTGCTCTCTAAAAAGATTAAATTCCAGCTGAATATGTTGTTTTCGGAATTTTTAAATTTGGGAGGTCGAAGAACCCACGTTTTACATGTTTATCAAGTTAAAAGAATTCCAGGGAAGGAAATTGTTAGTAGTTGACCTTGAAGATGATCGTTCAACGCTGATCTTGACATTGACATTTCACGGTGTGATTACTTTTTCTGAATATACAAGAGTTAGTCAGTATTTACATTTGCTGCATCTGTTACAGAAGAAACAAATTACTCTTGTTTCTATTGCATACAAAATTTAATGCGGGTTATTTATTTATTACTTTTTTTGAATGATTTGAAAATTAATTGTTCCAAACTTAATACAGTGCTTTTGCTATATGAAGAATAGTTGAGATGGGTGTTTCTTATTTGGTGTCTGCGAATCCTTTTGAGATTGGCCAATGTGTCCAGGAATATCGCAGTAATTGTGCGATGTCGCCCTATGATCGTTTTTTTTTTTTTGATTTTTTTGTTTGTTTTCTTGATTATTACGTGGGTGATTCGCGAGATGAAAATATTGTATTCGGTAATAGTTTTGCTTTTATAAGTACGTGTAAGCTTATTGAATTGTTACTGCTATGACGCTTCATTGGTTGCAATTGGTTTATTAAATTCTTTAAAAGCTCTTTTAAATTAAGCTGTATGGTTTCCATATTTCAATTATATAGAGTTGTTGAGTAGTAATAAGGATATTAGAAAATAATATTTGATTGCTTTTTTTTATAAAAAGAAATCTAATCGTGTTCAAATACACACACAACGAAATTTGTATTTTTTTTTTTTTTTTACTATTATAGTTAACATGGAATGCATTTATCAAATTAAGTAAAACATTTTGAAAAAAATAAAATAAATGAATCGTCCTGCATGTATTATGTTTGCAAGGGCAAATGAAGCTTTCCTACTCAATATTTACTTGAGAGGTTTTCACAGACCGACACTGAAAAAAAAATTCCGACGTGGTCCGAAAACCCTTTAGCCTGAACCTAATCGAGTTTGAAATTTTGTTTTACTACAAAATCTGGTTCCAAATGTTTTCTATTTCTAACTTAACTAGGCTCCAAATTATAATTTTAACAAATATAGCATTTGACATGGAGAAGATACGTCAAACTGTCTTTAGAACAGCTGCTACGAAAACAGCGTAGGAAAAGCTGAGTTTTTGAAGCCTGATTTTTGGATTCTGAAAATTTCAGAACTAATGCAATAAAATACATTACTTTATGCCGCTTCAAACATCAATGTTATCCGGCTCAAACCGGTACAGATGTGCCATTTACTTTTCAAAGTTGATGCGGAGTACGCTGCATTGAAACTTCCGTTTGAAAAAATTGTAATTATATCTTACAATTGCTAAGGATGTAATAATAAAGTACTGAATTTATTTTCAGTAAAACAGAAAGGGCAAATCAGTTAGTGCTACTTCAAATTTCTTGGATGAAAGAAACAATTTTATTAATGTAATGTAAATGTACGATGTTTGTTTTTCTTCCTACATAAACGTAATACATTAATTTCATAATCAAAGATTTTGTAACTCTGTCGAAAGGTTTATCTCAATTTTTATATTAAAACACCTCTTAGTATGATGAATACAGAGAGGCCAGAAAATTCTTTTGTTATTGTCGACGTATTGAGATGTTACAGAGGTTGTGTGAATTGTTCAGGGCAATATCTGTGTTTCCCTTGTTTCTCTGTTTACGTTATTCGTGCTATTCAAGGTTTTGTTTTCAAGTCGGAATAAGACTTTGATTTCGATTTCTTGACGAATGACAATAGTTAAATATTAATTTACAATTGTCAAATACTTAATCACTTCCATGGTTTTCTTGGACATTTTATTGGAAGTTGTTCTCTTGGATAGATATAAATTGAGTCAGAAGTAAGCATGATTAATTGCAATGATTTTATGTCAGTCCTTGCTGAATTGCAGAATAAAATTTATATATAATTTTACCATCTGTGGGACCTATTTATCTGTACATCATAATTGATTTTTTTCCCATTAAGAACACCTAGATAAATATTTAAAAATTATTAAGAAAAACAACAACCAGGTGCGGTAATTAATATGATGTTACTTCATCATATTAATAACATACCTTGTCCTTTCTATAAGTGAGACCTGGCTACATTTTGTCAAAAAATACGATTCTTAATTGTTTTGAGAACAAACGTCAGGAGTTATTGGGAAGTTTACAGTTGGATTATGTTTATTAGACTGGCAAAGGTTTGCACAAATATTCATAGCCGCAAATTGTAAATTAGTAAGATTGTGATGTATTGGAAATGGCCAAAAACGGAATATGATTATCTCAAATGCCGTATTCCTGTACGATACTATTACTTGGATCATTCTGTGCATAAGAAAAACACTGCAGAACTTTCACATTTTACGCTCATCTCTGTACCGTTATCCTTGATAACTAAAACGTGGTGGATACTTTTTACGTTAAAATTCTACCCACAGTGCACTTCTGGATCTGATTATCCCATAACACAGAAAACACTTAAATATCTCTGGTGTTATCGTACTGTTTTGATATAATATGTGCATTTCAGCACTAAATGTATAATAAAAAGTAATAATAGTGATTATTCGACATCTAATAATAATATGATGTTCATATTAATTAGGTTAAAAATCAATTTACGGAAAGAAACATTGTAATCATATGCTATTTCTTAACATATGATATCGGTGATAGCTAGAAACGAATAAAAAAATAAATGATCGGTACTTCCTTATTCATTATAAACAGAGGTGGTTCGACCACCCAATTTGAAACAAATATTCTATTCATTCAAATCGTAAAATTTAGTAGCTTATTTTCGCAATTCCTTAGCAAAAAACATTGTATTAAAAAAAAAAAAAAACAACAATAGTTTTCCACATGTTTTCAATACATAAAAAAAAAAAACAACTTTCCCCGCTTATTAAATTGTAAGTGAAATTTTATTTTATTATTATTATTATTTTGTTAAATCTGTATTTCTCTTGAATATTTTATTTAGTTTCACAATAAAACTTTGGATAAAGTCATTCCAAATTAAAAGTATAAAATTGTAAATTTTTAGTTTCTGAACATAGGGAGTGACTTCTTTTTTATTTTGCTAAATTAGTGAAACCTGGCTATTTGGTTGGTCCATCTGTTGGCTGAAGTGGCTCATTATATACACACACAAAAAAGTGGAGGCTTTTCCCGCTCCACTAGAATTAGTCGAATTTTTTTTTGTTTTCTTCTCTGCTTAATGTAGTTGCCACATAATGTAGAATTTGCGTGCAAACCTGAGACGACGCTTTGCCAAGCTATTCGTTTTTTTGTTTGTTTCCTGTTTCGATCATTATTTTTATTTTAAAATCTACTTCTCTTGAGTTTTTACTGACATTTATCATTTCAGAAGACATTGAAATGGACTTAGAAGATACGATGACAAAACGTATTTTGTATCTAGTTAAAAGTTTTGTTCACTTTCACATTCAGTTGTGTAAAGTTAGTAAACTTGTGATATGTTTTTTATTTTTTATTGCTATTTGTTATTTGGTACACCTTGTGCTATTTTACGGCAGTGTTATTATCCTTCCAATATGTACATTATACTATCTTCAACATTTTATAACTATATATCTATTTATTTATATTTACATATTTATATATGTATATATATAGACATTTTAAACTTGCACACTGATGTACGTTAGGCCTCTATCCTTTACGATATTTCCATCCTCCTTTCCGCATTTATTAGGCATTTTGGTGAGTGGAATCTTATGTATTTGTGAGACAAAATCAAATATTATATAAAATCTTTTATTTCTCTGTCTGTCTGGCGCAATTGTTGTGATTTGTGAAATAGAAATAATTTCTACAAGTTCGCAACGGGAATCGAACCTGCAACCTTCTGAAGTTAGATGTCTAATCCATTAGGGCACGGGTACTACATTCTAATCCCTATAAAAAATACAAATATGTCGTAGACGCACTCGCTGGTTCTAAAAGCAGTCGTGGGCTGGGAGAATCTATTTTATCGGGTAGTTGTGAGGAAGCAGTCGCACGTTGGGAGAATCCACTTTTCCCGAGTTTTGAGTACTTATTAAAATTGGAAATAAGCAATCCTCCATCCAACGTTAAGTCATTGGACAGTTGACCTAGTAGTAACGCATGAACTTTCTTGAATAAGAAAAACTCTTTAAAATGAACTTTGCATTTAAATTAGATAGAAATTAAAAATCCTTATTTTTTTTTTTTTTTTGTAATCTTTATTTTCTAGTATTAACAAAAAATACATTGTGATTTCTTTTTTTAATTCCAGCTTTGGCTACAAGTTACGTCATGTATGCATTTAGTATATACATTTTTATAAATTTTAATTATTTTTCTTCATAGTAAAAAAAAAAAAAAATAATAAAAAGAAAGGACAATGAATCAATTTAAACCGTCCCTTGTTAGTCATCTCCAGGGATAACTAGTTAGATGTATCATACCAAATTATCTCCAAATTTATATTATCAGTTATTTGCTAATCGATATATTGGTATCTCTGATAGTCATGATTGCTAGTGTGAATTTTTTTTAATTGAAGTATCTTCTTATAATAAGTAAAAGATATCAATTACAAAACAGAAAATGCCAATAATAAAAAAGATATAGATTTTGTTAGTTTCATTAATACTATTTGGTCTGTTTTTTTTGTTTGTTTTTTTTTTTCCTCTTGATTTCCATGTTTTCATTTGCGATTGTTGTCTACCTTTGCTTATATTTGTTGGGTAATAGCTTTGTTCCACCTCCAAAGCCATAGACATGAGTACAGTTCGATTATACTTGTTGTACAAAGCAGTGTTTCATGCAGTAATCATTTGAAATTACCTTGATATGTTAAAGTGAACGAAAGTGTCCCACTTTTCAAGCCACATAGGCCCCCAACGATTCTCCACCATCGGGATAAAGATGGAGGTCGGATGGTCATTCCCAGGTCCTCCCGCCTTTGACCCCAGGAAAGAAAAACAGTTCCCATTTTACAGAGAGCTGGGTTTTACAGAAGGCAAGGTACTCTTCCTAGGACCCACGTGAAGGAAAAACATCCAGAGAAATATCTCCGATCTCCGCCCGGGACCGAATCCGGCTCCTTCAGCCCGCAGCCTAGCACTAATACCAACCGATCAAAAGTTACTTTTAAGGTATTCAGCGACCTGTCTTTAATGTATGTAATGCTTAAATTCTTTAAGGATCTATTTTAACGCCATTTGCTAATTACAAAAGAGGAGCTGTAACCAAAAAAAAAAAATGTTGATTAATAAGTTATTTATATGACTTCAAGTAATCAAGTTGGATAAGTTATTTAATATATGTATTCCGATAAATATTGACCCCAGATGTAAACGTCTAAAAGATATCATTCCGAATTTCTTCTCCTGATTGAAGGCGTTATTTTCAAACATCACCTGTCAAATTAATCCAACTGCTTTTATTTCGGATGGAGATTTTCAATAACGGTATGTAAATTTTTAAATCTGAAAAAAACTGAATGTCAGGAATTAATTGAATGCCGTGATTCATAATTTTGGCTGCTTCTTATGCGTAACCTTCGGAAATTTTAATGAAATCTCTCCTCGTTTCTAATTTATTTCCTTTTCCCCTCTGGTCTGGAATATTCCTGTTCACTTACACAGAAAAATATCTCGTTCATTGATAGGAAGCAACGAGAAAACAGTTACCTATTAATATCAATGAATGCATCAATGATGAAGTAATGGGAGGATGAGAAGGAAAAATAAAATAGAAGGGCTTTTCTATTTATTTTTATTATAATTTGTTATAAAATCTTTATATATTTGTAAATGAATTTGAAGATTTACTGCTAATGTATATCCAGACCAGCGCTATTATGCAATGGACGCTTGATGATTTGATATAAATGAGCTAAAAATTCAAATTGATAAAAGGGCTTGATTTGTCTGTATTGGTTTTAAACACATCGATTTATTTATTTTGGATGTTGAGGTCTGAAATGCTTTCCTAACATTTATAGATTTTTACAAACATGTGTTTTGCAATGAAAAGGAATGACCTTCAAATTTTAGTTTATTTCCTAACAAGACCTATTGTTGCTGGTGTCAAGAACATTTATTTGTTGATTTATTTATTTACTATTTACTTATCTTGGGAGTATAAATAATTTTCTAGTTAAACCTAACGTTCTCTATTCAGCATATCTAATGTTTCTAGATGATTATAGATTAAATTATTTTCAGTTGATAACTTCTTGAATGTAGAAAGAGGGTGTAGTTTTTGTGTTTGTTTTATTATGAAATTTTAGGCCCACGGCAAGCTTTTAAGTAGTAAGACTAGAACAAACTATTTTGTGTACAAATTCGTTTACACGAACCTAATTAATCACATGAACGACTACGAAAAATACTGCAATATAAAGAGAGAAAAAAAAAATAAATAAATCGACAGCAGGTTTTTCGAATTATAATTTTTAAGTTTCAAAATTAGGTCATCAAATTTGAGATTTCAATGAACATTTCGGCAGCTGCTTAACTTAATAGTTTTGTATTGAAAAATTGGGATTTTGTACGAAAAATTAGCTTGCAGATTTTTTAGGAAATACTGGTTTTTTGTTTTGTTTTTTTTTCTTCATGATAGTAACGCCATCTTTCATTTATGTGAGCAGTTGATTAATATTTATTTTATGAACTACATTACAGCAGTTAGGAAATCTGATGTTCTAGATAATTCCTTCTGTATGCTATAAGATATAGGCTATTTGGATCTCCTACACTGTGACACTTTCATACAGTAAATTTGCTAAGGTTATAAAACCGTGTTGCAGTTTATGAAGTTTTGAGTTTTTATTTTTATTTTATTTAATGGTAAACTAATATGGTTCCATATCTAAAGGATGAAAACTTCGCTATCGTATAACAAAGGTGTGAATTCATAAGGTCAAAGACGGGTTGTAATTAAAGTTTAGTCAAGGTTTGCGTGGATTACTACTCGTGTGGTAAATAGTCTGTACAGTTTCAGTGAAGGATTCAATGCACTCGAGTAAGACGCCATTGGTGATAAATTAATAAGGAATAAAGAACGTAATGATACCGTCAACGTTGTAACCAGTGAGTTTCGTACTTCTATTGTTTTCCAGACTTGATCACTGAAAGACTACATAGCTATAAACTAATTTCAGTTAATAAATCAAAATTAATTTGTTGCTACTGAAATAAGTAAAAACGCTTTAACAAAGGTCGAAAGTGAATTCGTTTAAGTGCAGTGAAACTGGAAGTTTCCAAGGCTTTGTCAGGCATTGGCTTTTATTAGCGAGATATGTAAAATAACACTTTGCTTACGGCGAAACAGAAAATTTAGTCTATATTTTACATTGTTTTGAACTTTAAATTCAGAGACGTATCCCTGACGTTACAGTCGAACATAAGATTGAAGTGAATAACGCCGAATGTAAAAGAATAATTGTGTGAATACCTGTTATTACTTTTGCCTTTGAAACTGTATCTTGTACAGAGTTAGTCCTAATTCCTTGCTGTTTCCAGTGTTAAGATTAAATTCAAGCCTTATTAAAATGTAATAAGGCTTGAATTGTAATATTCACAAGGCCTTATGAATTGTAATATTCATAATGTCAGTATCATTGCTAATCAGCAGCAACCATACATGAGACCCCTAGATATCATCGTACTTTAATTTGACACTTGGATTTTCCGTCGAAAAATCAGAATTTGAATTCGGGCATTAAATCGTAACCTATTATAATATCTGTCAAGAGTGTCTAAGTTGTAATTCGGTCAATGCTTCAGTTCTTACTTTTATTATTATTCTTTATTTTAATCCGTATAGGTTCAATACTACTTCAGCCTTTTTAGGCCAATTGTTCAAGCCATAGAATTTAAATGTGGTCGGCTGAAGGGGAGCAAGAGAAGCAGACCAACCCAGAAAAGAAAGGAAACATCCTTTCCGCTTCGGGATTCAACCCAGGTTCAGACGTAACTTCGTGGCAGGCCATTGCTTGACCTCAACGCTATGCTCAAACGTCTTAGCTCTATTTCGATTTTTTTTTTTTTATTATTATGTATATTTTATACTTCTTTTTATTCTGAAATTTTCTGCTGCTACTAGGAAATCAAGTTAATTTCGTAACTGCGGCCTTTTTTTGGGATGCATTTAAAAGCCAGTACTTGATAATAATCGTTTATCTTAGTATACCGAAATTACGCAGGTGGAACAGGTGTACAGGCACAAGTCACTATGACGAAAGGCACACAATCCAATAAGATTACTCTTGATTGATTAGGTAGATTAATATAGATCAACAGACCGCTATATTGAACATTCGTTACATATGTTTCTTCTCATTAATGAAATTTGTGCTGTAAATAACTTTATTTATAGCACTCTAATATATATAAAATATTATTTAAATAATAATATTAATAGTATTTTAAATAACACGTAATATCGATATTTTTTTCCCTTTTCTTTTTTTTTTTTTACAACATTTGACTAGCTTTAAAAAAAAAATTAAGCATAAATATACAGTGCTTGGTCTAAACATTCCATCGCAGCCGTTTTCTTATGAAAATTATATTTTTTATTAGAGACGCTTTCATTCTTTATTTGCTTCCCATATATTTGAAGAATAATTGAAAACTTCTATTAGAAAGAGTAAGCATCGAAGAATACTATTTATTTATGTATTTATTTATTTATCAATAGTAAGGTTAGGCTTAAATAGAAGAGAGGTTTTCGTTTCATTCAGCAACAAAACTTAGTTGTGCTTACGTCGACAAGGGCTGCAGTTTGGAAAATATAGGTTTTATTTTCCCAGATTACTTCTCTAACATCTTATCTTTTGTATCTAAAGACAATTTGAGCTTTCTGTGTGGGAGTTGTTCGTTAAAGGCTTGTAAGTAATTACTGACCTTAAGATTAGAACTTTCATACAATTAAATTAAGATAGATTTTGGGACACACTGTGATTTTAACGTTTCCAATCCATGGCTAAGTTAATAACACAATTATCTCAAAAGTTATTATTATTTTCTGATTGCACCACCAAATAATAACTAATCAAATGGAAAGAGTAATTTAAAACTCATAAAAAGAACTCAAGTTGACATTTGTCGTATTTTTTTTAATCAGCACTTGAGAGAGAGACTTGTCAGGAAGACTTTCATTACAAACTGAGAAGAAAAAGACATTTCTTTAAATGTTATAAAAAAGTGAACTTTGTCTGCTGCTATTGTGATTTCAGTTAGCGGATATGAATTTTTAGCGGAAATGAAAGCAGTGGAAGAAACTATCGAGAAACACATGTTCATAAAAGGGAATTTCCTGACTGACACATCGCAATAAAAATTCAGAATATTATATAACTTCTAAGAAAAGTCAATGTCAATTTGAAATTTCATATTTTATTTATCTTTTTTTTTTCTTTTACGAAAGCGAAGAACTACCTCTGACACTGGAGTCAATGTAATGTGACAGCGAATTAAATAATAGAATTAAATAAAAAAGTGAATCAGTTTTATACCGTCGAGTTCATTGTCCTTTGGATTTAAAACTACTAAAACAATAATTAGTAGAATAATAAGTGTGACTGCGATTTCCACAGACTGATTAGGCCTAATTATTTCAAATAATGACAGATTATTGCTTACGAGAAGAATTATTTGTGGTTTTTTTAATTAAATTTATGAGATTTACTTAATACCTTTATATACACATCAAAGCCCCGATTATCCGCGAAATTGGGTGGCAAGGGCACCGCGAATATCAAAAATCGCGGATAACACGAAAAAAGACTAAAAATGAGGTGTAAACACGAAAAAAAAAATATTTCAGCATTAAAACTATGTTTTATTGTATAAAAAAACATAATATGTAAAACTTTTAAAATATGTACAGCATAGCAGAAACCAAAACAAAAGAGCAAGAGCCTGCCACTCATCCACAAATTCCGAGAAGGCCTGTAGGATTACTAAGGGCACAATAAAACTGTCAGTAATTTTCGATCTTCGTACTGTAGGGCCTGTTGTATTTTCCCTGTTGTTGGCTTGGATTAAAATTATTTTTTTTGAGGTTCATAATTAAAAAAATTTTTCGCGGCTCACGCAAATAATCGGGGTTTTATTGTATATATAATATACATATACACACTATGTATACATACAGGGTATACCAACAGTTTCCATACATAGGAGAAATATAAAAACTTGTCTGACAAAATGATTTTATTCATACAATACACTTTACATGATTGCCATTACTTTGAAAACAGAATTTAATATCAAATGTCCCCAAAGGTAAAAATCAAGGGGATTGAGACCTGGTTATCTAAACAAATAAAAAGTAAATATTAATTTCTCTAGTGTACGGGAACTTTTGACCTATCCTGTATATATTCATTATCGTTCTATTACTGCTTAAGTTCGATTTTTTAGCTTCCATCTGCTCTTAAGGAACAAAAAATAGCAAAACAAAACAAGAAAGATCCTGAAGCTCACTTTCCTTCAATTATGTTTATTTTATTTTTTATTTTTCTTCTTTTTTAAATAGTGAAAAACAATACAAAGGAAAAAGTACCGTTGTGCACTTGTAAACCGAATGTCTTCCAAACAAATCCTTCCACATTTTCATTTTATGAAAAAAAAAATATTAAGTAAATATTTAAGTTGTAAATTCCAATAATTTTTAATCAAAGCGCGTGGGCGGATTAATTTGCATTGTTGGACATCGGTAGAAGTGAATCATTTCGTTCTATTGCTTTGCTGTGGAGATTCTGGAAAATTCCTGGAAAAAGGGAAAAAGTTTCAAGTTAGTCTCTCGCCTTCAGATTTGTAGACCAACTTTCAAGAAGACCATACATCGCTTTGAAACCTATTGGATGTTAACACACGGATAAGAGTAATTTAATGGACCTCATTTTCCTGGGAAGCAATCCTATAAAAGTGTTTGATTTTTCTTATCTAATCATACTATTAATAGGCAAAAAACGTACGGATGTTTGTCATCACAGTGGACAGACCGGAGAGAGAATATTTTAAAAACCAGCAGTAGTCCAGTGGTTAGAGTTCCTAACTGCGAGGACGGAGGTCTTCGGTTCGAATCCCATGCAAGGCAAGAAAAAAGATAATTTGACTTTCTCAACAAGGGATAAAGCAAATAGATCGAATGCAGCAGGGTTTATACATTTTATTCCTTTTAAAAAATGAGCTTATAACGTCTTTTTCAATCTTGTGTTTTGAAAAATTTCACGGTTTTTCAAAAATGTGGAATTTGTTTTACTTTCGTAAATATTTCACGGGTTGCACATAGTTAGTTTTTCATATGACTGAGAACAAACTTAATAGTAAATAAATAACATATAATAACAAAAATAATAATTATAATACAGCTAAATAAATCAAATAACAATAGGAAATATATGAATAAATTACCATTGTTTGTTTTTGCAAAACAAATAAATAATTAAATACTCTTCTTAAATATAAAGAAAGAAAGAAAAAAATCTACGTCAATAACATCTTAATAAGTTTTAACTTTTAATTAATCTAAAATCTCGTTGCGAGGGCGGAACCGTTATTTAAAAAAGGAAATTACAATGTTGTATTTTTGTATTAATCATTTTTATTGCTTCAAAATTGCGAAGACAGGATATATTTGTATGTAAATGAGTTTGTTGAAGGTTTTGGAAAATAAACGTAATAAATCTGTTTGTTTTGCGGAAGCATTTAATTTAATGCTTTGTAATTCTCCAACCCATTTTTTTATAATGAAACCTTAGTTAAACGAGTTGTTTTCGTGTTATTATAAATATTGAAATAATATTGGAAAAAAAAAAATATTTCCTAACCTAGAATGACAATTGATTTTTCATTAAAAAAAAAGAGTACAAATAAAATTACATTATTTATCTTAGGTTAAGTAAAGAAAGTATTTTCATATTTTAATGTTCGTATATCACATGCAAATGAGATTTTTTCATTGGTTGGTTGATTGCTTTGGGCTCATATAAATGGTGTATGCGTTGACAGCGAAAATAATTAAATTGATAAAACAGAGATTACAAATAAGTTTCGGAAATTTATTTTCTTTTTGTATCAAATTTGAAATGGACACAATAAGTATGACTTCAAATTTTCTCCATCAGTTCGTGAAGTATTGAAATGGTTTAAAAGAGTAAAATGGTGTTCGCGAACTGTGCTACGCAACCACCCACGCTCGCATTACAGGGGTTGGGGGAATGACGAGTTTTCACAATTTGTTTAGCGCCGTACGCTAATATAATTTCCTGTTTTGAGTATATGAGGAAGTACTTGACATAAAATTTGATTCCCTACAGATTCGTGACCATATAGATTTGCAAAACAACTGATGTATTCTGATGGCGATTCATCATCCACTGTTGCTTTTAATAATATAGACCGAGTTATTGCGCCCACTGATCTGCATAGCTCTGCCACAACTTTATCGTAAATACTGGTGTATATGTCGACCTCTGACGCTCATAAAATTTTTTCATAAGTTCAACTTCAACTTCGAATACGAAACGTGATCTCAAATTTCATAAAATAAACATAAACAACTACGAATTCTTTAGATTGGTCATTTCGATACGTAATTGTTTGTAGATTTAGAGGATTTAGAATAATAATAGTTAAAGTTTAAATTTTTCCTTTTCAATTTGTGATGGCAACAAACCGCAGGAGGTTGTATCCAATTAGAAGCTAGTACAAAAATGTTTGCGAAAAGCGACTTATTTCATCTGAAAATAATACTACGGGAATTAATTTAAAAACAAAACAAAAACATTGGGATCGACTTAAATGCCGGACTGTCTTTACCTGAGAAGAACTAACAAGCTCGAAACAGCTATTCCTTAGAAAGTTCAATAAAAAGAATAAAAATGAGTGTAAAAATGTAAACATTTCCTTTTATTCTTTTATAATTTTTTAGAACTTGATGTAAAAAATGGTAATCTAAAAACATTACATTGTTAACATGAAACATGACATAGTTGGCCTGACATCTTTCCAATGTTCGGCTGGTAAGCTCCAATAGATACCCCAAAACACAGTAATAGTAAATTTTAAGCATTTCAATGCAATTTGCATCTTATTTATCGTCTCAATGGCGCTTTCGAAAACTCCCCAAATGGCAGCTTTTGGCCCCTGCTTGTCGGATATGTACCAAAATCAAGAGGAATCTTCCTTGTTATTTAACCTACATTTGCCTCTAAAATTTCAGATACCTAGGCTAGACAGTTTACATTAAAGTGATCAAAAACGGACTTTTAAATTGCATTTTGAAACTTCTTTGTACTAATGTTTTTGTATTTTTTTTTCCCTCGCCAATGTATATTAAAGGGCATAAAAAGATTAGACAAATCTAAAGTACCCTGTGATAGTTAATTGCTGAGCGAGTATAATAACACACTTAGATTATTATTATGTAAAAGATTCAAACATTGGGTTTTCCCAGCAAAGACAACATGGCGGGTCAAAGACCAAAGCACATATTGCCAAGTGTAAAGAAATGTGCAAGAATGATTAGGGATGTGTGATTGTATCCATTTCCTAACTATACGTGTTGTGCATAAGTGTTTTTGTGAAGTCCAAGTGTGCTGAGGCTGTGGTGCAATGTGTGAGGCACCAGACCAGTTGCGGACAGGACTATGGGTACAACACGTACTCGGTCCACTGCTTCTGGAGCTCGTGTGCTAGATCGGTGTATTTACTGATCTTGTTTCTGCATGTTCTTGCTGATAGGCACTGCAATATCAATGAGATAGGTGTTTGTTGATTATTATAATTATTAACTACCCTGTAGGGAGGAACTATTAGGTTCGTATTGTATTTGTGTGTAATACCGATTTTCAATCTCAAATCGAAAATCGGAGCCCATGAGTTATTTCTCGTTGGACTCCTCATGGCCTGGAGGCTTAGGGAAAATTCGACTTCAGGCCCAAACCACTTCTGGTTTTCGATGGATAGCCATTGATCGGATCAGTAAAATAATGGTAATTGAACAAAATAGAGATCTAGCTACACTGGATCGAGTAGGCTTAGGACGAATGTGATACTCTCGGCTCAATGTAACGGTTCAAGATGGCCACGGGCCACTTATTCAGAGTCGTCTGAATAGTGCAGAACGGGGTATTAGATCTACTGTATGAACTCAATAAGGGCTTATCCGCGGGGAATACTTGGGCGGCAGCAACTGCACGTCCAATGGATGCCAGTGGTGTACCGAGGAGGCCTATTGGAAATTGTATTTGACCCTTGACTTACAAGGGCTTCCATAACTGAGTTTTGAGCGCCAATCAAGAGTACTGTCACTTTCAACAACGCAGGCGTTTCATAATTGTACGAGGTCAATTGGTTTTGTGTTTACGATAAAAATGTGACTTGACTTGTTACGTTTACACTCAAAATAGTTACACTCAAGATTTAAAATTTCCTTGTTCAAACTTGTCGCAAAGAATTACATTGTAAACAAATTAAATATTAAATTTCAGCTACTATATTTTTAATAATTTAGTTATAACAAGATTTCTTTTAATTAAGACATTAGCTTCACAATTCGTACTCATGTACTCATTCATAATACGTATGAGTAAAAAAGTTAATTAAATAGCGACATTTTTATTTTTAGTATTTGTTTTAATTCTTTATTGAACAGGAAGAACGGATGTTATTTATTTTAAAATAAAATAAATGGGAAAAAAAATCCGGAAGAGTAAAACGCCACGACGACATAGAATTAATGAAAATAATCACGATATTCTTTATTGTTTCTCTCAAAATGCCTTTTTTTTTTTTCTTTCCTTATTGTCCTTTTTCCCGCCTACCGCCTAAAACTGAAAACGACGTTTGCTGCCACTTATGATTAGCTTTATGTCTCGCAGGAACGCTGAAAAGAGTGAAGGTTTTTCTAAGGTTTTTGTCGCACGCTTCGCGTTTCACGGTTCCCCAAATTCGAACGCTGTAGCTTATTTCCTCTCTTTTTTTATTTATTTATTTATTTTTTTTTTTTGTTATAGTAAACTGCCAATTCCTTGTTGAGCGTGTGCTGTTTCCTCCTTGGAGTATTCTGTATCTTAACCAGTTAGTAGCACTGGCACGCTTCATTTCCGTGATGTCGTTGGCTTTCTGCCAAAAAGGTAGTTTTCGAACGAATGATAGTGGTTAAAGTGCACACACTATTCGGAGGGAATCTCCCGAATGGAGGCTCACAGAATAAATTGTATACACCTCTTTAACCGCGCAGACGTCATGGTAATAAAGCAATTGATTTTCGATGAGAAGTTACCTGGGCTTTGCTACTCTCCCCCCTCGGACTCTTTTCAAATTCTTCACGCCCGAATTATGCTTTAATGTTTTGCAGTTTTTAATGTCATTATGTAGACTTCATTTCTTCATTTCTTCCTGTGCGGGGTTTTTTTATTTTCGTTTCTGGAAATGATTTTTTTTTTTAAGGTTTTGTTGCATATTAAAATTAATGTGTCGATTGTGGCTTTATAATAAAAAAATTGGACAAAAAAGAAAAGCCAATTTTAGTATTATAATTTGAAATGGACAACCTATCATTTATTGATAAGGAATAAATGTTCAGGCATTCTTTCACTCTATTATATATTATATACTATTTCTTCACGTTTATACCGTATTTACTCGCATAATTTCCCTTTTTTTTTTCATCAATATTTTGACAAAAAAAAAGGGGAGTGGGGAAATTACGCAATGTTTTTCAATTTGAGGAAAAAAAAAATATAGTAAAAGTGTAAGGAAAACCATGTTAAATATTGATTTTTAAAGCAAGAAATGTAATTAACAACAATTTTATTAACACGCAACATTTAAAATATAAGAAATCACATCTCAACATTTGTTTTTTCTTCAAAGTACAGTTAAGCAATAGGCATGCACGGAAGTGTGTGTGCGACTGTGACGTAATTTCGTAACTCACGCAGCGCAGCCCGCCATCTTTATAGCTGCTCACCGCATGACGTCAGCATCAGCTGCCTGCTAATAGAGAACTTAACTTTATTCGCGAACTTCACGTTTTCACAAAACACTCGAAATCGTTGTACTGATTCAGAAGGAGTCTGCTCTTGTACTGACTGGGGTGGGGGTGGAATTTTCCCCTAAAGAAGCGTGGGATAGAGAAATGCGATATTAACGGTACATTGTCGCATTGTCGTGAGTTGACCGCCAGTCAAGGTCATGTTGGAAACGCGTTGAAGTAGAGGTGGGGAAATTATGCGATAAAAATAAAAATTGAATTTTGTAATCCACAAAAACTGGGGTGGGGAAATTACGCGATGGGGGAAATTATGCGAGTAAATACGGTATATATCAATATACCACAAGAAAATACACCACAACGTTGCTTTGGCGTAAAATTAGATCAAATAAATAAAATAAGCTTAAAAGGCCTCATGTATGATTCACTTGAAGAAAAATAACATGTCATGGAATCCTTGCACAGAAGTTAATGAAATGTCATACAGAAAAATACAAAAAACAAAAATCAGAATTAAACAAAAACAAAACTATACTCATAAAAAGAATGTTTATTCATAATGCATAATGAACAATCACTGACAGTATTTTAATAAAATAGTCGCCCTGGGGATTGAGGCGCTTGTCACAGTTTGGCACCCGAATACACAGATTGTTTTTGTGTTGTTTCATCTCGTAAATTTTTTAGCGCAGCACAGTGTCTATCGATTTTAATAATTATGTCCAGTCTCCACGAAGTTCAGGAATAATATATTATACAACGCACAAATGACAGAAGCCATCAAGAGATTTCAACAGAGGATATCACTTTAAACTTCTTCAGTGAATTCGTGTGTTTCAATTCTATTTTTGATGACGGGAGTGAGGCAGAGCAACAAATGAATTTTCAATAAAACCAATATTTGATTATTAAAACTTTAAAACTGTTTTATTTTTTTTTTCCTTAATCAACTCTCTCTGTGTGTATATATGCACATAATTATATATACAGATATATATTTAATGTATTTGACAAACTAATATGTTATTAAGAATGTCGAAATAAGAATGTGATTAAAAATGCTGCATAATATTTTATGCTTAATTTATATTCATTTTTTAATTAGCCAATTATATTATCAAATAAAATATTCAATCGATGTTAGGAGCAAGTAACTTTAAACTCGCCTTCGCTTTGCCTACTCCGCTATCGAGCTTATTTAGTTTACATAATATTCTATTTTATAATATTAATATTTTAGCTTACATAATATTGAAGTTTTAGTTCTATGTTTTTTAATATTGAGTCGTCCTAATATAATAACTTATAAAATTTCAAAAAGTCTAAGTTATATAACTCATTTAAATTGTTTATACTTATTTTTTAGAATCTGATATGTAAAAGTTATCGCGGCTGAAAAGGCTGCTTGATAATTAATGGCCTAAATGTCGAACGAATCAAAAACGATTTCTTTTTTAGGTAAATCCCTTATTTTAGCAACGGATGAACGCTTCACTTCCATTTTTGAACTGTTGGTGCATTTTGATGGAAGATACTATTATTATGTTCGGTGATCCTGGAATGTACTTATTTTCCTATTTCCTTTCTTTTTTTGCATGCCTTATTTAAATATTTCTATTCACAATTATGTCATTAATGAAGAACAATTTTCTTTCTTTCGGTTTTATTTTGCATGTTTTCTTTTCTTTCTTTTTTTTTAAAAAGAGATCTGAACTACTTCTGGTATTTTCATCGTGTTCTAACTGCTGCAAGAATACAATAGCAATCAAACTATTGAGGAAGAAAGTCGTGTATTTGTTGAATGAATCTGTTCTTCTTCTCATCTCAGCAAAAGACGGAAATCATTTTTTTCAAAATTGCTTTGGCAGAACGGAAATTATTTTCCACTCTTCCATTCAAAATAAAGCACGAGGAAGCTGCCGCTAACGAGTTAAAATAATCAAAAGGAAAAAAAAAAAAAATATAAAAGGAGAAGACGAAGAAGAAAAAGTGCTAACAGAATTTATTTCTAATGCTTTAATAATGAACCATCAAGTTTAATATTACTATTTTATATGTTCCTGTTTTAAGACTGACATTTTTATGTGCTGGTGAAGAGCGGAACCATGATATCCTGGAAGTCGCCGCCAATGAGCCAGCCACGCCCTCAGTGACTGGTGCTGCCATCTGACGGCGCAATGTGGCAATTCCAAAGCTATTAAACCCGTGTTCAATGCAACTTAGCCTTTTTTTAAAACTACTAATTTTCTTAATAATTTTGTAGAGCAGGTCACCTGCAGTCTATTAAATTAATTAAATTAAAATAAACATTTAACTTTATTTTTTTTTAAATTATTGAATTTAAAAAAAAAAAAAAGTATTTTATTCAACTATATCTCCTGGGAAAGTCATGTTTATCTTGATGATCATTTCGAATAATTATTTTATCCGATTACATAATGAATTGAAATTCAATTATATAATTAGGAAGCAGTATTTTTCGAGGAAACAAAGTTATTTTAACGACACGTATTTATAGAAGGATCTGCGAAGCTTTTCAGTGGAAAAATGCATTAAAAATAATGCAGTTAAATTAAAATATTTTATAAATAATTTCGTATTCTTTAAGTGTATATATAATCAGTCTTAGCAGTGCTATTTATTATTAGTAGGAATAACGGATTAATTCATCTGAGAAGCCCGTAAGCCTAGTAATAATACTAATTAATAATAATAATTAAAGGATTTTGGAAATTAAAAATCAGCGATTAAATAAAAAAATCTTTTCCATTTGAGGGTTTTTTTTGGTTTTTTATTTTTATTTGATTGTTTGTGGTCAAATACCTTTTGAGGTAGGCGTAAACTGGTCAAGGTTTTGAATCTAACATTTTGTTATTGTTTTTTATTTTGCTATTTTTAGTTTTGAGGGGTCACTTGTTTCATCTTGAATACATTATTCCCCTCGTTCGCCTTTTGAGTTTTTGCTTGCTGAGTAGTCCTGGCTCAGGGGAGCCCAATAAGCTCGAAACAGCTATCGCGGGGTCTCAGCTTGAAATAAACTCAAAAAAGCTTCACACGTTTTTCAAAAAAATGCTACAAAAAAAAAAAAAAGAGTAACAAGCATTTAACAACCTGCTTTTATTTCTTTTTGTTTGAAAACGATATTTACGAAAGCTTAAAACAACAAATATGGATATACGTATATTACTCAATGTCTTATTCTGTAAATAAAATCATTTTTACCTTTTTAAAATGTAAATATAAATATTTGAATGATTACTGAATGGTTCAATCATTATGAATGTAGTTAAAATCAACGAATTCTCAAATTCATAACAATTCAGAACATTATTTTAAATTCTTTTCAATTTTTACTTGCCAGTGTTAAAAAATCAAACTAAGCCATTACCGGATGCCTGCATTCAAAGCACCAGAAGCCCCATGTTATGCTCGAAGTCATAGGAATTTCAGGAGGGGAATTTCCTTTCATTCTTTCCCTAGTATGACCCTCTAAGATCTAACGGAAGCAAAGGGAAAGCACTTGAGTAATTCTCCCTAATTTCCCTTCACAGTAGAACCTTCCTTTGTTTAGCATTTTTGCCGTTTGACTCGCTTTCATGATGGAATTCAATTGAATTAAGTTAGGACATCAATACGGCATCATTGAAATTCAAGTTAACAATTAAAAACACAAAAAGATTGGAAGTTGACGAACCACAAGTTATGGTAATTAATTTAAAGTAATATTCTGATTCAGTTGTTTAAATTAAAAAAAAATGATGCATGACGTCTTCTATTTATAACAAAAGAAAAACAAAAGAAATCGCACAAAACATGTCGTAATTCGTATTATAATATTATGATTCCATATAAATACTCGTAATTAGAAGCATATAGTTACGTTACACAAAAACATATTTATGTTTTAGCCTTTAATAGCCAAGTGCACCAAACTTCAATTAACTTTAACGGCTGCATTGTGGACGTAGCTAAAATTAGTGGGGGTGCTGCTGCAGAAAAATTTTAGCCTTTGTTTTAAAATTGTGTGAAAGAAAACAAACATGTATAAAAATAAATTTATCAAGTTTCTGAATACATTTTCTTTTTATACATGTTTGTTTCCTTTCACACAATTTTTAAAGCAAAGGCACAATTTTTCTAGAGCAGCACCCTCCACTAATTTTAGCTCCGTCCACAATGCAGCCGTCAAAGTTAATTGAAGTTTGGTGCACTTGGCCTTTAGTCTTTTAATAATTACATACCTATTCCATTTGGTTAAAATTAATTAACAAATTTTGAAAAAAAAACCAAACACAAAGTTTTGGTAATTTCAATCAAGAAAATGGTGATATTACAGAGATTGTTAACTGTCCAGGTGATTTTAATAAACGCAAATAAATCATTTCAATTAATTGAAGGCCCTTATCAACACAGATAATTAATCAGAGAAAAATCCCGACCACTCCGGAAATCGAACCTGGTTCCTACTTAGGCTACGGACACCATTTGAGCAGCCAGGTCCTTTTTTAGAGTGAATAAATTATATGATTCAATAATTTTATAAACTATCAATTATACTGGAATCGAAAGTCATGAGATTTTGTCCTTGAGATTTAAAACAGAAATGACTGAATGAAATTTTTAAAATTATCCATTTATTTTTTTTTCATTATCTGTGCCGCCATTGTTTTACGTTGACAATTGACAGCTGGAAATTTAAGTGCCAGAAATCAACTAGAAATTTCAGGAAATAATACTGTTATTAATTGAATTTGGAACAGATATAAATAAATAAATAAATAAATCATAGAAGAAAAGCCATGGTTATTACATTCCAGGTTAAGTACTGAACGACCAATTCTACTGCGAACTATTTTGAATCAATTTGAGTTATTTTAGTTGTTTCAAAATAAGGGGGTGCCTGAGTTTAATAGGCTGATGACAATCTGATTCCAAATGTATATAGAGTTAAAAATTCTTTTTTTAATGCTTCCTGCTTTTAATGTTTCCTGCTCGGTTTCGTTTGTTGAAAAATATGTGGATATTTCTAGAAATGATTAAACTTTAAAGTCAAATGTAGAAGAAAAAATAAAAATAAAGAGTATGAATTTCTTTTTTTTTTTTTATATATATATATATATAATTTGTATGAACATCAAACCTTTGAAATTAATTTAAACAGACATTTTATCGGGCTGCTTTCAATGTACAATTTAAAAGCTTTTATACATATTCAAATGCCAACCTCAATGACCTATGAGTTTAATTATATGCCTGTGTCCTTGAATACAGTTTATTAGCATAAATAAACGTACTTCAGTGTATGTATAGTAATTTGCTTATTACCAGATTAAACTATAATCATTGAATCATTTACATGAAAAACATTTTAACTCACAAAAACCAAATGTTAAACGTTAATAATTTATGCCCTGTTCAATTTATTCTTTCAATTTTTATGTTTATTTCATCCTTTACTTACTTTGATAGCTAAAACTGCACAATACAATCGTCTTCTAATTGGAATAGAGCTTTTAATAGTTGCCCTACTTCTTAGCAAAAAAAGTTGTTACAACATTGTGTGTGTAAACTATTTCAGTTCTAGCCAAGGTTTCCCGTTGTCTTCCGAATGGCCTAAACAGCCAGACAAATTTGAGTTCAGTTGATTTTTACATTTTTACGTAAAGATAATATTGGTAGATAAAAATACGTAGGCTCAAATTTATATTTACCTTGACATCAAATATCTGTATTGAAATTTATGCCCTTCAATGAATGGTTTCATGATACATTGTAGTAATAAAATAACACCAGATACCTCTATAATCTCAACTACTATCATTTCTTCGTTTTCCTTTTTGCATTGTTTTTTAATTGTTTGGAATCAAAACATTATTTTAATTTTATTTAGATCAAATTCTAAATGTTTTAGAAATTTCTCAGTTTGGTGGTGGTCCAAATGTCAGGGCGGATTTTTTTTGGTCTTGCAGACAGTATGAAAATTAAATTAATTTTTTATTATATACGATTAAATCTTTTCTTAAATGCTATTTATCTTATTTAAAATTATTCCTCTTTATATATAATTTATTATTTTTTTTTTAATATTTAAACAGGATCCAAGAAATTAATAAAAACTTAATAACAGTTGAAGGTCTCTCATAGCTAATATAATTACGTAATATGATTTTACAAAAGAAGCTTATCAAGGAACAAGTTTCGTTATAATAAAAAACGTTTCATTTTTCATTAATTAGGAAAAGATTTACTTTACTATAAGAAAGTGGCAAGAATATGATCTATCTTTTTATGAATTTATTTATTTTTTTAAATTTTATCTATCTATCTATCTATCTATCTATCTATCTATCTATCTATCTATCTA
>JAFIDM010012231.1:71457367-71471094 GCA_023159025.1 Thereuonema tuberculata
TCATTACGAAGATGTAATATGACAAATTTGATCAAGATGTGATGGCTGCAAAGGTTACTCTTATGATACAACTGTAGAGGTTACGTTAATATGATACCAAACTGTTTTATTATCCGTATCAGAGTTCACAGCTATTTTGAAGAAGTTTACTAATACATTATTTTAAATGATCATACACTACATGTAATGCGTTTGTTTCTTCTCTTAAGCTATAAAACCTGATATTTATTTAAGATTCTAACAGTGACGTTTCATAATTTCACTTATTTGTGCTAAATTACTATTAATATACACAATGCACGTATTATTAAAGATCTTATACATATTTCATTAAGATTTATTAATACAGATATAAACATTAATGGAGAGATTAATTATAATTTCACTTTGTTTTTAGAGATATGCTAACAAATATCTATAAAAATCTTGATTACAAAACTTTTTGCTGTATATTATTTATCGATAGTTTTTTTAAATATTAAAAAAAAAAAATCGGAAAATAATTTATGCGATAACTTTTTGTAATAAAGTAATCTTTAAATCTATGTAATAACTGAAATAATTTTATGTAGTAGTTTAGGGACTGTGTCAAGTGAAATAGGAGGTTATATATTTTTTTTTCCCCTGAATCGAAAAACCAAGTGAAGTGATTCAACTGATTGAATTGTTAAGAAAAAGGCTTTGTTGCTCATCTGTGAAACCCTAGCGGAAATTGCAGGAAACTTTCGATAAAATCTCTTGAAATCACACCGGAAGTTTTCAATCGACCTCATTTTAATAATTTATAGAACCACAGCCAATGAGTAACAATGTTTTATCAAGCATCTTCGAACATCATCTGTTGTGACATCGTCATTTTATTCTTTCTTAACCGGTTTCCATAGACGTTTCCATGTGTTTTGTTTTCATTTTGTAGCCTATCTTTGGAAGGAAAGGATACCAAGATCAACGTGTATTTTTTAATAAAAGCATTTTCCATTTGAAACAGTAGAAGAATATTCTTGAATCCATTTCTTATTCTTGAAACTTGATGTTTAAATTTATGGACGAAAGATGGAAAAAAAAAGTTCTATACTCGGTTAAAGCAGACGATCTCCTATTCAGATCGTAATTGAACTTTAGATAAAATATCTAAATTCGATAAACTCTTAGATATTCAAAACCACTGGAATTATTGTCTGAAACATTTTTTTTCTTTAAAAAATAAATTTACTAGAATGGTTGGCTCTCGATAAATTAGCAATAATAATTACATTTTACGGAAATTAGGTATTAAGTTCTTCAAGGAACTTTTTGTTTTGTTCTATTAAAATTAGAAATTACAGTGAATATTAGTTATAAAAGTAAATTGCATTTCAATACAGGAATTTAATTTTACTTCACAATTGAACAAGACGGTAGTAAATTATCTGAACGTCACAACATAGAAAATGTGTCTATTATATTAAATTAAATCAATCATTTTGGTAGCTAATTTTAAAACCAAGTTTTGGTCTGCGTTTAAAAATAAGTTTGAAAATTTCATGTTATTTTTCTGGAGTTATTCAGTACGCTATAGAAAAAGCAAAATATACATTATGGAATCCGTGATTTTTCATTTTTTATGAGTTTCACGACGAAGGTACTTGATAATTTCGAATTCCGCAAAGCCTTATTAAAATAATAAACCATGTGTTGCTTTGGATGAAAGGTCTTGTGGCTCGACGTTATCTACTTACTTAAAATCCGTCATAGGCACAAACGTCTCCTCATTAGCATGTCAAGGTCAGCTTCCATATTGAATGACAAGCTAAAGAAACAACCATTTCTCCTTCTTCCCTTTCGACTGCAAAATTAAAGAATATTATTTTAATTTTATGACTAACACGTGAATAAATAAGAGAAAAAAAATTCTATAAAGCTAAAAAGTTTATTCAAGAAGGTACTTTTTTTCGTCTTCTTTTTTAGACAAGATTTTATGGAATTTTATTCAATCGTATTATAAACGTCGAAGAGTGCCTAAAGTAAATTGCAAATTAAAGTCAAATATAAAAATAAAATGAAATAAAATAAGCGGTCTAGACGGCGGTCTGCTGTGTGGCCGGTGTGTCGGAACCTGGGTTCGAATCCCGGTGTTGGCATGGCTGTTTCTTTCTTCTTCTGTGTTTCGTCCGTTTCTCCCTGGGACTTACTATCTCAGGGTTACGTTGGACGGGATGTGATTCTCGTTCCCCTTTCTTGACTTTCACTAGCTTCACTCTGACGTTGTCAGGCTGAGCTAGTTCCGTGGTCCCTAGTTGGCCCAATTCGATAAAGGAAGGAAAATAAAAGTAATACATAAGTATAATCCCAAATTTCTCGGATATCCACAGAATAAAATTATTAACTTATAAGTAAGGGCGGGTTGGTTCAAGTGGTTCATTTTGTATTAGTAAGCCTTATATCCTGAAATTATTTTTCATTTCTTTACGTAAACAATATAGGATCGCCCTAAGATATGCCCTTATAGAGGCTATTCTTTTACTTCTAGTGTTCACTTTTTTACATTTTTTATAAGCCAATCAAGTTACCTATAAGTTCTAATCGTATTGTAATTAACTTCTATATATTATTTTTCTATTCGTATTCCATAGGATCATCTATTGCTCAAAAATTTCAGAAATGCAATGAAACAATGACATATATAAGATATTTCACAAAACAGTGAAACTCTTTAGCCGCTGTCGGCCATCCGATCAATTTTGATGTTAAATACCTTTGGACATCCGATCAAACATGAACTCCATCCAATCAGAAAATTTAAAAAAAGCAAATGAAGTGTTTTTGGATATTCCGCGAAACCAAAAATTTTGTTTGGTTTTTTCAATAATAAAATGTTAATTTAAAAAAAAAAAATGTCCCCAGAAATGACCTAAATCGTGATACACTGAATACTTCGCTTTCAGATAAAAGACAGTTTTTTTGTTTTTGTGGGTTTTTTTTTTTCGAATGATAAACTTGTTACAGTAGCAATAAATTTATTACGGCTAGTAATTCAGTAGAAGTGGAGCGAATCATGATAGTTATCACACGAACGATCTCTGAATAAAGAGTAAAACCATTTTTTGCTTAAATAATTTTCAGTGAAATCATTGTTTCTTCTCGGCATAATCTTGTTGTAGTGACAGAAAAGTTATAATGACTTTTTTCATTGAAAGTGGAAAAGATTTTGGGCCAAAAATATTCATAATTCTTTTTGAGTAATTTAACGAAATTCTATTTTATGCGAAGCAGTACTTATTGGATTTTCTACCGCTTAGGATTTGCCCCACAAAACAACTTCCCAAATATTACGCTGTCCAGTTGTCAAGTAAGTTAATGCCTGAACAACTCTCTCCTTTCATACTGAAGATCGAAACGTCAACACATTGTCTGTTTTCTTTTAACGTACGGTAGGTCCTAATTTGCAGTTTGTTTGCAGTAGTTTTAAAATTTCTTATGAAGCTTGAAGCGTTTGAAAATGTCAAATGTTACATAACAGTATAAAGTAACAAAAAATCTGGAGACAAGAATATAGCAATGAATTCAAATCCTCACAATTTGTGATTACATCGTAATTAAAAAAAAATGCTGACGGTATCAAATGATTAGAGGATTGGGTGTGTATTTTGGTGATTTACAAAAGTGGCTGGTGGGTTTTATTCATAAAAACTTCCAAATTAATAACATTACAGAGAGAGCGAAGTGCAGATAAGCTTACACCAATAGATCAAATGAAAGTGTTGAAAATCACTTATCTAAGTTTTAAGTCTTTCTAGAAAGGATCTTGCTTTCGCCTTCAAAATGTAATACAGCTAGATTTTATACGTATTATAATCACAAATCTATTATAAACATGTAATTACCTATCTTTCATCTACATTTGTTTGAATATCTACAGCTAACATGCTCTTGAACATGATTGTACAAGACAGCTATTTTTCAATAATCAGAGTTTATGATTTTTAAAGAATTAAAATGATTTACTCAAGTTTGTTCAAAAAAAAAAAAAGAAAAATTCGTACCAATCAATTATTCTGAGATAGTTGGTACAAAATACCGTATTTTGTGTTTTCGTCTTACAATTTTAAGATGAACTGAAGAGTGTGCAATCAACCTTTGATATCTTTTCGACTTTCCTTTGGCTATTTTAAACTTAATTCTTTTTAATGTGGCTTAAAATACCCATTCATTCGTGGTTGCTTCTTCTTCTTTTTTTTATGTTAAACTGTTAGTTTAAATTGTAATCAAAGTACTAATGTAGCTTCTGCCAAGACGTGTGGTTGTAAATCTTCGCTTGCCGCTGCCTCTTTCCGGATTTCTTTGCCGAATGACCGTGAATCTTAGCTGATCCTGTTAAATCTTTGCCATGGGGCTCTAATTCGATATACAGCATCCCACAGATCTTCGGAGAATAGACTAGGCCCAGTGCCAAGCTCTTCCACGGCGAATTGAAGAGATCCTCGGCTATCATTGCTCCGACCCGTCCGGCCATAAATCCATAGGGAATATGGCGCGCGGGCTGACGGGTCAGCGAGACGTCAGAGTGATGTAATCGCCCGGCTGCTCGACATGACAGCTACACAGTCTGCTATGACTGGCAAATCGGATTTCACAGACGAAAAAGTTTTATTTTTAACATTAGTCGCTCTTTGACGAACAGGTAGAAAATGCTGACGTAAGATCGTACAGCCGTCCCAAATTTTGCTGATTTGTGCTTTAAACAAATGCATTTTTAAATCACATTTGTCGTTATTAATAATGAAACTTCAATGAGAATACTAAAAGTAGCTGAGACTAAGCATCGTAGGCTGCTTTATTTCTTTAAAATGTGTACTGAAGTCAATACAGAAAAATGTATTCAAAATATAAACAACTAAGTTGAATAAATTTGTTAAGATAATGTTATTAGAACAATTTTATTGATTCCGTGAATAAATTTATTGCAGTTTTAAATTCTAATCTGAAGCATGTGACGTATTGAAAGTCTTCTATCGAGGTTATGGGAAGAGGAGGCACAGATTCCAACAGTTCTTGAACATCTGGACGGAGATGAGGACGAGAGTCCAGTCCGAAGATCGCTCACCATTAACCGAGGAAGAATGAGGATTCAATAGTTTGAAAGGGGTATGCCCCTGAACCTCGGAGTGCGATTGGAGGGGTAGCAACCGGGAAAATCCCTGTCCGCTGTCACGGCTTCCAACCCGTAGACAAAGTCTCTGCCATTTGAACTACTGACTGTAACTTATTACACAGTTATTTTATCACACTCTGAATGATAATGGAAGACACAAAGTCTGACACAAAAACTTGTTTTTTTTTTATTTGGTTTATACACAATTTACTTTTTTGTTGGCTCTTTTTTAATATAAGGTTTCTCTTTTTCGCAAAATTGCTACAAATTACTTATTATTATTATTATTATTATTATTATTATTATTATTATTATTATTATGTTTGTATGTTTCAAACCTTGGGTTTCCCCAGCAAAAACAATATGGCGGGTCAAGGACCAAAGCACATACTGCCAAGTGTAAAGATGTGTGCAAGAATGATTAGGGATGTGTGCTTGTGTCCATAAATTTCCTAACTATGCGTGTAGTGTTGAGTACCACAGCCTTCTGCAGTTGTGCATAAGTGTTTTTGTGAAGTCCTAGTGTGCTGAGACTGTGGTGCAATGTGTGAGGCACCAGACCAGTGGCAGACAGAACGATGGGTACAACACGTACTCGATCCTGCCTCCACTGCTTCTGGAGCTCGTGTGCTAGATCAGTGTATTTACTGATCTTGTCTGCGTGAGTTTTCTGCATGTTCTTGCTGATAGGCACTGCAATATCAATTAGATAGGTCTGTTTGTTGACCTTATCAACAAGTGTGATGTCTGGTCTGTTGTGATGTATGGTTTTGTCTGTGTGAATGGGGCGGTCCCAGTATAGTATATATGAGGGTGACTCTAATACGCTTTGTGGTATGTACTTGTAGTACGGGACCGTGCTCTTAATAAGTGAATGTTTGTGTGCTAGTTGTTGATGAACGATCGACGCTACCTGATTGTGTCGGTGGAGGTAGTCTGTTTGAGAGAGAAGGGGACAGCCTGATATTACGTGGTCGATCGTCTCATGCGTAGTGTGGCATTTCCTGCATTTGTCGTCATGTGTGTTTGCATCGTGTAGAATGTGTTTCTTGTAGTTGCGTGTGGAGATGACTTGGTCCTGTATTGCGATCATGAACCCTTCGGTCTCCCCAAACAGCTCACCACTCGTCAGCCATCTGTTCGACGCTTCCATGTCGACATGAGGCTGGCTGAGTTCGTGATGATGTCTGCCATGGAGTTCCTTACGAGCCCATGATTCACGCAGCTGCTGAGTGTGGGAGTCAGGGGTGGTGACTGTTGGAGAAGAGTTTTCGAGGTTCAGGGGTGTGAGGTGTGTGTCAGCCTTGACAATGGCTGAGTGAAGTGAGGAGTCTTCTGCTCTTTGGTGGAAATGTTCCCTAAGTGTATGTACTTGTTTTTCGTGTAGGGTGATGAGGTTGATGAGTCCTCGGCCTCCCTCCTTGCGGGGAAGAGTCATCCTTTCCGTAGCGGACTTGGGGTGGTGCATGTTGTGTTTCGTGAATGTAGTGCGTGTTGCGCGTTGTAGTGCTTCGAGTTCGGTGTTTGTCCATGGAATTATGCCGAACGAATATGTTAGTGTGGGAACGGCAAAAGTGTTGATAGCTTTAATTTTATTTCTGGCGTTGAGTTGTGTTTTGAGGATTTTGTGAACTCGAGCAAGGTATGTGTTCTTCAGTGCATTTTTGATGTTTGCGTTGTCAATGACGCGGGCTTGCTGGAAGCCCAGGTACTTGTAGGTCTCTCCCTGTTCCATGGATTGGATGGCCAAACCATGGTCCAGTTCAAAACCCTCCAAATTCGAAGTCTTCCCACGTATTAAGTGTAACTTGCGGCATTTGTCAATTCCAAATTCCATCCCAATGTCTTTGGTGAACTGTGTGGTGGCTTGTAGTAAATTAGTAAGTTGTGCATTGTTTGTGGCATAGAGTTTAATGTCATCCATGTAGAGTAAGTGTGTGATTTTATATGGTGTCACAGTGCCTGTGGTAAGCCTATAACCGTGTTTTGTGTTATTTAGTATATGGCTCAGTGGATTCAAGGCGAGACAGAACCAAAGAGGACTCAAGGAGTCTCCCTGGAAAATACCTCTCCTTATGGGAATGGGATCTGTAGTGATGGAGATTTATTATTATTATTATTATTATTATTATTATTATTATTATATTCCTAACGGGACTGAAATGTAATTTAAAATAACTAAGAAATAAAAATATAAAAAATTATTATTATTATATTAAAGTTTCTACTCTTGGATTTCCCCAGCTAAGACAACATCGCGGATCAAGGACTAAAGCACATGTTGCCAAGTGTAAACAAGTGTGAAATAGGGTAAGGGATGTTATGGATGTGTGGTTGTTTTTTATTATTATGTAAAAGTTTCAAAACTTTGGTTTCCCCAGCAAAGACAACATGGTTGATCAATGACCAAAGCGCATATTGCCAAGGTGTAAAGAAGTGTGGAAGAAGGATTAGGGATGTGTGGTTGTGTCCATAAATTTCCTAACTATGCGTGTTGTGTTGAGTACCACAGCCTTCTGCAGTCGTGCATAAGTATTTTTATGAAGTCCTAGTGTGCTGAGGCTGTCGTGCAATGTGTGAGGCACCAGACCAGTGGCGGACAGGACGATGGTACAATACGTACTCAAACCTGCCTCCACTGCTTCTGGAGCTCCATTATTATTATTTCTTCTCTCGCTCCAATCTTCATCTAATTCTAATTGTGGGCCATCAATAGTCAAATTTCTTTTCAATTATCAAAATTTCATTCCATAGCCTGCATATGCATGCTAGTATGCTGTATACATTACAAAATTTTATAACTATAAGTTAAAGATCTGAATTTGTAAAATTAAAAGATCTGCTTACTTTTTTTGTTAGTCGTTGTGAGGAAGTTGAGGAACCAGTGGCTCTTAGTAATTTGGAATTGTGCAGAAAAAAAATGTTGGAAAAAAAAAAAAAAGCTTATTTAGAGAAGAGGATTACCGACACCCAGCAGTATCAAAAATCCTAACATTTGTAGAGACTAACAACAAAAAAACTACTTACGTAAACAATTATATTAAATTCAATTAACATAAGTTACGTCTTCCTAGAAGGTAGAAAATAAACTAAAAAGCAGTTGAAATATAGTAGACAAACATCACAACTCTTGTAAAATTCAGGCAAAACTCAAACTACTCCATTCCCGTGAAGTTTTATAAAAGATAGGCTAATCTTTTAGTAATTAATAATCTTAATCCCCATACACTTAGTTTTCGATAGCAATTTCATATTCCTTCCTTTTGAAATTTTATATAATATTAGTTTTAATATAGTTTCGTTATTATGTATTTCACTACAAACAACGATTCAGCCAATATCCCATCAAAATTTAATAAATAACCTTTACACAATTAAGGATTGCAATGAAACGGAGACAATTGTAATGTAAACAAAGTTAGGTTTCAAAACAAATATCCTATTTTGAATCAAGTACATCTGGCTTTTACGGATTATTAATTTTAACATAAATTAAATAAACTTGATCGTAAAACTGTAATAATACTTAATAATAACGTAATATCTATAGTAAGAATGGAAACATTGATTTACTGCTCATAACATATTGTATATGTATTCAATAAACAGTATATTAGGAATGGAGCAATAACTTGAATAATATTAATGTTGGTAATAAGAATTACCAAAAACAATATACAAATAGCAACCCGAAGGATACAAAGAAAAATTTAAAAAAAAAGAGAAAAATGTAGCAGAAGAAGGAAAAAAAAAAAGCAAAGAGGGGAAAAAATAAAAAAATAATAATAAAAAAAAAACCTCTTGAATGACCGGAATCGAGAAGAAATTGAAAAAGGAAATTGGATGACGAATTAAAGTAGGATTAACACAATTAAATAGTGACCTACGCGTCTATTATGAAAGAGAAAAACATGAAATAACTACGATAATAATGATAGATAATTATATGTTGATGACAAATTTTATTTGAACTGATAATGGAGATAAAGCTTAAAAAAACATGTTTACATCCTAACAATTGGACAGGGAAATTTTTAGGAATAAAGCACAAACAGATAGAGGATTAGAATTATCAAATTAAAGTACTTTGATAAGATATTAGAAAATTCAAGTTAAATGTAATTCGGTTAAAACACTTGACGATTCCTATCAAGAGCTCTAGATAATTAAGAAAAGTGATATGAAATGATTAAAATACTGCATTATTATATGTTATTAGTTCTTTGCAATATTATTAATATTAAAACAAATATTTTACGTAAATTACCGCAGTGTGTAAAGGTCTAAAAGTGACACTTAAAAGCAGACCAAATTTTAAATTTAAATGAATTGAACATAAATAAATGAAAAATAAATAAAATAAATATCGGAAATTATAAATTGATTTTGATAAAAATAACAGAGTAACTGGCCATTACTAAAGAAGCAAGAAAATACTTATAAAAATTAGAATAAATTATAGAAGTCATTGGTAACTGGGATACTATTAGAACATTCTGCAATGCAATTCTTACAAAATATCCTTATTATTATAGCTACATGGATTGGCTGTTCTTGCGAATTGAACGATAAAGACCTATTTAAAGTAAACAGTAAATAAATAAATAAACGAATAAATATTTTTAGATCAATATTTTATGACAAGAATAAAGTTATAATAAATTTGAAGGTGGATTCATAAGCTACTGTAAATTAGATTCTTTACAGAACCAATAAAATAGAAGAAATCAATTTTCTTTTTTTATATAGGATACATAAACTTCAGGATTTCTGTCAATGTATAAGCTTGAATATCGGACTTTTTATACCAACCTGGTAATAGTGTACTGTGTGTAAAATAAAAATTCATTGTGATACTGATATAACTTATCACGTGCGAGATAATTGTCAGAGAGTTAATGGTAACTTCTTGTCTAGTCTTAGATTCAAAGATCATCAATAAATTAAGATAGCACCAATTTTATTAGCCATAAAGAGTTGAAAATACAGTCCATAAACAGAAAATTCTTCATTCTCTTAGCAGTACTTTTTTTTCAACAGTAGGCAATCATACTTTTTTTTTGAGATAATTAAGTTATAAGGTAATGGAGAAATTTTGTATTATCCTAAAATTTTTATGGAAAAGTAGAAGTAATAAACTACCAGTCTTTTCATCAAAACTTATTACGGTTTTTTTTTAACCACACCCATTTTAAGAAGAGATTCCCGTTTTTTTTTTCCTTGCAGCAGAGGCAATCATATGAAGACTGTCTACATTTATATATAAAGCGTCAAATCACATTACTGAATGTACAATAATTTTATAAAAGAAAGTGATAACATTACATAAAAGTTACTTGCCGTCTCGGCATAGCTTAGTGGTCTAGGCAGCAGCCTCCCACCTGGCATATAATCGGAACCTAGATTCGAATCCCGACACCGGTCTGGTTGTTTGATTTCCTTTCCTGCTTGTTGTCTCTTCTTCAGTTTCTCTTCCATTCCATAATGGCTTCCTGAGGAAGGCAAATGGGAAACCACCTCAGTATTTTTCTACGATATTCTACGGGAACCCTTGATCGGAGATCCATTTAGTGGAGTGGAACCTATTGTTGAAAGCACAAAACAGGAAGAAATCTTTCTTCGAAATTTCGAATGTTTGTGCTAATAAGATCCAAAAGCATAACTTTTCAATAAATTATCTAAACCATTAACATTAACACGAATAATTAGAATACTTTTATGTTTTACCTTCTATTAATTTCCCAGTTTAACACGTTGACTGTTAACCCTGTTATCGGAAAAATTGGTGCCTCACGCCATTTTGTTTTAGCCACCTTTTATTAATATCTAAGTTACAACTTTTTTTTTTCATTTATTTTATTTTTTTTTAAGAAAATTTATAGTTACATAAAAAAAAAAAAAAAGATGATTCATAGGTAAACTGCTTAAAGCGTCAACTACCAGTTAACTTGTAATTGGCAGTCACCGTGTTAAAATTAATATTTGTTGTTTGCGATGGTGTCTTCAGGGCTTTTTCAGATTTCTTCATATACTTATACTGTAGAAAAAAAAAAAATTAAGGTAAAATTTCCAAATACAAAAAAAAAAAAAAATCAATCCTTTTATTTATTAATAACTTTTTTCATAGATATAGAGAGCGTATATAATATAATAGCAGTTATCCATAGTAAAGCAGAAAAATAAGTATTAAAATATTTTTTACGTCCACATTCTGACTTTCGTAGAGTTTTATAAATTTGGTTAAAGTTTTTAATTCTAAACTTCCTCTACGTCAGATTAGTATTAAAATTTTTAGAAATCTTCCTTTTCCTCTAAAAATTTTCTTCCAATTTTTTTAGCTTCTTAAGATAAATGATTTCTGATTAACATTCGTAGATGTTCGGACAAACTATGACTTAAAAATTTTATTTTATTTTTTTTTAACATTTTTTTCCTATCTCCAATTCAAATTCAGGAGTAAAATTATAAAAATTAGATTACATCTATTAGACATTTACACTGTAGTTTAAAAAATATATGACTTATATATATATCTCTGGCTTGATAGTGAATAGTTTTTAATAGTTCTCGTATCGTTTGGGACACTTCGCAAGATGTCCACATCCATGAGAACAATGTATTAAAAAAAGTAATTAATTATTATTCTTTTTTCTTTTTTTTCACACAATTAGCAATTTTACCTTTATTTTTTTTAAATTTTTTTAGTTAAATAATATTTTCTAATCATTTTCCCTTGGTTGTAATATCTACGTGGAATTTTTATTAAACAGACTGCATTGATAAACATTCCTCACAAAAAAAGAAATAAGTCCCTCCAAAGTGAAGTAGGGAATTCTCGGGCTATCACAGTTGTTCATGAGAAAACTGACGCCAAAGCAAAGCAAGCTTCACTACATTGCAGCCGTGCTCTGCCGAGAAATTGCCAATGATTTGCATAGCACTATCTCCGCTGAGAGATAACGTCGTATCATTAAAAAAAAAAAAAAAAGCAACCGTAATGTTCTTAAGGACATCTGGAATATTTAATAAATAGTAAATTTAAGAAAAAAAATAATATCAGCAAACTGCTTACTGTATGTGCAACTAAATACTGCAAGGCGGTAAAAAATGAAATGAGGTCATGCAAAACGGATTCAATTTCCTAACGAATGAACTTTATTGTCACTGTTATAAAAACCAGTGACGTCTCATCGTTCAACTTTGTTATAAATTTTACAGTAAACAAGTGAATATAATTTTATGCTAAAGCATAAATTTAAAGGCGGCCCATAATAATAAAAAAAAATTAAAAATATTAATAAAAAAAGGAAGTATATTAATTATTAGTTAAAGGAAAATAAGAATAAGAAAAAAAATACGGATTCGAACCGACAACCTTCAGCACACGAGTCCGACAACTTACCGATCAAGCTATAACTAATAACTGAAATTTAAGCTAATAGCAGAGATCCAATGACAACATTGCCAAATATCTCGAATTGGGAAGGGGGGAGGGGCATTGGCCCATTAAAATACACCATTCCTACAGTATTTGGGCCTCAGAACACGATGGTGAAATCTGTTTGTCGATCCGATCTTCCGTTCGGGAGTTATTAGGGGGGAGAGACACAGACGGACGGACAGAACAAACGCAATAGCTATCGATTTTGGTAGGTATCATCACAACAGCGCCGAAATGGGTCGATAAAAAATATAAGAATAGTGGACAATTATGAACTGATCAATAGTGGAACAGCAATGATTGATCATTTCTTATTTAAAACCTACGAATTCGTTCTGGATTTTTAATCGGCAATTCTGATATTTAAATAAAACACCTACCACACTTCATAATATATTATAAAATATATTTAATGAATTAATTCTGATATTTATTTTGGATATTCCCTCTACGGCAATAAGTGATCCTTACAATGCAGAAATAAAAATATATGTCAGACTATTTAAAGAATCAAGGTACAACTTAAAAACCTTTTTAAATGGAAGAGAGCAATGCTCTATAACAAATCAAGCTTCAAATTGAAATTCTAAAATATCTATCTATCTATCTATCTATCTATCTATCTATCTATCTATCTATCTATCTATCTATCTATCTATCAATCTATGTAAAACTCTTTACGAGACAGTGAGCAATGCACTCTAATATTTATCTTGAAATAGATACTTAGAAAGATATGAAATAAAATGATAAGATGTCATGTGAGTAGAAACATGCGAAAAATGAATCATGTTTATATTTTGCTTGAATCTTTTCTTCTTTAACCAGTTCATTAAGATAATAAAAAAAGAAAAATTCTCTTAAATTCAAATTTCAGGCTTCTTATATTGATTTATAAAGTAGTACAGAAGTGGATCCCCAAAATTGACAACTTTTATTTGAGTTATGTTTTTGTTGATTGCTTGGGATCTATTTTATCTTAGTTTGTGTAAGGAACATGGGTAAATTAATGTTTAGGATTTTTTAATGATGTTTTTTTAATATTCTATATGTCAAAGGAGGTTTTTAAAAGGCTATTTATTTACTCTATTTTAATTGAATCTATGATCATAATTGAATGAGTCCCTGATGAAAGAGCTTTATTCCAAATTTACT
>JAFIDM010012231.1:71481094-71522692 GCA_023159025.1 Thereuonema tuberculata
AAAAAAAAATCAACAAAAGCTTTACAAAATAATAGATTAAAACTTAAATCTATTTTAAATCTAATAAACAATGAAATTATTAAAAAATTAATTTGATTATGCTTTTTTTTTTTTTACCTACATTTCAAGTAATATTACTTATAATAAATTACTGTTATTTATCATAATTAATTAATATTTGCTTTTATTATATTAAGTTATCAGCATGAGATAAAAATCAATATTTTTTTCTTAGCCTTTTTAATATTTCCATACATTTATCAAAAAACTTTTTTTTTTTTCGATGCTACTTAATGATTAAATTCGATACGATATTTCATCAGAAAATGTAATTTAAGTATTTCTCATAATAATGTGATATATTTCGTTTTTTTTTTTAATTCCACTAAGAGTAACTGAAGAAAACAACTAGATAGTATCGATGGTGCAAGTACGCCTTAATCACAGATTGATAGCAGATCACATTCATTGAAAATTCAGTTTGAAAGTACATTGCAGATTGAATTTCTGACAAAAGATAAATAATTTACTGTTGGCATAAATTCCGAAGCGAGTCAAGACTAATTTTAGTTTATTCATGAATTTTTAAATGAATGTTTATTTTTCAAAAGGTTATATTGATGAAGCTAGGCGTGATTGTGAATTGAAAATCTATATATGTAATTCGCAAGTCTTTTCGTTCGTATCAAGATTCGAATCCGTAGGGGTGTATTTTTTTTTTTTTTCTTTTTTCAATCAATGAAGAGATTTTAGAAAAAAATTCATTAAATAATTATGTATCCCCCATCCCCCAAAGAATATTTTTAAAGTAATTATCGTTAAGGAAAGTTTCATATTTAATCCAGATACTGCTTACAATTTAGAAAATGCCATAATAGAAATACCAAATTAAAAACTTCTCTCTAGAGATTCTTAATTGGACCTTTGAGGGTCCATGGAAGGCCTTCAGGTGATCCGAGATTTTTTTTTTTAGCTTCTTTGTGGTTGAATATTTTTTTTTTTTTGGTTGGTTGACTGAAGCAATGCCTAAACGTAAGTATTTTTTTTTTTTTTTTTGATTGAATGTGTATTTATTTGGGTCGAATAGCCTTCGCAATCACTATCTCTTGATGGGGTCCGAACTAAACAATACTTGAGACCTTCATTAAGTGATTTCTGAAATGGTGCGAAAAATATTGTCTTACATCGATTCCCCCCCCCCCCCCCCCCCCCCCCCCCCCCCCAAAAAAAAAAAAATAAGAAATCCATACAAATCCGACAATTAATATACTCTTTCGAGTTTCATTCTAGATGTAGAAGTGTGTTGTTATGTTATGTGGTGAATGTGGGTGGCAGGGAAGTCAGGCACTGCGACTATAGAAGTAAGTAATTTATTTAAACAAAAAAGCTTAGCGAATTTTTTTTGTCCCCTTGCAGTTTATTTTACAGTTTATATCTGCATTTTCAGTAAAGAGAAATAAAGTAACTGAGCTCCTTGTTTCATTCTCTTAAGTGACCAATTAAAATCAGTTTTGAGCAAATTAGTTTTGATTTTCATTAGTAGGAACAAAAATTTGGTGAATTTTCATTTTAAAAATTCTTATTTAATTCTATTTTTTATTACTATTAACTTTAATGACATAAAATAGCTAGTAAACAATGGGCATAGTTAAGTTTTTTTTGACTCCCGGGGCAAAGGAGCAAACCATTACACAAACAATAAAGCAAAAAAAAAAAAAATCAACCAAATAAGAAAAAGCATTTTTATTTTGTTGCTTGGGAATATCATTCCCCTCAGTTGCTCTACAAGTAACAAGAGTTCTCCCGTCTTACTTCCCGATAAAAATTAAATACGTTTTCGTTTTAACATCCGCAGAATCATTCAGCAACAAGAAAAAAAAAAAAAAAAACTTTCCCTTAAGTTTTTACAGAGTTAAATTTTGAGGGATTTCAAGAATAAGTATGCAATATTAAAATAAAAATAAACAAAGATATTAACATCTTTAAAAGAGATTAAAGAAAAAATATAGAATTAAAGAGATTGCATTAAAATAAAGGAGAAACTCATTTCCCTAATTTACACAAATTTAAACTTGTCTTACTGCAATTGAAAGGTACTGTTTTGGAAAATAAAGATTATACACATATCTTACCTTGATATCTTATCAAATAGCAATTTTTGCATAAAGTTAGTTCATTATACGTGGCGTCATAATTACAAATAATTAGTTGCAGCTTGGGTTAATAATTTCAAAGATAATGGTTAATTGGTAAAAATATATTGTCTCTTATTTTATTTTATTTCTGTAGTTTTATTTATTTTATCTAATTATAACTTAATACTTAATTTAACGGTCATTGGATTTAGTTCCATTCAATCTTATGAATAAAAAACCAGGTTGAATTGAATGTTTGAGTCAAGGATGAAAGCATAGAAAACTGTTAATATGATGATGATGATAATTGTTATTATTAGTAGTATTATTATTAGTAATAGTATTATTATTATGTAAAAGTTTCAAACCTTGGGTTTTCCCAGAAAAGACAACATGGCGGGTCAAGGACCAAAGCACATATTGTCAAGTGTAAAGACGTGTGCAAGAATGATTAGGGATGTGTGCTTGTGTCCATAAATTTCCTGACTATGCATGTTGTGTTGAGTACCACAGCCTTCTGCAGCTGTGCATAAGTGATTTTGTGAAGTCCTAGTTACTGAGAGTGTGATGCAATGTGTGAGGTAACAGACCAGTGGCGGACAGGACGATGGGTACAACACATACTCGGTCCTGCCTCCACTGCTTCTGGAGCTCGTGTGCTAGATCGGTGTATTTACTGATCTTGTCTGCGTGAGTTTTCTGCATGTTCTTGCTGATAGGCACTCCAACATCAATGAATTATTATTATTATTATTATTATTGTTATTATAGTTAAATTGTAATACAATTTAATACATATTATTTATATATTTATTCAATTTACCACAATAACAACAATCCTGAATAGAAATGAAATAGAAAAATAATAAAATAAGTCTTTTTACAGATTTGTGATAATAAATCAAGATATATGTATTGTTTATTACTATTTACTTAAAAATATTTGAAATAAAAAAGATTACTTTTTTTTTAATGATATTCAGTGAATTGTAATAAATTTATTAACTCTTCTTTTGTAAAATATAAAGCCATTATTAATTTCCTTAAATTTGTTTTAAAATAAATAAAGGAAAGAAATCTTAAAAATTTAAAATATTTCTTATAAAAATAATACTTTACAGAACATTACAGAACATTATTAATTGGTTCGAAAAGATACAACAGTTTTATAAGCTGGCAAAATAAACTCAATGATGTGGAATGAATATTGAACAATATACATACATCGTCCCCTTCAAAATAGATTTTCGTACAATTACATGTACAATTTCTTTCTTTTGTATTTATCTATAAGAAATAATAAACTTATTAATGTAAAAGAGTTAAATTGAAAAGAAAAAAAAAGGTTGTTTTTCTTCAAAAAAATAGAAAAAAATAAAACAAAAACGAAATCAGTAATTATACTGTAATTTATATAAATATAATACAATACGCCTAAACTTTTAATTAAGCCAATAATTATAATTTCTTAACTATTTGAAGAGGTTGGCGAGCGAAGAACAAATACGTACTTTCAGAATAACTTTTAGTCCAACTTGAAGCTATTCCATATTTTTAAAACACGTACAAAATTATGATCGTAATATTAACTCCAAATTGACTCTAAGTTTTTAAATGATTCATTTTAAAAAAATAAACCTGATTGTTTGTTTTTTAAAAAAAGATCGATGTTAATGAGTTATTCCTTTTAAATTATATTACTTAATAGTTTGCTTATTAATTTGGTTTTTGTTTCGCAATTTATGTGAAACATCAATTTGCAAACACTGAGAGCAAAGAACCGAGAAATCAAATTTCACTGCGATAAAATAATCAAATGCAAGAAATAAGAAGAAAAAAATAGAGAAAACTGGAAAGAAAAAAAAATATAGACTTCCATAGTATATAAAACATTGGCATTTTTTATTCTTTGACACTCTCTTGAAAAAAAATTAAGTCTATCGATTTCAAAAAAGATTATTGTTTGATTGATAATGTCTAGTCGTTAAGTGATATCACATTCACATATTTGTCTTCAAGAAAAATAAAATAAAAAATAAGGAGGGGGGGGGGGTGACATCTGTTTCACATGGATTTTCCAAACAACCTGCAAAGTGAAGGTCATTCTTTTGAGACCAGATTATGGTGTTTAGATAAAAGATAGATTAAACTTATCGGAGATCTATTTCTGGTGCTTCTCTCAACAAAAGGGAATTAAAACAAGAGTCGAATTGGCTTTTGTATTTTACGAGATGCTAATAACCTTTAGCATTAAAACCGTTCTATATTTAAAGTTAAATTTTATTTCTTTTTTGGTTTCAAATGTTAACAAACTTAACTACTCTTTTTTTGAAATCTATATATAACTACGTATGTGTACAGTTTAAAAACGAATAGTTAAATATAAATGTTTAAATTGTATGTAATAAATATATAAATTATTTAATCATTCACACAGGGTGTATCAAAACTCTCTGTACAAATTTTAATTGGAGATAGGAGAGCACCAAGACAAACCTTTTTCGTCTGTGAATTTATGTTGGCTGACGGCAACCTTCGGTGCTAGAGGGCGCTATTGTCCGGCCACCAAGAACGCGCGATTTAACAAGAGATTTAACATCTTCCTCTGGGTACACATGAAGAATCTCTTGTACGAGATTCCCATTGACTCAAATGAGGTCTTGTCACAAGAATCGCTGTCGCCGCTGCAAATGTTCTCGAAATGCCGGGAATCTTTCAAAATGTACAGCAATCAGCATTGTTGTCGGCCGCAACTCTGTCCCTTCTTTGAACAAATATGTTGTTCCCTTGTTTCCGTGCATTTAGGTTTGTCTTGGTGTTCCATATCTCCTCTACAACTCTCCGGCCTGTAGCTATCCTCTATTCCGTCTAGTTTCTGCAACATATTTACAAAATATATTGTAACCTTCCGCCTAGGATTACACATTCAGCTGCAGAGGATTGAAATTAGCGTAAGTCAAGGTAGAGTAGTAATAAATTAACATTAACTGACTAAACTAAGTAAATCTTATTTTAATAAAACAAACTTAAAATAAATTGAAACAAGATAGAAAGATTTGCTTGATTAAAACTGAAAATGCTCAAGGCTAGATTCCATTTATTATTTTATAGCAAAATCAATAAAAGTGATTCGAAAGAAAAATTAATGAATCTTTTGTGATTTTCTTGGAGTCTTACCATCCGACTGTGAATTGGTGAGATCTTAACAATCTTTTAGGCTTAATTTTAGTCAATGCTTGTAGAATCCTATGCCTTTTATTTTATTTTGACCAGACAGGAGAAAATGATACCTAAATATTTTTTAATAAAACTTTTTCTAGTGAATTGTAGTAAATAAATTTTAAAGTCTTAACGTGCTTCGTTCTACGCTTTGAATTTTCCTCTTGCAATTTGTTTTGTTGAGGGAAAACAAATGCAAGCGTTAGGACTTAACAAAGAACAGGCTGTGATTAATTTTAATTTTGGTTGTTATTGAATTTGGACATAAAAAATCTTTTTTTTACAAACGTCTAATTGGCGACAAATAACTATTTCACAAGCTAATAAGTTGGATCTAATTTTTTTTTTTTTTTGTGGCAGAGCAGAAAAGAAGATGAGACAGAAAGAAATTACAATTATCCCCTTTCACAAAATATACTTTATTTCGAAGTCTGGCGGCATGGAGACTTAAGCGCACAATATCCATTTAAGAAAAGATACGATGAACTTCTAAAGTATAAAGAACATTGTAACAAGACAGTGTGAATTAAAAAAAAGGAACATTACCCTTACATCAGCATCATACAAAAAAATGAAATTATTATATGAAGAAGAAAAAAGTAAAGCTTAATCATTTTCCTCGACTTAATTATTTAAATGTTATCCATTTCTGGATTTAGTAAATAATTCTTTGAAAGCACTACAACTTTTCGATGTACATTATCCATTACAGCCGATGATGATGTTAAATTACTTTTCACTCACATTAATAAATATCCCTTTGTTAACGGAATGCTGCTTTAAATGTTGCTTTACAGTAGAGAAAGAGATATTAGACTACTTTATAATAACATGGCTAATCGTGACTAATGATTCTTCATTAAAACTGATGAAAATAGATATTATTAAGAGTTTCATTAAAACTAATAATTTCTGTTTTTCTTAATTTCTTCTTAAAGAAGAGAAGATTCTTTAAAAAAAAATTCAAAAAGATCTGGCCATTCTATTCCCCGGATCTCATGAACCAAAATCTGATGAAGAAAGGTTAGTGAAAAAGACAAAGCAAAACCAAAAAATTGTTTAGTATTTGAATACTTTTTTTTTTTTTACTTTTTCTTCAATAATTTTATTAAATAATTGTATATTAACAATCGAAGAAGACGTTGACTTCCGAATCTCTCCCATCTACGACAATCCTCCAATGGGGATGTTTAAGGTCCTTGGTTCGAGGCTAAAAAAGTCACGTGATGAAGGGACTCATGTTTTAAATCCTTCCTAAAAACTGCTGAATTTCGGATCTTTATTCAAGAAGATTCAAACTAGAATTCTAGTTTGAATCTTCTTGAATAAAGATCCGAAATTCAGCAGTATTAGGAAGGATTAAAACGTGAGTCCCTTCATCACGTGACTTTTTTAGCCTGGAACCAAAGAACCTTAAACATCCCCATTGCCTGAATATTTTAACACCTCTTTAAAACAAAAAATGTTATAATAAGTTTTTACTGAAATAGTTATAATAAAAAGCAAAATTTAACGTCCTCAAAAATTAATAAATGAAGAAAAAACCACAACTGGAAAATAATTATGCTTCGCACACTGAGCCAACATCAACGGGAATCCTGAACTCATCCATATTAGGAATCATCAGCAGAATTTACCCTTCACAGGATTATTTTTTATTTGATTGTTTTTGTACTCGGCGGCCATTTCCGGGAGCGAGAATGGTTTCCCTTTAACTTTCGCACAACTGAGCCAAACATCAAGGGTAAATTCTGCTGATGATTCCTAATGAGGATGAAACAACTGTTCAGGATTCCCGTTGATGTTGGCTCAATGTGCGAAGGCATATTTACTGTCCAGTTATGTTTTTTTTCCTTCATTTAGTTATAATAAGTTTTACTTCTTTAAAATTTAATTATTCACTATTTACTAAATGCAGAAAGTTAACAACCTTTGTTTTTCAATTAAATTGTAATTTTAAAAAGTAAAATCAATTGATAAATAATCTGAGACATTGGGTCATTTCGTAATGTTTATTGCTAATATTTTACGAGTGGATTCTAGTGAAAGAATACACTCGTAAAAGTTTTAAGTAAACTAAATTTCCATATCACCATTTAAATCTATTCAAGAAACTGAAATCCAAGACGCAGGTAGCAACATCTCTTTCAAGAATACGAGTGTTATTTAAGCCGAATGTGTTTAAGTTGGATGTTATTTAATATCGTTTTATATGATACTTGATGCACGAGACATGAAACTAGGAAGAAGATTTATTGTTACGATCAGGTTACAGGTGCAATTGCAACGGATTCTGTTTTTTGTTATCGCTTTGACCTCCACATGTTTTCGTAATTGTATCGATTCGTTTTTATGAGATACCGTTCTCCTTTTACGATAAGTAAACAATTAAACCTTATTAGAACAGAAAACCAAACATTGTTAACTACTATACAAATCTCACAAGATAAGACTAACTCATTCATGGTAAATAATGTAGTATTTATTTCCTCCGTCTGTCTGTCCGCATAAAAAAAAAAATGACAAATATAACTTTGGTAATAGTTTGCATTTAAGAATTTTATTTAACGGCACATTCCAAATTTGGCTAAAAATGGCCAATTAATTCGATTAATTCAAAGTAACATAAATATAATTTCATTTTAATAAAATAGAAACATAACTGGAAAATTTCTTGTGCGAAAAGAGTTTGAGCAACTTTTTACTTTTTTTGAACAAAACTTGAGGAACATCAATGTAATTTTTAAAAAAATAATTTAAAAAAACTTAAATTGCGTGTTTATATTTAACTGGATATTTCAGTCATGGAAGATGATTCAAGGCGGTAAAGCATAACACCATAGTATTGCTAATGCTGGGCGAACACGTAGCAATTTCAGGCAATATTGTGGGACAATATTGCCCCTTTTCATTGCTGACAACCGTTTGCAGCAGCAAAAATGAATAATATTGTCCAAGATTGCCCATTTCAAGACAATTGAGATTGTCGGAAAAAAAGGAGCAATTTCAGTTGTCGCAACGTATTGCTGGAACAATAGCGAATCACATGAACGGATGAAATCACGTGACAATGCTGACGTCGAAGGAGACGGGACTTTGAACATCGGAAATTCAGTCACTCACGCCGGCCATTTTCTTTGAGAAACAAGGCTTAAAATCAGCAAAATGCGTCGGCCCAAAACAGATAATTCCAACAACAACATTTTGTCATTTGATAATGAAAGAATCGTAATTGATTTCTAAAGAGGGACGGCGTTTAATACTATAGCAATTCTGTACGAAAACACGCTCTTTCTTTAGCTCTCCCTAGTGAGAAGCGCCGTAATCATCCATTGTCAGGACAATATTCGTTTCGGAAAAACTACGTGTTCGCGCGTGATCTGAACTGACAACGGTTGTCAGCAATAAAAAGGGGCAATATTGTCCCACAATATTGCCGCTAATTGCCGCGTGTTCGCCCAGCTTAACTTCCGAAGAGTTAATAGTTGGGATTACTGGGAATAAAGAAAACAAGTGAATATAATTTTGTGCTAAAGCATAAATTTAAGGGCGACCCATAATAATAAAAAAAATAAATAAAAATAATAATAAAAATAGAAAGAACATTGATGTAAGGAAAAGTAAAAATAAAAGTTAGGATAAAATAAGAACAAAAAAAAAAAAAGAAAAAGAAAAAGAAGCAACGGTAGATATACTGATTCGAACCGATAACCTTCTACCTATAAGTCCGAGAACTTACCAATCAAGCTATAGCTGATAACTGATATAAGATGGTTGTATTTTTAAAAATTTAAGTTAATAGCGGAAATCCAATGAAAACAATGGCAAATATCTGGAAGATGGGGAGGGGGGGGGATGAAAATACCCCATTCCTACAGTGTTTGGGCCTCTGAACACGATGGTGAAATCCGTTTGTCGATCCGACCTTTCGTCATGAGTTGTTACGGGTGGACAGACATGGACGGACATGACAAACGCAATAGCTCCGAAATGAGTCGCTAAAAATAAAAACAGAACAGATTTTCTGCAAAAGTTGAACCTATCGCGCTTATATCTCGACCAGAGAACAAACGGAAAAAAGTTTCAAATACAAAATTTAACCATCCTTAAGTAGACATTTAAGCTCATGTAATTCATGCAAAGACATGGACATGAACTGACTGATTAAGTGAGAGCCATTCTCTCAAGAATGTAGATTAAAAATTCACTAAAATTGATATCAATATTCTCAGCTCTCGATGAGCAAACAAATTCAATGAATTTTTAGCGACCCATTTGGGAGCTATTGTGATAGCGACCAAAATCGATAGCTATTGCGTTTGTCCTGTCCGTCCGTCCGTGTCTGTCCACCACTAACAACTCCCGAACGGAAATCGGATCGACAAACGGATTTCACCGTCGTGTTCAGAGGCCGAAAGATTATAGTGTAGCGAAGTTCTTGTGTTTCAGCAAAAAAAAAATAATTAATAAAAACAAAAAAAAACAAAACATAAAATTTCCACTTCTGTCAATTACCTAAATTAAAAACAAAAAAAACAAACTAATAGCTGAGTAAGAACTTCACTGGTCTTCTAGAGAGAAAAAAAACAAAATCATTTTTCGATGAACTCCGCATCACTGGCTTGTCTTTCATTTAAAGGGAAATTTGTAAATATCTAAAAAAAATACTGGGGTGCTCATAAGACAATAGAGCCGGGAATCGTGAACCTATTTCTCTCCACTATATGTAAATAAAATGAAACCAACAAGGCCAGTTAACCAAATAAAATAATGAACAAACTTTATTTTCGTAACAAAATATAAAACTACAAAATTTATTCATAAACCCCAAAAATAATAAAAAAAAATTGTAAAATACCCTTTCCTCTCCAGAGACCCGGACAATCAACAATTAGCTGTTGTCGACTGCCCTAAACGTTGCCAAAACTAATTTCCCTTATTATTACAAAACAGTTTCCCCAAAACCACATCATCTAATATCTCCCACACAGCATAAACCATATTGAATATATCCCTAATTAATCCTTTCCCTTCTTTCATCAAACAAAAATTAGTTAAAGTTAGAATTCTAAACACACAACATTAGATAACTCATTTAACACTAAAACAACACAAAATTTCAAATCGTGGGGTGAGCAACAAAGACCTGGAGCTTTAAATAATTCATGAGAGCTCACAAAATATAAAAACTATAAAAGTACTTATCACTCGTTGTTTTCATTTGTCCGTGGATTCTACATTGGGGGGGGGGGGGGGGCACACTATCACACAAGACTCTGGAATCAACGTCCGAACACCAAGAGTCCTAGGCTTTTCATCCACAAACGTCCTGACGAGGAACCAAAATCAGTCCGGCATTTATGCTTACAAATCGCTGGCGCTAACGACCGATCACCAAGTTTCCACGGCAAGGCTTCCTCCATTCGACGAATCTTCAGCCTTCACTTGTCTTCTCTCGGCCAAACACTTATATCTTTACAATCAACTGCCGACGTCCCTCCGATCGGCTTTTTTTGATCAAAAACGAGACTTTTACATTTTGTCCGTCAACTGCCGGGGTCTTCCTCCGATCCGAACAGCAAAAAAGAGGCAATCCCTTCAATTTCCCTTTCTCCGCATCAAGTCTCCGTATATATCCTAAGTCACCCTTTTTGGACTCTGCCCGCGGACCACCTAGTCGAGTCAAGGAATTTACTCCTCTTGTTACAGAAGCACCGAAACAATAGTTAAGGTCATTTGCTGTCACCTCCCGCCATGAAAAATCTATTTCAGGCGAAATGTTCAATATGCTCACCCATCACGACAAAACATTTAATATAAAAAAAAAAAATTATATAATACATTATTAATTCATATTTTATAGAGCCGTTACACACCATCCCCTACTTACATTTAATCGTCCCTAATTAAACCAAGTGAAAATCCATTACAATAGAAAAGGGGTATTTTCAGGGGCCATGCTCGAGATATTTTGCAGTGTTGTCATTGTACTTCCCCAGAAACTCCTGAAAGAAAGGTCGGATCGACAAACGGATCACCATCGTGCTCAGAAGTCCAAACAACATAGGAATAGGGCATTTTCAGGGGTCAACGACCCCCCATGTTGGAGATATTTGGCATTCATTGGATTTCCGCTATTAGCTTAAATGTTAGAAATGCAACCATCTGATTTCAGTTGTCAGCTATAGATTGATATGTAAGGGTTCGGACTTTTTTACTGAGGGTGGTCGGTGCAAAATCGTGTATCTTACTTTTTTTTTTCTCTCTCTCTCTTAATCTTTTTTTCACAATGTCCGCGTGGTTTTTTTTTTCCTTATTTTCCTAACTTTTTTTTTTATTATTTTCCTATTTTTTTTTTATTTTTCCTTAATGTACTTTTATTATTATTTTTAATTTTTTTTTATTATTATGGGTTGCCTTTAAATTTATTCTTTACTACAAAATTATATTCACTTGTATCTAGTTTCGGAAATAATTCAGTGAAACTTTCTTGTTTTTTTCATTTGATACGGAGTATTTCACAATCAGTTCAAGGATTGTAGAATATTAAACTGTATGGAAATAACATTAATCGTTTGGGAGTTTATCATTTTCTTTAATGACGATAAATAAAATTTAAAAAAATCTAATCTCGACTGAAATTTTCCGTGCTAAAGAAAATAGCTGATTACAAAACTATGAAAGGCAGTTTTAAAGCTTTTTATTCATTGACAATCTGTCTTGACATTCAACATTCCTTATTTCAATGGTAAGGGTAAAACGGGCTTTAACTAAATCTACAGGATCTATTTCTGAATCTCAACAATGCAACTATAGTATTTAACTTTTTAAACGAAGTTGTATAAATACTAGACTACAGAGATGCAGAAAAGGGAAGATGTCATTGGAAAGTTAGTAATAGTGTTGCGAAGATAGTGCCAAAATGGCAGTTGTTCCACATAATACTTTACGGATGTTAAAAATACATCATGCGATGAACGAGACCTAACTTTACTTAATTATTGTCAATTGTACTTAATGATCCGTGAAAAGAGGCTCTTGGTGTGTCGCAGCTTCGAGCAATTTTTACTCATTAAGGTGACGTCTGCGTTGGTGGAATACGACGGCAGCCATATTGATAGAAGCACTGTATCCTTAGTAAATCATTAAAACTCTTGAAAAACTTTTCGAATCTTCAGGCAATATTAAGTGTAATCCTCATGCAAATTTAAAATATATTTACTTGAAGAAATCGTAGTTAAATATACGTGACTTAAAGATACAATTAAGCTTTCTTCACTGTAAGAAATTCGTAGATCAGATAATCCTCAATGCTAAATAATCAAAGTGAAATAATGTCTACGCATACAAAAGCAATATATGTTGACTTTAATGTTAAATAACTAACTAAAGGTTTGATAAAATTAACAAATTAAGCTAAATATTTAATAAGCATTCAAACACATTTAAAATGAAATATATGTTTGAAAAATCATTATCAGTATAATTAAAAATAAAAATAAAATTCAACGAATGTTATAATATATTATCGAATGTAGAAAATGTATAGTGACCATGCTTTTCATAATAACCATTTTTCTTCGTAGCAAACATTTTCGAGCTTAAATTTGACGATTCTCAGCATCATGTTTTCAAACAACAAATACTGATCTTCAATAGAATACCTTTGCTTCAATGTAAACATTGAAACTAAACTAAGCATATGAACGGAATGCTTTTGATAATTATCTCAGAATTCTTACTTTTTCATGATTTCTTTCTTAGAATTTAGCCTAGACACTAACAGGAAAAAAAAAAAAAGCGAAAGAGACCTTAGGAATTGTCTTGGCCAATAGATTAAGATTTAACATCCAAACGACCCCAGTAATTAAAACTAACTTGTAAGTTGAGGTTCTCAAGATACAAAGTGATTACAAATGTTTTGAACGATTTCAAAAAGCGCTTTCCTGTAAAAGCGCTATTGCAGTAATGATGCAACGAATGGTACAGTTGGATAGATCACATGTTCAAGTTTTTTTTTTTTTTTTGTATATCTCAGAACTGTGAACTGTGACCTACATTAATCACACGGCAACTGGAAATCCGAAGTACGCAGTCCTGGTTAATGCGACAGCATTGGGACATTGGTTGTTGGGTCGTATAACACACGATTGCCTCTGCCGCTCGCCAGGTGGTGTTGTTGATAACTGGGTGTTCCCAGATGAGGAAAACGCAACCAAGTCGGTAACGGTGGTGCAGCGTGGTTTTCGCACCAAATTTCAGAATGACCCACTGCCAAGAATTCCATTCGTAAATGGTAGGATCAATTTCAGCAACCTGGAAACAGCCAATGATTCACTGCTGTCGCGTTAGCCAGGACTGCGTACTTCGGTTTTCCAGTTGCTGTATGATTAATGTAGGTCATAGTTCACAGTTCTGAGATATTAAAAAAAAAAACAAAAAAACTTGAACATATGCTCTATCCAACTGTACAATTCGTCGCATCATAACTGCAATAACGCTTTTACAGGAAATTTTTGAAATCGTTCAAAACATTTGTAATCACTCTGTATAGAGTATTTGCCAATTACTGTTATTTTACAAAATCTACCTGATTTTAGAATGTGGACTGTGATCGTTAACTTTTTACAAACTATGTTTTCTATTGGAACAACAAATGCTTTAACTACAGGAAATACTTTTTTTTTTTTTTGATTTTTGACCTTTACTTTTTCATTAACATTTATTCTAGTTGAAGCGGATTTTTTTATTTTTTTTATTTTTTTTTTTTAAATTCAAAGGCTAAAAAATGCAATTTTTATATAAACTCATACAGGTATTCCAAGTAATCCTCTTTCCTAAGGCTCTCCAAGCAATGCTGACCATTCTGCTCATCGTTATGTTCATTAAACGTTAGTTGGGTCTCAGTTACGAATGTAAGTATGAAATTCAACTTTTCATTGATTTATTTTTGCCTTCATTTGTTTGAATTCCTATCTTCTTAAAATGTAAATCCATACTAGGCAGGGTTTTTGAAGTACATAGATAAACATGTTTGTAATTCAGACAGATCCCTTCCAAAACTACACAAACAGTTTAAATTTATATAATTTGTCACTGAAAATTTGATACTTGAATAATTGCGTTTACACTTTACACTGCTTTTCCATAAATAATTTTCTTCACTTTTATAAAAGAGAATAACTTATGTTAACAAAATAAATAAATTTTAAGAAGGTACGAATTTATTTATGCCAAAACTTATATTTCATTCAGTTTTACTTCAAATACTCTTCTCTTGAAATTTAACTTCAGGTTTTGTTAAAATATCCAAGGAAACTTCGAGTACAATAAAGTGAAAAGAATTATATCCAACAATATTAAAATAAAAGAATTTAAATTAAATGAATTATTCTAATATAATATTAAAAGGGGCTAAACTAATTTCCTTAAACAATGCTTTATAAACGTCATGTACAGTAAACTACTTTCAATCAGCCGAATGTATTAGGATATCTATTAAGTTTTACACACCAAATGTTATGAGCTTTTAGTTTCAGCGTCATTCCATGTTTTCTATTATTTATAATTAGTCAAGAAAAGTTCAGGCAGCACATGAGCATTCTATCTTGCCTTTGAAGTTTGACTTGGATTAGCAAAACATTAACGACCAATTATAGAAAGCATTGCTTCCAAAAATTATTCGAAGCAGTTAAAGGACGCTTTAAATGTATCATAAATTTCTGTCTTTCCTCTTTGGTACGATATTGTGCAGCTCACGTTGAATGCATCTGCCCGTAGATAGTGACATTTAACCGACTCTGATCAAATAGGGAACATTACATTGGAAAGAAAAATAAAAAACAATAATCTCACCATTACAATACTTAAAGCAATTAACATAAAAAAAAATATATAAAAATTACTCGCAAGTCTTCTCTTATCATTAGCTAGTTTCTATGTAACTTCCCACGAATGACGCAATTTACTTATTGCATTTACAATGAATAGATTCTACTCATTAGCAGTTCGAAAAGACGCCTTATCAATAGTATGAAAGGATTATCGTGAATTTCGTGAAGTGATGTTTTTAGTGTTTACTGACATAAAGGATGAGATTCTGTATATTTTTTCAAAAATCTTTTAGAAAAACAGGTGCAAACAAATAAAATTCCTGAAACATTACAAAAAAACAACAACAACAAAAAACTATCCAAATTCTTGATGCAGATTATGTAGGATTATCTGTTCTTCAAAGCAAAATAATATTTATTATTTTTTTTCTTTATGTACTTTATTTTCATTCTTTTATTTTTTTTTTTATTTTGAGGAAATTCAGTTTGTACGAGGTTATTTATAGATTAAAATCTCAAAATAAGATATGAAAAATTAAGTAAATGAAAAGCTTTAAAACTAAGTTATTTAAATTGAGGAATATTAAAGAAAATCTTCATTTACAATCTTGTCTGTGAGAATAACAATATGTTTGTAGCGGAAAAAACAAACCAAAGACAACTGGTGATTACAGTGTCATCAGTGCCTGGAGATCGAGAGATAGTCTTGCACTGATAGACCAATTGGCACTGGATGAAAATGTGTAGAGTTTCACTTTAAATTTCAGATTCTAAATGCAAACATTAATTTGTAATGAACATATTATTAATTTTGCGATAATATTTATTACAATTTCAATCCAATCGATGGGGATGGACGATCTGGAGTGGGGCAGATTTGTATCTTATTAACTTTCTTTCTGTATTCTGTTTAATAAAACTTGTTATAACATGAAAATAATAAAATGTGTTACACATATAATGGAACACAATAATAAAGAATATCTGTTATTTCAATTTCTTTAATATATATAACTAATACTTAGGCCTAACTTAATGAATGACTGTTAAAATCCTCTTCCTCACCAACTATTCTGGTATTTTGGTTAACCACAAGATATAATCATACTCTATATTTGGCAAATTCCTAAGCAAATCTCTTGCAAAGCAAGATATCAAACTTTGCTGATTCCTTGGGAAGACACATCATCTGTAAACGTGGATATCTAAGTGACTAAAACTCACAGCAGAGGTCCTCGATCAAGCCATTGAAGGGCCTTCCTTGCTTCCAAAATTTATAGAAGCATAATGTGGAATCGACAACACGATATTATAATGCTATATCCACTTTAGATTAACATCTATACCAAACAATGAAGGAATTTCTCTGAGATAAACTGAATTCTGTTTCTTAATAGATTCATTGCGCTTTGTAAATTCTCAGCCTTAGGAAGTCCAAATTCGCACAGTTTTAGTTCAACAGATAAATGTGCACTAATTCTTGTAGCAGGTCAGGAAACAATGCTTTGTTAGCATCCGTTCCGCAATATGAACTGCAAGAATTTTTGAACGTAGTTCTTTGTCGTTTTTCCAGGCAGAAATCCTGATGCATGATAGTGTTGACAGTTCTTACTTGTTAGAGATGTTCTCATCTTCTTTGCTATGGCCCGTTGGATTGTGGGTGGTTACTGATGACAAATTCCTTCGACTTTTCAACATTTTTGACCTGCAATGAAACTACGCAATTCATCAATAGTGGAAAACATTCTTCCTTTGTATTTGTAACCATTAGAAGAGAAGAATTACAATAATTTTTACTTCCTTTCTTAAATTTTACTTAAACTTAAGCATTGGATGATGATTTTCTTTTTAGCTTTAATCAAATCTTACATTTTTAGAAACTGGTTGGCAGCGATAACTGTTATCCATCAAGAACTTTTAACTTATTAATAGCAGTTAAATAATCTCTCGTTTTCAGGTCTAGAAATACAAAGTTAGAGAAAAAGCAAAGGCAAGTTTTTTTTTTGTTTTTTGGGGCATCTTTTTTTTTTTTATGTCCGATGAACTCTCAGAAGATATTACTGTGCTTCGTTTCATGATAGGAAATGAAATAAATACGAATAAACAAATCAAATTTATGAAACGATTTATCAAAATTTTAATTAAAATGATTATTTAAAATTTTATTTAATATTTTAAGCCTGGATCGTTATTGCTTAATACAAAATCTGGATTTTTTTTGGATTCAAGATTTTTTGTGAGCGATATGACTTCTTCGTTATATTGAATAAAATAAAAGTGATACAAAAGAAATCGAAAATCACAATCGAATGTAGTAACTCGAGCTGAAAGGTAGTGTTGCTATTGAATATATCGGATAGAAAACTTAATTACTGTTCGTTTTCGAAATCGAGACCCACAATCGCGGACGATTCTACTCCGCAGAGGGATGATACGCTGATTTTCTAAAATTCTTTTGGACATTTTCGCATTTAAGAAAAAAATAACGGAGGAGCATTTTTGCAATAGTATTTATTCTTTCCATAATTCTTTCCCGAAAAGCGCAAATAGAACGCAGCTACTAGTAAACTAACACTGATAAAAAGTAAATATCCCCTCTTTATTTCTCCTCACCCCTATTTTGATGAAATCCAAGGAGACCTGAGGCATGCGTAAAAGCGCTGAAGGTTCTCCTAAACAAAACCAAACAGTATATTATCTTTACAGTTGGCAAATACAGCATTGATTGACGTTTGTAATTATGACGGTGGATAAGTAACGGATAAATAAATTATAAACTACAACTTAATAAGACAGGTTTAGAATTATAATTCAACAATTGTGATTTAACAATGGGATTCATCATTTCAGAAAAAAATAATTAACAACAATTTACAATAATTTTTTAGTTGTCTTTTTGGTTATTTCAAATAAGATCCCGGGGCTTGGTGCCAAATTGTTTGTAAATCATCATTTCTCAAAAGCTATAAATGTCAAAATTTTTTAATAAATCATTTATTAATCAAAATAGAGAAAGGCTTACTGTACAGTTAATAAACTGACTTCATCAATAGAGAACATAAACTAGGAAATGAGACCACTATTGATTATGCTAAGCACGCTCTTTTGACGTCAATGTACATTAAAATTTTGTCAACAACAAATTCTGTAGTTTTACTAAGATATTTCGATCTACAAAAGATCTGCAATACAATACTTGTTTACAGTTATCTCCATTTTTTGAGATCTTAATAAAGTTGCTATTGACTTAATTTTGAAAACATCTGACGTCGTAAGTGTACGATAGTTTTTCTATCGATAAAAAAATCTAAAACATAATTTTTGTAATTATGTATTTATATATATATTTTTTATATATACAAATTTATTCACTATTTGTATGATAAATACATACACCGGACCAAATCAAGTTTAATAAATCAATTTTTTTGGTTTTAGTTTTGATTGTTATTGCATATCTTTGTTGGGCTTAAGTCAATTTTAAGTCGAATATCTTTTGGCAAAATCATTATCACTGACTGCGAAGAAGTTCAACAGACCCTCCCTTTCTCTTTTTAAAGAAAGTTACAGTTGAATAATTAATCCTGAGGGAGTTTCCAGAATGGAACCAGGTAGGACTGAGCCCACTTTGTTGTACAAGTCGTGATGGTCGCTCACTGGCGTCGTGAGGCTCTCAGCCCGGCTTCCACACGATGTTTCATCAATGCCCCACTTCTATTGGTCCACTGCCCTTTCCCTAACGCAGTAACATTATTTGAAGAACGTTTTTTCCGTGAGCGAACTTTCATATTCGCAGTGCATGGCAAGTGGACTTCTTCCTTCATCCCATGCCTCCGTGGAAATGTAAATGATGGCATTACTTTCATGTGCATCAACATGGAAAGAAAAGATTTATTCTGCGAACGCTTTGTCTGGTAATATTTTAAGAAATTCATTTAAAGGCAGAGTGAATAAATCTGAAGCTTTCCAATAAGTGGATGACAGCACCATCAAAACGAAGGAGGAAAAAAAAAAAAAAAACCCACAACCCAAAGGGAAACAACAACGAGTTTAACAATAAATCTGTGTTGAATGCAAACTAAAACTTACAGGGAATTAGTTCTTAAGAATGCGAACCCAGTATACAAAAAAAAAAGAAAAAAAGAAAATGAAAAATTTTAATTTATTATCGTGTTTGTTTTAACTATTACATAAAAATGTAAAAAAAATTGTTTTGACGAAAAAAACAAAACAATGTAAAGAATGTAAACACGTTGGACTATTTCTTAAAACAGATTTCCTAATGAAAATTCAAATTAAAAAAAATAAAAACTACATTTATAACTACAATTTATAGAATTGTTTTATCTTAGGATGTCCTAATTCGAATTTGTTTACGACCTTTTACAGTGAGTACAATTAATAAATTTGCCCATGAAATATATGATATTACTATAAAAGATTATAATAAAATATTACATTATTATGAGAGGTTTTTGAAGAAACTTCGCGTTTCTTCAAATAAGTAAAGAAAAAGTTCCTGTATTTGTAAATAATAATATATGCAGAATTTAAATTAATAATGTGCCGGAAAAAACAAACAACCTTACTGAAATCGCATATATAGTTAATTAACTTGTAATCATATCAAAAATAGCTTTTAAATTCGGTTACAAATGCGTTGAAGGATATTCCTTGTTTCGCTTCTAAAATGCTTTTCTGTTTCAATTTGTATTATTCTACAAGAACAAACTTCTCCACAGGGGAGTCCTCGTGGAAAAGTTTTCAAAGACAAGATTACATCATTTCCTATCCGTAATTATACATGTTAAGTTTGAAGTAGATCTGTTCATTGGTTTGAAAGAGAACAATACGTAAGGGTTTTGTAAGCTCAATTTTATTGAGTTTGAATTGATTGGTTTTATTTATTTATTTATTATTTTAATAGTAACGAACGTAAACTCATAGCAGCGCTTTTAATTAATTTTATTTAAAATAAACACTTGCAAAGACTTAAAAAAAAACCAGAAAAATAACTAAATCCTCAATAGGTAAAGTTTAAATATTTCAAGCTATTAACGAAGTCATTAAATTGTTTATAAAATATTCTAGATATGAGGAGAGATGAACAAAGGGAAATAACCTTGTACTAAAAATAAAAATAAATAAATAAATAAATAAATAAATAAATAAATAAATAAATAAATAAATAAATCTTTGTAAAATTTACTTCACAATAATTCATAATTGAAAAAGATTTTGAAATACATAAAGGACTTTTATTTATTAGTAGCCTATGTAGGAAAGTTGCATTGAATTTATGCAATGCTACATTCTGGCTAGTCTAATATGAGGTAATTTAGTGAATTAATGATGTTATTTAGTATTCCTAAACGCAGTAAATAATACACAAAGTGATACACAATGGAATTCGTTCTGTTAATCAAAAGTGTTCGATTAGTTCAGCTAATCATTCGTTTAATTGTTAAAGGAAAAGAAATAATTAAAAACCACCAGTAATTTTGAATATCCTTCCTAAATACTTATTTAATCCTTATTTAATCTTGCAGTTAAAATTAGAAGCTAGTAAGAATTAGTATTCTTTAATTTACATGAAACAATCTGATAAGCAGATCGAATTCTACCTAACAAAACATATTTAGAATTTAAGACCAACCCCGCACCCCAACCCCCTATTACAATCTTCTTTTTTTTGATGCGATTGAAGACTATTTTTTTCAGATACCAGTAAAGGAATGAAATTTTCTGAGATTTCAAATCCTTTTGTATGATTATTATAGAAATGAATTTTCGCTTTGTTAATGAAATCAGTGTAAGCCTTAATTCAGGGTTAAGATATTAACAGAATTTCTTTTTTTTATTAATAAAAGACATCAGTGTTTAATAAAGAAAATTTGAATTTCTACAATAAATGTTCTGGCCTAAATAAGAAATTTATCATCCTATAATTTATATTATGATTTACAAATGCTTTTTTGTAACAGAAAGGAACATTCATTTCCTTCATTAAAAATAAATCAATAACATGTGACTTCCTTTGAAGTGTTTTGTATTAAAAACAATTCTGAGATTCACCTTCAGTTCTGATAATTTTCCAATTTTACAAAATCACAAGTAATTTAATTCGGTCCTGATACAATCCTATTTATGAGAAGTCCTTTGCATGAAGAGATTGGAAGAACGTAGGGCTTTTTAGCTGCTGAATTCGTCTTCACAGCTCGCTTACATTTACATTGATGCAAAATTAATTTCGTACACAATGAAGAGATTTATATTTCATGCAAATTACTTTACATTAATAAGGTAGAAGAAAGTTGGGCTCAAATAAAACGTCCTCCTCTGCTTTTGAAGTACTTCGGGAAGGAATTATGTAAAGGTTAGGGCTGCAGAGACTGGCGTACCTAATGTAATTAGAGGTTTAGTTACTCACTGACGGTTTTTGTACAAAGAAGCAGAAATCGATGGTGCTATTAGGATGAATCTGATATTGACTTTTCATTCTAAATTAATTTTAGAAGCCAATTTGTTATTTTGCTGAATTTTCTCTTATAACTTTTTATTCAAAATGGTATTTAGCACTTCATAGTCACAGTAAATAAATTTTTCATAAATGTTTACGCAGATGCATTGATAAAGGCACTGAAAATACGCTGAATGGAAAGCATCATTCACAAATTCAAAATGTGTGATGCTACGTAATAATAAGAATATGATACAGAACAAAAATAAGTAAGTAGTTACTGTTGTCATTTGGAAAGCATTTCTCGGAAGAAAAACAAAACATTATTAATTTTTAATATGTTCCCATTTTTAAGATATCCAATAAGAATGCAGTCTAAAATCTTAGATAATACTGGCTCCAAAAGATACTACTTATTCGTACATTGCGGGAAAATTTGGAAATTTACTTTTTTTTTGGTGTGTTCCAAAACAATAGAAAAAGCAACTTTTCATATCTGTAACTTGACGCATCATTTGTCAAGATTAAATGTTCTTGTATTAATAATACATTTATAAATTTATATGTTCACTTTTTATGAATAAAATTATCAGTTGTATGTCTTTTACATGTAATAATTGAAATCTACATATCTATGAATCAAGGTTTTTATATATCGATAGGATCAATGTTACGTTTTACATAAGATTTTATCAATCTGAATTCATATTCTTAAAACCAATGTTACTTGACATTGAAAAATGCTTCGTTTCTATTAGGTCAACGTAATTTTGAATAATCATACATAAAATTTATTATTTCAGTGATCTAACAAAAAGAAAACACTGCCATCTTACAATGGTTTAAAAAAAAAAATTAAAACAGTAAGGTTTTACCGATTATATAATGTTGACATATTTTTAACCTTACCATAATTAGAATATTGTTGACAGCCGAAAAAACAGCATTCTTACGATGTGCCTACAGCTTGAATTTTCTAAAATTTCCATTTAAGTTTATAAAGCATTAAATTTGTTAGAAATTTAAATTCTGTTTCTATTTTGTAAACCTGTGAAAACAAGTTCATTTACTATATCTTTTCAGAGCTTTTTTCTTGAATAGTAACTTATCTTTCAGTTTCGATTAGAATTTGTGTAGGTTCAAAGCATTTTTATATTTTCTTTGTGTGATGTCGCCATCATTCGACCAATGCGTAGATCGTTGCAAATAAAATCGGACCAAATAGCCATTTGCGGGTCCATCCGGTCCAAATGCAGTTACACGACAAATAGCTTGTAACAGGATTACCGATGGTGGCATTTTCAATTCGGAGTGGGAAAGATGAGTCCAAAATCGAATTACCTGAATAGGAGCGGTAAGAGAAAGGCGCAGAGGAAAGAAAAAAAGATCTTCAAATAAAACTTTCACCACAAATAACAAATATCTCAGTTTACAAAGAGAAGGGAGAAAAAAATGACGAAGAATCACAGGTTACACAAGAATTCTAGGAAGTATTTTTAAAGAATGTTTTAAGCTTTGTGTTAAGGAAAAATAAAAGAGAGACTCACGTATCATGTTTAGGTCAATAATTAGATAACCTGATGTGATAATTGAATCAGTGAAACTAGCCTGATTCGTCCAAAGACGACGAGTTTCAGGCTTAGCACTAACAAACTTTTCCCTGAAATATGAAATATCTCTTATTTCTTTACTATATTAAGTCAGTTTTACGAATGATTGAGAAGCCACTTTATATTAAGATCTGATATAGAATATTTAAGTCAAAACTTAATCAAAATCTTTATATTCTTCTACTACTATAACACGGCAAACATCGCATTCAATTCTCGTATGGTTACAAAGGATGTAGAAAAATACACAAGAATATAAAGAACCTAAAGCCTTTTTTCCAAAGTAAATAATACCCAAAATATTATTTCTTAAAAATTTCTTCTTTTTTTTTTTAAATCTGAAAACGATAAAAATGAAAAAAACCTATATTTATTTTCTAATTAGTAATATGTACAAAATAAAACAGTATACATTTCCAATTTTCTTAAAAAAAAAGGTAGGGAAAGCGATTAGTAAACCAATCACAATTCTGCGCAACGCCTTCTAATAAGAAAATTTAATATACAGTGCTTTAATTTCCTTATTATTATAAATGTGATTATTGCGAATGCAAAAGGTGCAATTGTTGCGATTATTGTGATATTGTTGCGATTGTTGTGTTTGTTGTAGAGCTGTATTATCAATGGGATTGTTGCGCATGCAAAACACGCAATTGTTGCGATTGTTGTGATTGTTGTGCGTTGCATTGTGGGATACAGACAAAACGGGATTATAAGTCTTCTGATTCTTATCAGCAGACTAAAAAGTTAATTAAATGTATCCAATTTAGACAATTTAATCAAATTGTCTAAATTGGATACATTTTAATCATTTCAAACACGCGCAATTCTTTAGCTAAAAGGATGAATTCCAATTGTTTAAGACAATGAATATTAATAGAATGGATAGAAATGTAAATGTAGAGTTCATTGCGTTTCCGTGAAATGTTTGACTTCTTCTCGCACTAATTTCTCGCCAATTTGCCCATATGGAAAAGATTTCAAATATAAAAGTTAGAAGTCTCCAGTTCTCGAGTATGCATACAAAGTTTCAAGATGATCCATTCAGCGGCTCAAAAGTCTGACTGATTTGATGAGTTTCACTTGACTTTTGGAAATGAGGGTAAACATGAAAAAATACTACAGAGCTTCTTAGTGAGTCTGTCTGTTTTCAACTTAAAATCGTTCTTCATAACTTCTTTATAAAACAAACAAGTCACGTTACAGTTTATTGACACCACAAAACCAAGCGACCCAGTCCAATTTCCCTTCTTTCAAACGCTAACATTGTTAAACGTGACACTGTTATTAATTGGCCCGCAAAACTCATTTATTCAAACCGTTTATTTCAAGCGATGCCCGCAATGAGGTCATTTAGTATGTCTAGACCCCATTTTGTACCATTCGGTCGACTCTGACTAATTTGCCAGCAGCCACCTGGAACCAGAAATGGCCAAATTGGGTCAAAGGTAGCCCATCAGATATCAGCATAGTCGATTCTATACAAATAAACCCTTTAGATTTTGTTATATTTACCTGACCCGATCAATAGCCACCTATAACCAGAAGTTGCTGCACCGGAAATCGATTTTTCCCCCAAACCTCCAGACCATGAGGAGTCCAACGAGGTAAAATTCATGGGACTCCGATCCCCGGTTTGGTCTATGGAGGGCGTTTCGCACAGACATAAACACGGGAATATTTCTCCCTATGTGATCGCCGAAAATAAAAGCATCCACAAAGCATCTTATTCTTTAAGATTCTACAAAAGAATAAGATTCACGAACTTTAAGTTCTTCGTAAAAACTGACTATATTTTCTGCTGGAGAGATTCCTTTTCACGTACATCTTAGTAGGCCATATATGATAGCTTACGGCTATGAATTACGGTAGCACCTCCATGATTATTTGCCAATAAAATTGATAGGTTAGAGATAGATTACAGTTCTAGAAATAACTGACATCCGATGACTATAAGCTAACATATAGATTTCATTCAAGCCAAATAATATTTCTAAGAAACAATTCCTTTGGCAGAGAATGCGGTTTCGTTGCATTAGAAAAGTTTCCTTGAATTTACTGCTTTAAAAAACTAGTTAAAAGACCAAGTGGTTTAACAACTTCAGTGGGTGTCCTGCGTTTTTATTCTCTACTTCACTTAATTAACGAACTTTTGACAATAAAAGGGTTCAAGGAAAAAACAAAAAAAAAGGCCTTTTCAAAAGATGTTACCGTCAAATATTCTTTGAGTTACAATGCACTTAAAGACGTAATGATTTCAAAGTATTAATAAAATAAGTTGCTTCAAGTTCACATAGCTGAAGAAGTTAGTAAAGCAGACATAAAAATAAATCAAAATATACTGAAAACTGACATTATGTGTTCTCAAATCATTTTGGATCATTGTAATAAAATGTACGCTTTTATTTAATGATATGCACCAAAAAAAAATTGAAAAAAAAAATATGTTTTCCTTTGTATTTAGTTATTTTTAAAATAATAAAAATTTTATACATATAGTTCTCTTCTTAGAAAATGTCTTGATTTTTAAGAAAAGACATTTCAGATCATGGATTCCTCTTCGAAATAAGGATTTGACAAAAATTAAGATAAAAAAAATAAAGTTGCCCATATTAAACCAAAAGAGGATTTTAGCATGTGACAAAGCTAACTGTGTTGTAAAATCTGCGTTGTAAACTTTTATAATTATAATAAATCTAGATGGAGCATTGATGTTGCTTTAATTCTGATAACTACCATGAATTTAACGCTTTGTAAGTTTGGAAATTATTTTATTGGATATCGGTTACTGAATCCCACTAATTACGAAATATTTAAACTAGTGAGTTGTTTGAACATTAGAAGAAAGTAAAACGACAATATTCATAAGTTTTAAAAAAAAAATTTAAATATAAAAGCTTATTCACAAAATGTCCAGATATTTCAGCCAAGTGTATATTGCACCGTCATCAGACTCCACATGGCATCAACCTCCAGAGATGTTTTGTAAAATTCTATTTCTTTTTTAATTTTTTATTTATCTTATGTTTATTAGTACTTCTATGTTCACTTACTAGAAAAATATGTAAATAAGTTTCTTAACCATTTTCAGAGATCTACAAATGATAATTACTTTAAAAAAATAATTTTTAATTTGCCTAACTTTACTATGTAATTAAATGAAAATTTATTAACTTCATAATTTTATTATGACTATTGTAATTATAAACAATAATGAGTGAGGTCAAATTGTTTACCAAGTGACATCCTGGAACAGTTGTTTCACGCTCTTTGGCGATCATCAGCCAGGAGCAGTCACCACTCCGCTTTCGATGATCATTGTAATTATATTGTTAACATTAAGTATTTTTGATTTAATAAATAAATTCAATAATAATAATTTAGTTTAGGCCTTACTTCTTTCGTAGATTACTTTATATTGCTAAATAACAGAATTTAATTTGCATAATTACTTTATCATCATAAAATTATTATTAACAGGATAAAATAATGTAATTAAAAGAATTTACATTTTATGAAAACATAAAATTAATTTTCAAGATCTTTTTTGCCTTTTTTTTTTTACTTAAAAAAAATAAAAAAAATAAAAATCAGTTTTAAAAATGAATAAACATAGCCAAGTGATGAGAGAAGAAACCTTATTAAGAAAGCAATGAAATAAAGGGAATATTTTCGTTTGATTACGAATTCCCCTTTAATTGCTTGCCGTGAAATCAGTTTCCTGCCAGGGCTGATGAATTATTAAGGGATACAATTAAATTATGAGACGAAGTAGGAACTTCTTTAAAAAAAAAAAAAGAAGTCTGGAAGGATTTAAAAGACTATTTTTCCGACAAAGAGAAATGAAAAGAAAGAGGGATCGTTCTATTAATTATTTAGGAAAATAATGGTCCCTTTTCAGAACTTCTTAAAGTTCCTATTAATGAAAGACAAGTTACATGACAACCATTTCAACATATTTTTTTTTTGAGGGAATTAAAACAAAATTTAAGCTACAAATTAAATTTTCATACTTAGTATTTTTTTTTCTTGTTCTTTCATCTGTATGGTTTGAAGTTTCACAGAAATAAAAATTAAATTCGGAAATCACGAAAATATAATTTCATGTTTTCTAAAGAATTCGCGCGTTTATTACTTAAATTTTTTATGCAATTAAAATGAATTAAAATGAAGCTGTTTCAGATGAACTTGATTTGGATGATGATGATGATGTTACGCCAGTAAATTCACATCACCTATATGTTCATTTTAATTCACTTCATTGCTAAGCAACCAAACCAATTTTATCATTACCGGTATTATTATTATTATTATTTTATTTAATTTTTGTTTCGTTTTGATTTCCGTGTTTCAATTTTAGTTTCTCTGATGTCAATGCTGAAGGAAAAGAAAACAAACTTTAATTCTTAATGTATTCCAATCGTAGCGTTCTTGTCTTCTAAAATTTAAAACATAAATTAAATGTTTTAACTAATTAATCTTACATTAAATGTTTCTACAAAACAAAGCAAAGCTAACTAAGTTCAGAAAATTAATTAACGCAGATTAGTGCATTTATATCTCCGAATTTACAATTTGCAAGTTAACAGTAAAAAGAAGATTAAATTAATAATATTTGTTTACATATCTTTCTTTATATATTTATTAAAGTATTTTTTTTCAGGATAGGTTTGTAATTTTTTATATAAGTTTTTGTTGAAATTTTGAATTGTATTATTTTTAACGACTTACAGAATTTAAATAAAGAGAATTTTTTTTTTTTTTTTTTGTATATTATAATATTTTATTTGTTCCTTATTTATATTTAAACAATGTTATCTATATTAAATATTGATATTCTGATAAATAAGGTGACCATTTTTTCTAAAATGAAAAGGAGAACGCAAATAATTTGAAGAAAAAAAAATGTTATCAGTGGTTTCAGGGGTATAAACCTATCTGTTCGGCCAAAAAAAAAAAAAAAAGGTTTTAAACTTCACATATCAAAAAGGAGGACATATTACTCTTCTAACATCAAAAAGGAGTACAGAATTTACCAAAGGAGGACACTTAGGAGGACGCTTCTCAAGGGAGGACAGAGCTTCAAAAAGGAGGACGGTTGGTCACCTTATGATTAATGTTTCTGATTGGAAATAACGATGGAAATAAGAAACATTTAAACTTCAGTATAATTTAGCTTAAAATGATTGCTTGGTTAAAGAATTTTTTTCTTAATTCCTCTTTCATAAGTTCCTACAATTACAGTCAGTTCTATTCAATTCAAGTTGTAATTTTCTAAATTCAAATCTTAAGAGTTACAACAGCTAACGAGTGGTCAAACTACAAAATAGCAACAGTCCTAAAATATTTAAAATAAAGAGAAATAATCGAGCAATTTTCAATGTAGAAATTAAGTTAACAAAATACTTTTCTTGGGGGCGTGGACGGATTAGTTGGTATTTAACAGTTCTTTATTAAGATGTATTCTTATTTATTTAATTCAGAATGAAAATGATATCAATGAAAGCAAATATCTACAGAAAAAAAAATATTTAATTCGAATAAACAAACAATGAATTATTTCTTGAATTCTTTCGAAACATGACTCAGATAATAAGTGATATATGTAAATACATTTCGTGAAATTCATGATTAGGGAGAATAGTTTGAAAAGGAGGAAACTCGGAGAAAAATCATCTCTAATGTATAGAAAAACATTGGTTAAACAAATTCCTAAATATTACATATAACTATTAATTAATATCATCTGAATTTTGTAAATAATAAAAAAAAGAAATATTAAAAATGGAAAGAAAAGTTTTCTAAAAAATAAATAGTATTAAAATATTTTTCTAGAATTCCTTATGTTTTCCTGTTCCCTCGAACCACTTGAGTCTCTTTAAAGCCAGCCGTTGATGATGGGGTTATGATTTTCCTTATCCTCCGTCGGTCGAGATGATTGCCGTGGAATACAGCGAGAGTTCCGGGCTGTAAGCTTTGTGTCCCCGATCGCCAGTTGGACGCCGCCGAGCTTCAGTCGGAATGGGACGGCACTGGCCCGCAGGGAAATTTCTGCGAACTCCATCAGCCAAGAGGAAGTGGCATCGAGCCGTGATAACTTCTTGCCATTTCTCCCCTTTCTTTCGTTCGTTCGTTTGCCTATCTATCTCTCACTGCCTTTTTCTAAACCTATTAAAGATGGTCGACGAAGTTCGCTCTCTGCAATAAACTTCTGCTTTTTTACCCAAAATTTTTTTAAAGGTGAATTTTCTTGTCGGTATGAAAAGGTATTTTTTTTTTAAAAAGAAAGGTTCGTTGGTGTGCCAACTAAGTTCAAAGAAAGATATGTGTAAATTAAACCAACTTCCCTACAGATCCAATCTGTACTTAGATACCCTCGCTTTTCATAAAATCTCAGCTTTCTAGGATAAGTAATGTTGAGCACACGCAAATAGGGGCTCGGATTTCATTAAATAGTAATGAAATATCACAAAACTGTCGTATCCGTGAACAAGCTTTCGCAAAATCGGGAATATGTGGTAATTGAAAACTGTCGTATGAAGGAACAGTTGAAAACCGAATTGTCACAATGTGTTTGTTATTGCAGATACAAATACCACTCGGGTTATAGTGATTCAAATACTACGGTTCTTTTATTGTGAAACTCGTTTTGAACTTTAGGTTAGTTACTTAGTTAGTTAATTAGTTGAGTTAGAAGGTTTATATTTGATAAATAAAGGCAGACTTACAGCAAAAAATTGTTAATTTTAGGGGATTTCTTTATTTCTTGTAAAGTTTTATGAAAACTACTTGGTTCTGAAGGGAAGCGTGGAATCTTTTTTCTTTGTTTGAAAAATGTGTGTAAATCTTTCTTTTTTGTTGGATGGCCAGTTTTTTTCTCATTTTTAAGAGCTTTAAGATTTAATTAAATGATTCTAGAGAGACCCAATTGTTTCTACAATTAAATGATACTTGTAGATTTATTCCTACAATTAGCATCAGCTTCCTAGAAAGAAGTTAAACGGACAAAAGATTATATATAATATTTAAATATATATTTATTTATTTACATGAAGTTATTTTCTGCAGCTTTCTGTTCTCTTATTTCTTTCTATTTTTAAATATATTAAATGTTACAAGTATAATGTTATATAGACATCCAGTCGACCTACTCCTTTTAATATCTTCTAAAAATACATTATTTCTTTTCCTTAAACAGGAAACTTCATCAGGTTCTGAGGACAGGAAAAAACTTTTCCTTTTCCTCTTAGAATTTGTTAAAAAACTGTACAGTAAGAGTTTTTTATCATATCATTTTTACAAACAATTAAATTTAGTAATGGTATATTTCACATTACATCATTTACTGAAATTCCTAAAATTTAATTGTTTACAAAAATGATATAATAACTTAAGAAACAAACCAGAATATATCTAAATAAAATTGAAATTGTCTCTCTGTTTTAGTTATAGGGAAGAAATTGGGAACGGCCGTTTCGTCCTTCTGCGGACTCGTCAGCCCAATCCCGCCTTCCCCCAATAACCCAATCAGAGAGGCAAGATCCCTTTCTGGTGGCCACCGACCAACATGGCTGTGACCCCCTCCCCAGAGTAAGAAAAGCAAGAAAACTAAAAAGTGTGTAAAATTTCACGCTTGATACCTCATTCCTCCGGAGCGGAGACAATGAAGGCATTTAACCAACTAAAAACATGGACAAGATGAACAAATCAAAAATATTTAACGTGCTATAGAATCATATAACTTAAGAAACAAACCAGCACATATCTAAATAAAAATGAAATTAAAATTGCTTCTCTGTTTTAGTTATAGGGAAGGAATTGGGAACGGCCGTCTCGTCCTTCTGCGGACTCGTCAGCCCAATCCCGCCTTCCACCGATAATCCGACCAGAGAGGCAAGATCCCTTTCTACTAATATAATAAAAAACTCTTATTAAATAGTTTTTAACGAATTCTAAGAGGAAAAGGAAAAGTTTTTCCTGTCCTCAGAACCTGATGAAGTTTCCTGTTTAATGAAAAGAAATATTGTATTTTTAGAAGATATTAAAAGGAGTATGTCGACTGGATGTCTATATAACATATTACTTAGAAATATTATAGAAGTTATGAAGTTACAAGTATAATGTTCTGATGTGCGAGGCTTAAAAAACCAATATAAACTTAATGTAAAACTTTAATGTATCTCTAGACTTCGATCAATAAAATACTTTTCCCTAACTTTACTTATAAATGAAAGTTAGTCAATTTCAATTTTTAATTTGATTTCTTATTGAATCAAAAGTCATTTTTGTGCTGTATTAAATTGTATATATCGTATCATTTTCATTTCGATGGATGTTTTATACTGAAAAAAGCAATTTAGAATGGTTTTGTATCTTGTCTTATTTAGAACTTACTCTACTGTGGGCAATTTTGCTGGCCAAAGTTTCTAGACCAGAGAGCACAGAAAAGTAATTTTAAAGTCCGGTCTTAAGTTTCTATAGACTGTTGTTAGGTGCTAATAATAATGACATTCTTTCTACGAGCAGACTTCTACAGCCTTCTTCTATACCATTATAATAATGGATTTCATATATCAGTAGTCGCTGTTATAAGTCGAATCCCTTTTAATAATTTTCTGTAGCATTGTTGGAGTTTATGCGGAATCCAACCCCTTATCCTTCTTTGCACCAAAAAAGAAATGAAGAACCCAACATTTTGCAGGTTCTTCTTTTAATGAAGAGCCCTCGATTGTTTTGAACAAGAAAAACACACAATTTTTTCTTTTTGTTGGCGAGCCGATTTTTTTTTTTTTTTTATGGTTGAACGCAAGGATCTTTACACAATCACCGTCCAAATTTCTGGCAGGTAGTATTTTGTATTCTTAATCATATTCTGTCTATATTGACATTCATCATGTAAATATCTTCATTAAACTGCTGTAGTGAAATAATGCTGATCCATTTATTCCACGTCTTTGTTGCTAACAGTTTTCGACGTTCAAAGAAATTTGTTGGCCGCCATTTTGTGGCATCATTCAAGACAACTTCACATCTTCTGACAAGCGATGCCTTTGCTGCAGAATATCTCAAAGATCAGGAGTTCAAAAACTGATCAACAGAGGAAAAAAGAAAAGATTGTCTGCTTTCTTAAAGCTATTAAATATTCATAATTCGATTGACGTTCTTATTAAAAGTTCATTAAGTTTTAATTTACTTCGAAAGGGCAAAGTCAGCAACATTTCATGATCTAATGCTAAATTTGTGCATAAAATTTACTTCAAAGTTAATTTTCCTTTGTTGATATTTCTTTTTTTTTTTCGTGTAACGCTTAAATTCACGTAAAAAGCTGAAAAAAACCTAAAATGCAAATATTCATTATTATGATACAAGAACAGTTTATCAACGGAATTTTGAATAAACATTTCATCAAGATAATATCGAAATCTCCTTGTAAATTAACAGGTCGGAGAAAAATATGAATATCATGTCAATCACATCAATCAAAATCACTATGGCAATAAAGGCAATCAATTCAAAAATATATCAAAAACCCGGCTCTAGTTTAGTACGCTCTTTCCTCATTTGATTGCTCTGAGTATCATTTCTCAAAGATTTAATATTTCTGGTTTAAGATTTTTGCTTTCCTGCTATCAGTTCAACACAGTTTTTGATAATATTCTTCAATTTATTTAAAATTCAATAAAATATCTGTTGCTAATATTGAGGCCCTGTTAGATCTTATGAAACGAATTTTATAGATCCCAATTTACTGCTATGATTAATAGCAAAGAAAGAGATGAATTCAAAGTCTGAAGATATTGTAAAATAGGATTTAACTTAACAACTTGCATTAGTAATATACAGTCGGACCTCTATTTAACGAAGTCGCTAAATCCCGAAGAAAAGTTCGTTATATGGAAAATTCGTTAAATAGAGATTCACCTTTTATTATTCAATATTATTAAAAAAAGTAATAATTTTAATGACATAAAAGAATACATTACCGCATGCGTACTTAAATTTTACTAGTAAAGTCTATTGATTTTGTCTGCGTTTTTTTTTTTTTTGAAAAGTGTTTTCGCTCTTAGTATGTCTTGCATCTTTGCAATGTACCAAAAACCCCTTCAGTATTTTCTTCAAATTGTAATCCACGTCTGATTGTTTCAAATGATTTTAGCATTTCATCATACGAAGGTTTTTTGATTTCTCATCATGATCATTTCCATTTTCATCATCTTCATCGTCATCGCAATTCATAGCTATATTGTTTTTATTTTTCACACTCTCCAAAATATCCGATTCAGTTAGTGTTTCTGAGGTCTCAACTTCAAAATCAAGTGAAAGATAATCATCAATCAGCACATCATCAACAATGTCTTCTTTTTCCCTCAGCTGTATCCACATTTCTTTGATTTCCTCTAAGGGAATATTGATAATAAAAACATTTCAAGGAGAAAAAAAAAATAGATACCACGAAAAAGTTCGTTAAATAGAAAATGCACTTCGCTATTTGGAGGTTATTTTACGAAGAAATTAGCAAAATGTTCTTGGTTCCAAAGAAAAGCTCGCAAAATAGAGAAATTCGCAAAATAGAGGTTCGTTAAATAGAGGTCCGACTGTAGCACATTAAAATTCAATATCCGGTTTAACATTTCTGAAGCAACCAAGATGTTTTTTTGACTGATTGTTGTTCATGGTCAAGTCAACCTTCGTGTCCATAGTTTTCCGTGGAATAGCAAAATAGACCTAGTGGTTGTGGTGATTGGCTTTCCTGCCACCCACATTCCCACACAATCAATCAGTCGTGTCCGAAGTATCTGTGTGTCATCATGGCAAACATCTACAAGAAGCCATTGAATTTCCTCGGTTCAGATACTAAGATGGTTTCCCGTTGTCTTCCTAAAGAAGTCGTTAAGGAATGATTGCAGACCGGAAGAGAAAAATGAAGAAGCAGCTAAACCCAGGAAAGGAAATTTTTTTTCCAACATCCATGCCGACGCTGGGATTCGAACCCGGGTTCAGGCAGATTTGCCTCATGGCAACAACAATCAATCCAGATACTATTGATGGCAAGTCAACTTCACAGTCTTGTTAATTCTACATGTACATTAGAAATTCTACGGTACATCCTAATAATCAATTTTACATTCACATATTCATTTCATTATTAATGGAAGAAATACAAAAAAAGATAACGAAGACATTGTTTGATACCCGAAGTTCAGTGTTCTCCACATTTCTCCATATTTCCTGTAAAAGAATTAGGACTTCATTGAATTTTTTAGAATTTAAAAGCATAAAACGTTGGCCAGAAATTTTAAAGAAAAAGATAACATTGTCAGTTTTTTCTACTTTTTTTATACCAACGTAAAGCCGCTAATTCTAACTGTATCTCAAGATGTATGAATTCCTAAAAATTTGTAGTTCAAGTTTAAAATATGAAAAATAAAATATTTTAACGAAAAGAACGTGCTTCAAATATTAGTAATTTTTTTTTTTAGTGGAATTTTTTACGTTCTACTTTAATAAATTTCATTGTAACTTTCAATTTTTTATTCTGTAAAAGTCTTGCTAATATACATTGTTTCACTTGCTGCCTTTTTGTCTGTAGAATAAACAGGGGGAAATGAACGTCAGGCATTGCAGCAAATGGAGAATAAGGTTTTGACATCGAAGTTGAGTCGATTAGAACGAAGAATAATAAATGGAGGAAAGTAACGTCGTTAATGGCTTTCATGTCAACTCCCAGTCCATTTTTCTTTGTTTTTGGTTTTCCTTTTCTTTTTTAAAAAGTTAAAAAAATATGTTTTGACTTGGAAACCGGTATTGAAGAGAAGCTAATGGAGAAATTATTATTTATATATACATTTTTACTTCTGTTAATTTACTTAAGTAAGCCACAAAAAGCTTTCATAATAGGATCTTTATTTCTTGAGCAGATATTGATTATAAAGATTAACAATAAGCTTATGTCTGCTTTTACAGACAATAAATGCTTGTTCATACTTTTTGAAGTTAATTTATGACCTTCGCTCTTTGTAACCGATAGTAATGTTATAAAAAAGCTTGTTGTCATAAATAATTTTTAATTGGGCAGTGACTTTAGAATTGTAAAACATTTTGACATTAATTTCCGTCATTACAAAAGTATGATTGAGAATAAAAATGTAAAAAGTGTCGGATCGAAGGATGAATCGAACGGAAGACGATTTAAGGATGCAGCTATCAAGGTTATGCTCCTGACATTTGGAAATCAAATGCTATTAAACCCACTACAATGCTGAAAAATTATTATGATAGTTAATTGTTTTGTTCTCTTCAGTGGATCTGGTTTTCGTAGAATATATTGGAGAAATTTTTGATATGGAAAATTACAACTGTTTCTGTCGTTCTTAATTCTTTTAGACTGAGAAAAGACAAATATCCATGCAAATGCTTCTAAACTGTGATTCAGATTATAATTTTCGGTTGTGATTGTGCGAATTGGAAGCTTTAATGAATTTCTTCAGTTTGTTCTTTGAGGTCATCCAAGCTCTGTGGTTATGGCGCCTGCCAGTGCAGTAACATATACATCTAGGTTCAATTCCCGACTGGCTTGAATGTATATTTTCGTGTGTACGTTTCTATCACTATAGACTATCTTCTAAAGTAATACTTCGAGCAACCATTATTCTGTGAAATTTGCAGTAAATTGTCTCTCCATGAATTCGAAGGAATTATCCGTTTTATTGTAAGTTCATAAAAGCATGCCGAAGGAAGTGATTAACAGAAATTGGCAGTGTTTACAGTAGCTATTAAGTTGTGTTATAAAATATCAAAAAAATGTGTCCTTAGAAGGACAGTATAATATTGTTGATATGTAAACTTGTGAACTCTCTTACATTGCTTGGGTTTGTATAATTTTTATTTATATTTACAAATTCGAGACTTAAATAGAATAATATACAATAATAATATAATATAATTAGATATATGAAAGAGAACTTACTACAATGTTGTAATTATTTTGGTATATTGAGCTGCAATCTAACCCCAAAGTAAAAGCATTAACTATCAAATTAGGAGTCTATAGAAACAGCAAAAAGGCCCTTTTTGTAACTGATGTCTCAGTAGTATAATCATAGCTAATTTCAAATTCTTTTTATTACTTGTTTTAAATTCAAGACACACATAATAAGTTCCTAAAAAGTTATAGATTTCAATGGTTTTTCAGTCTTGAAAAATTCTATGTCTAATTTTAGCACTGAAACAATAGATTTCCTCTTTTCAAATTGGATTAGAAACTAATTTTAAATTTAACCTAATTGCTATTTTACGTACTCAGGAATATTCGAAATGATGGTTCAATTCTGCTCAAAAATATCGTTGTTGAACTTGAGATTAGAATTCCGAATACCTTAGGAGTGCAGAGTCTGGAGAAAACGGCCCATACACCATTGAATTGAAGCCCATAGTCAATATTACACTAGTGTCAGCCATTTTCCAGCCACTTTTGCAATAATATTTTGGAGTGACATCCATCTTTTGTGGGCTCAAGATCCTACAGATTTATGTTACTAAAACATTTGAGGAACAACATCTACTATATGTCAAATCTATTGAATTGGACTCATCACATATCAGCACAGCAATTCTGTATTTTAAAATGTGGAACTAAGAACTGGGTCATCCAAAATTTATCAAAATATTACAAAATCTTCATCATAATTTCATGAATTGGATCAAAACAAGGATTAAAAGCTCTCTTTCAGTGTTAGGGTGACAACTTCAGTAACGAAAGAACGTTGCACAATTCCAGGCTTTTCTGTAGAATTTTTTCTTGTTTAAGTTTATTTTTTATGAAACTGATTAGTACACATAATAAGGCAACCAGTATAATACAACCATCTAAATATTATTTCGAAATATTATTTAGACACTGTTTAGTGATAATTACGAACTCTGAAAGCTTTTCTTCAGGTTAAAAATAGAGCTAACACAAAACATCTATCATCTTAACTCTTTTAACATCTTTTGTAAGTTTCATGAAGAACTAACCTCGATCGAAACTGTCAGTATTTTGAAATGGTAATATTTATGAAATTTGTACTTTTTGTCAAAAATACTAATAACATCAACACATTAAATAAATATACTTATGTTATTACTTTTAATTTTTTGCGATTTTAATTTTCTAACATTTTCTAATGTAATAATTTATAATTTATTTTATTCATATTTATTATCCATTAGAGTAACACTGAGTTATTTGAAGCCTATTTGAAATCCATTTGTCTTTTACAATGACAGACAAAAAAAATCCTGTGTTCTGTTTTTAATTTTTTGTTAAGAAATCTTTAATGATTATAAAAATAAATAAATAAATAAAAATAAAAATTAAATAAATTTTAACTAATGTAACTAATTTTTTCTTTGTGAGAATATTAAGCCACAGTTCAGGGTAATCCAGTTCTCATCAAAAAATATATTGACTTAAATAGACACAAAAAAGAATTAAGTGCATTAATAACTATAACTTTTTTCCATCCTCCTGTTAGAGTTGTTATTTCAATGTTTTCTTTCCACTGGTATTTACTGAAGGTTATTGATTCTTCCATATTGCGATTATCTGCAGCAGTTTTATTTTTTTTTTTATGAAAAATTGATGAGTAACGCAGCTAAAAAAATGTGTGAATAAACTTTATAACCGTTATTTATTATCAGCTTCATCTGATTTATTTATGAAGTAAGATAAGTGTTAATGAAAGCTAATATTGATTCATACATATTTATACATATGAAAAAGCTATATTTAGGATATTTATCTTTAAAAAAAACTGATAAATTTTAATAGCCTGCTGTAGTAGATTGTTTGGACTCAAAAAGATAGGAATTTCACAATCACTTAATTTGGTACCTAAGTTATTATGAATTAAGGCTGATTTTATTTACATTCGTTAAGTTTTAAAAATTGTTAACAATAGTATTTATTTTCAAAAAATAATCAAAACAAATTTTTATCAAAAAGTTTTTTAAAAAAATCTCGATTTTACTTAAAAGAAAAATATCAAAACTATTTTTTTATTTATAATTTACGAAATTCAAGGCGAATTAATTTTAGCCAATGTCTAAAAAAAATAGAATTTTGAACTGCAAAACTTTCTAGGAGTTATAATAATAATTTTATGCAATGTTTAGCTATTTTTATTTTAGTTATAATGAATAACTGAAAAAACAAAACAAATAGAAATCATAAGTTCGATTTGTCAGCAAAATCTACTTCTACTACTAATATTAACTTAGAGAATAATTTATTATAGATAACCTGACCTAAAGAGCATTGCTACGATATGATTTCTTTCTTATCGTTTTATCGATAAGAAGGTTATTTCTTATTTTTTTATTAAGAAAACTATTGCAATCAGTTATCTTCTGAATGTAGACTCAATGAACAAAACAGTTGACAAGTAGACAATTATTCAGAATCAGGCTGGGAAACAACTTTTTATTATTTCATATCCATTTCATATCCAATATTTACACAATTCCTATATTTGTGGATCACGGTAAAGGCAATTCATGTGTATGCGGAACATATATAATTCAGGAGATCTAGTGAGATTGGGTTGTTATGACATTAGCTCAACAACAATCTTATCTCATTATTGATATTAGATCAACAGTTTTCTTGCATTTTGAGATTTGTGTAATATGCTTTTCCTAACTTCAATAATGTGTAGACTGTCTTGAGTTATTTGAACCGCTTTTGTATTCCTTAATCATGTTATCCTTAAACATATCCTCTGGTCTTAAGGGTTATTAAGAAATAATATATCTCTTCATATGCATCGTACAACAAAAAAATTTGCTTTGCTTTTAAATATACTACTTACAATGTAAAAGTCATTTCGAAACCTCTGAATTTTTGTCAATTATTCTTAGATAAGTAGTCTGATGTCAAATAAAGTAAAAAAAAAGAAATTACCATTATATGAACTGTATTCTTGCGATTCTCGAAAGTTAGTACACTAATTTTCATTCTTATCGATAGCAAAGCGATTCCAGTGCCTGGCTTTTGTATGCTTGTGTAAGCCCAAATCGGGAGTCGGAGCTCTGTGAGTCGTAACTCGATGGTCTTCCCTTGAGCAAAAAATCTGGTCCTGATGGCCGTTGATTACAGTTCATGAAAGTAGTGGTAATTGGACAAAATTGTGGTCCATCTAAAGTGAATCGACGATACTGAGAACGAATATGATATCCTCGACCCAATATAATCGTCGACCACTTCCTCAGAGTAGCCCAGTTGGTGCAAAATGACCAAATAAATAAACTGAATGCATGCAAACTCTTGAACTACTTGACCATTGAATTACAACGGCTTGAATAAACGAATTACTTGGGCCAGCAGCAGTGTCACTTTTAATAGATTACAAATTTAGGAGATCGCATTGTTTTGTCAAAACTGTGAAATTATTTGTTTAGATGTAGTGTACTGAAAAGATATATCGAGATTTGAATCTTTTACCTCTGAAAAATAGTAGAATTACATCTAAGAAAAATATAGATGACTTGGAAATACGTTGCTTGATAACTTGCAAATTATTTTGAGTCTCTAAAGCTCAATCTAACATTAAAAGGTCAATGGAAACCATCCTAAAAAGCTACAATACATCTTCAATTGCAGTTTCTATAATTAATAATATTTATTTCTTTACACTTGCCACAGAAATATAAACAGAATTTTCATTGTTTCCAGCTAAGATGTAAAAAGTCTCAGATCTTCCCAAATCGACTTCAGTTATAAACAGACGTCTCAGGTGTAGGTGCAGTTAAATAATAACAGGGCTCCAACTATTCAACAGTTAAGTTACTAAACAATTAGTAAGAGATGAACAAAATTTAAAGTTAGAAACTGTAGTTTGTCATTGAAGAAAGCATTAACTTTCTATAATCAATAACGTTAGAAGATAATTAATTATAATCAATAATGAATTTTGAAATATGAAATAATGAATATTCAGAAATGTTAATTACCTTTATTTTGAATTGTTCGTTTATGCTAAGTTTCTCTTTTACTAATTTATTTGAAAATAAAAAAAAAATTCTGGTACAAATTTGAATTTTAGAATGATGGGTAGGTTAAACTTATAAATATATTATAAATATATTGAATATAAGACCCAGAATAGGTTTCAGGTAAAAATATTCATTAAACAACTCACGAATAAACTAACTCTCCATTCTACTTCTCATATTAGAACGTGACTGTCTGAACTCATAAAGCTTGTAGAATAGGTTTTAAACTTTAATTTAAACTCAGGATTCCGGTAACAGACTATTGCGGAAGTCGCTTTTCTCGTTTTTTTTCTTCTTCTTTTTTAAAACTAAAGTTAAGTCTGACCATGACTGAGAGTTACATCCAACCATAAAAGTCTGTTTAACTAAAAAGAAAAAAGAAAAAAAAAAGTTTCCTTTCCTTATTTTCTGGAAATTACACCCTGAACATCTGGCTTTACTTCGAAGGAAATATGATTATCCTTCCTCTCCTTCATTCTCTTTCATCGTACCACCACTACTTTTACTTCACTTTTTTTGAAAAGAAAATTTTCGGTTCCGGATACAAGATTAAAAAGTTCACGATAACTGGAAAAAAAATATGATTATTTTTTCCTTGGTTATATTATTATAAAATTCCATCTTCTAAATTCTGAATTTTGCAATTCATTTTTTATGATATTGCGGATTAAAATGATTTAATCAAAATATTCCTTAAATTTTTAATAAAATGAGTTTGGTTCTAAATAGAATATTTTAGAATGAGTTTTTGTTTTGTTTTTTGTTCTTTTATTATTTCTTGTTTGTTGTGCTTTTTCGGTAATTGAATATCAATTTAAATATTTTCCTTTTCTAAACGAAATAAAAACTAAAGATCACTGTTTGTGCAGGAAAATTTTCTTATTACTTTTCATCTCATTTAATTGAATTACATCAGCAATTGAAAAGCCATATTTTGTAAATCGATTTCTCAGTCGTATTGCGCCAAATTGCGTCATCCAGCGAAATACACGCTAACAAAATCAGTATAGATAGACTAAATAAATTAAAGTCTATCATATTTGGCAGTTGCCAATGAAGAAGTGATTATGAGTTCAACATAATGCTGATACCTATTGACACCTTCTCATAGCCGTATTTAGGTTATCAGTTCTTTTGCAGTTATTACTAACTGTGCGATACCCATAATGCTCCAGATCAGCAACAAAAGGCGAATTAAGGCAGAAGGTTGCACTTCTTATACACATTGGCTGGTCCGTTACGATGCAGTCTCGTATATCTATTGCGATCAAATACATATAGAATAATTCGGGAATGGGAACTAAATA
>JAFIDM010012231.1:71535335-71566868 GCA_023159025.1 Thereuonema tuberculata
CTCGTAAGGAACTCCATGGCAGACATCATCACGAACTCAGCCAGCCTCATGTCGACATGGAAGCGTCGAACAGATGGCTGACGAGTGGTGAGCTGTTTGGGGAGACCGAAGGGTTCATGATCGCAATACAGGACCAAGTCATCTCCACACGCAACTACAAGAAACACATTCTACACGATGCAAACACACATGACGACAAATGCAGGAAATGCCACACTACGCATGAGACGATCGACCACGTAATATCAGGCTGTCCCCTTCTCTCTCAAACAGACTACCTCCACCGACACAATCAGGTAGCATCGATCGTTCATCAACAACTAGCACACAAACATTCACTTATTAAGAGCACAGTCCCGTACTACAAGTACATACCACAAAGCGTATTAGAATCACCCTCATATAAACTATACTGGGACCGCCCCATTCACACAGACAAAACCATACATCACAACAGACCAGACATCACACTTGTTGATAAGGTCAACAAACAGACCTATCTAATTGATATTGCAGTGCCTATCAGCAAGAACATGCAGAAAACTCACGCAGACAAGATCAGTAAATACACTGATCTAGCACACGAGCTCCAGAAGCAGTGGAGGCAGGATCGAGTACGTGTTGTACCCATCGTTCTGTCTGCCACTGGTCTGGTGCCTCACACATTGCACCACAGTCTCAGCACACTAGGACTTCACAAAAACACTTATGCACAACTGCAGAAGGCTGTGGTACTCAACACTACACGCATAGTTAGGAAATTTATGGACACAAGCACACATCCCTAATCATTCTTGCACACATCTTTACACTTGGCAGTATGTGCTTTGGTCCTTGACCCGCCATATTGTTTTTGCTGGGGAAACCCAAGGTTTGAAACATACAAACATAATAATTGCAATAAAAAGGTCTCATTTGAATTTTTATTTGGTTAATAAAAGATTTTTATTTGAATCTTAACGTTGAGTTCTTGTTCCTGAATCCATAACATGTAAGATTCGGGTCTTCTTATAATTCTTTACTAACCGTGTTATAGATAACTGTATAAATAGTTTCAAGTGCGATATTAAACTTAATTTTTTGTATGTTTTGTGCTGCATTTGGTTGTTATACATCTGGAATAGGAGTAAGAGGAGGTTTGAGGTTGTACGAAGCCTCTTTCATCTACGTTTATCCTACTGATGCTCTTGATCCGAAAAAAATATTATTTATCAAATATCAAATAATCAAGAATGAAAGGAAGATTGCCGAAGAAGATACATGAATGGATACCAACAGGAAAAAGAAAGAGAGAAAGACCAAAACTGACATGGATGCAAGGAATAAGTGAAGTAATGAAAGAAAGAAGATTAGAGGATGGGGCCTGGGAAGATAGAAAGGAATGGAGAAGGGTGATACAGGCATAAAATGGGTACAGGAAGATGTCAAAGACATTGTGAAACCTGGAAATAAATAAATCAAGATTGAGAAAAAACAGTAACAGCAAGGTGTCCATAACATCGAATAACCAAAAGAAAAAAGATGCCGTAGACAAACTGGAGGTTGTTTACTGCTAAAGACTCCCTGATAAAAGTTTTTTGTTACATTATCTGTTATGTAGACGGGAAATCTTTTATCAAATTATTTGATATTCGTTTTTGTGTTTTACCAATTCACAGAGAAGTTGATCTGAGTATAAACTATAAACCTTTTAATATATTAAGGATGTACAAGGGTACAAGGGTTATTGCTTTAAAAAAAATACCTCCTTTGCAAATGAAAAAGCAAGATACAATAAAATGATTTTGTTTTTATAATTACATTAGATTTGGTAATTAGATTCAAAATTTCGGTAAATGTAGTTATATATCCAAGAAGAATTGCTTCAATTTAAAAGCGATTGCATTTTTAACATGTTTAAAATAACATTTTGAAAAAACTGTAAATTTCATTTATTTACAATTTTACTTTTAATCATTATTTAGGCCTAACTCTATTTTCAACAATGTTAATTTAGTAAGATTTTTTATGTACCTGTTTTCTGAGACATTTTAAAAAAAAAAAAAAAAAAAAAGAAAATTATACAGTTGACGTGTAAGATAAAGTTTTAGGAAAAAGAAGTGCGTCTTATATACAGCCAAATACGGTATTACGTTTTTCCGTATTTCAAAACAAATGGCACAATTGTCAGAGGTCAACTATCTTTAGAAACCCCCAATTCCCTTCAAAGCCTGTGATTCCTGTGACTAATCTGCCCATTCACATACTCCCCATTGAAATCCTAAATTTTGAATCGCTTCTTGAACTCTTCAGATTATTTTTAGAACCTTCCAGAATACTTACTGATATTGTTTCCTTTTTTTTTTTTCATATTATTAGTGATTAAAATTAACATATCAGTTTGTTTTAATTTAAGTAATTTAAAATTTCGTAACTCTTAAATTCAGTGTTAAGTAGTACAAAACGAATGGAATATTATAATTTCTAAAGTAGTAATCAGAATCTATTATATTTTTTTTCTAAAAATTTCCTACATTTAAATTAAGATCAATATGTAATCTTTTTTTCGATCTTATTCTGAAATAAATGTTTCATAATGTTGATGTTAATAACTCTATATAATTATTTTTTATTTTTTCATTTTTTGCGCTGCAATTATTCGTAGTGAATTCTGCATACATTGCTTAATTTTAAAAGTGCCATTGGTCTGAAAATGAAATTAAACAATAACTATAACATCAATAAATAAAATGATAATCATTTTGTAATAATATTACTTTTTTCCCTTTCTTTTTTGTATTTAGAAAATATGACGCAAAAAAATTAACTTCTTAATTTGTAATAACATTACATTAAAATAATAATATTACTATTTGAGAAACGTAATAATACTTCTATATTTAATTTCTTAATTTCTTCCTTTAATTAAATAAGTTTCGCACTTAATTCTATTTGAATTCTAAGATTGTAAATATTAATCCTTTTTCCCCTCTTATCTAAATTCAAATTAAGAAGGAAAAAGTAAAATTACTTATATAATGTTAGTTTTTTTCCTTCTCAATATTTATTTTATAAAACTAATATTATGTATTTTTCAAAATGACAGCCTCAATTAGTTTTTGATGCTTGGTTTATTTTGATTAGGTGGGAGTTAGGATTGTTAAAACAGAATTGTTATGAAGGCATGCGCGCTACTCAGAAATAATTGCATTATAACCACAGTGACAATAGTTGCTCATCCATTATAAACCTGAAATATATATTTATAAAATCGTATTACAATTCATTAGTATATTAAATCCCGTTGCCGCAAAACGCTGCGGTTAAGGCGGAGCCCTCCATGAGGCAGATGTTTCGAATCCCGGTTCTTGGATGGTTCTTCTTCTCCGGTGTTTTTTTTCCTCTCTTTATAGAGACGGAATAAGGTATCTTCCATCTGGATAAGACATCTAAGCAGCAAATTTTCGATATTAATGGCCCGGCGTTAATATCCGAAAAATGGACCTGGGAGTAAGACAAGGATAATATGTATATAGTACAGGGAAAAAAGTTAGGTTACAAGCACATAAAAATAAGGTTTCTAAAAAAAATTCAAAATGAATATTAATGAACATAAAACTGTAAGCAAAACAGTACATATAAATGAAAAGTTTTCAGTTTGTCTTTTAAAACATTTAGGACTTAAATTACATAACGACCAAAGTGATTAAAATGATGACAAGTAGTCTTAATAAGATATTTGATCACAGTAATACAGCTCGATAACTGTCCAGACGGACATTATTATCCCTCAACACAAATCTTGGACCTACAACTGAAAAAACACATTAGTTTATGACCTGTAAAATTGCCCCTTGAAAGTGTTCCCTGAACCTCTGAAGTGGTCGATTTCTTACGATGACTGATATCTTACAATGTATTCACTTTAGATGAAACACTTTCTAGAATCAAACTGCAGACTCTGTGAAGAAAACTTTGATCCGTGTGTTAGTGTCCCGAGTTATGAGTTGATGACATCATTCCAAAGACACCATTTCTTGAATTGGGGACGAGAAGACAAAACTGCTGTTCTCTTGGCATAAAGGCATATTTCATGAAGGATTCTGGTGATGGCCTGCCTTGAAATTTTCCTTCCATTGCTTCTGCAGTTTGAGAAACAAGCTGATTGGATCATAACGCTTAATGTTTAGGTTATTTGCAGGTAGCAATCATCTTGACATCGTTTGGTGTGAGGACATTTCTCAATAGTCTAGCAATATTCCCTATATTCTAAAGCTGTTTCCATACCTTTGATACTACTCAATCTCATCTCTTAAACAATAACATACCCATCATCGCAAAGAACCAGCTAAACGATGTCTATTAGGCATTTTCCAGAAATTAGATTATCCAGATTTACTGATAAAAGTTCCAGAAATGAAAAAAACAAAATAAAAAAAACAAAACAAAAAAAAAAACAAAACCAATAGCACACTTTTACAGCAATTCGCGATTTGCATAGTGGTGATGATGTACGACATTTGCAACAATGTTTCCACATTCACCATGCCAAAAAAAGGTTTAGCATTCTTACTTTTATTAAAATTGTGATGATTTTAATGAATAACTGATATCGAAGGAACACATGAAGCTAATTGCCATTTAAAACATTTCATTGTTCTTTATTCATGAATAAGTACTTGTATTTATTATTTTTTTAGTCCTTTTTATTAGTTATATAGTGTAGGTCATATGTAACATAAATAAACAAGTTGAAAAGATTTAAAAAAAGAAGTTACCTTTACTATTTAAAAAGATTACAGTATTTTTATTAAATATTTTAAAGTAATCTTTAATAATAATAATAATAATAATAATATATTTTGAAATTCAAATTCTAAAGAAATTTTCAGAATATCTTACCGTTAGCCTGAAAATGTCCTTTTAAGTCAGTTTCTTTTCTTTTTTTTTCAACAATTTGGTTGCATCTTTTACTCAGACAAAAACCTAGACTGGGGCTGTTTCATTATTTTTTTTCCTCGAGAAAACCTGCTTTCCTTTCTGTAAGATTTTCATGAATCCGGAAATGAAATAAGCTTTCGCCTTAGTGCATTCTTCCGGTAGATCTTTGTATCCTTCGCTTATGTTCAAACATAATGGAGCAAGCAGAAACCAATAATGCTTCCATTAACTCAAGGAAGAAAAAAAAGAATAAAAACAATATTGTAACAATTTTAGATAAACGAATTTTCCATTGAAAGCTAGCAGCAAAGCTTTTAAGATGTCAAAGCTTTAAAAAGAACGATAAAGAAAAAAAAAAAGTAAAGAAATTAAAGTTAAGGTGCCTACACATGTTATACAACAGTTTTTTCCATCCTCTTGATAATCTGCAAAATTGCTCTCGTTAATTTTAACATTTGTACTTTAGAAATGAAGGTCTGATCAAAATTTCATTTATCTTCTCAATTACGTTACCTTTATTTTTTTTTTTTTAGATACTCGATGAAGTGTATAAATTATCATAAAGTTCATTTGAATAAATAACGTTCATCGTGTGGTCTATTAAAAATATTGCGAGTTCTATAATTTAGAAAATGATAACACTAAATTTTTTAAAGCAAATTTCGATCTATTCTTGCAGTTGAATGTTTTTGTTTTAAAACATAACCGGAAAAAACAGCCTAGGAATAGGAAAGGAATTGTTATACTCTGCTTTTCTTCCAATTTCTTTTGCAATTTTGGTTTATTAAATTTAGCAAAATTGGTTGCATGTTTTACGTGCCGTTAAAATATTGGAAGATAGCTAACCATAAAAGCACTTTAATTTAGCAGCTTTGATAGTTAAACATAAAAGCAGCTTTAATGCAAGTGAAAGTTTCGAACATACGGAGACCTGAAACGTTGTGTGAGTTTTATCTGTTTTAATCATTTTAAATTTTAAAGTGCTTTTAAGGTTAGCTATCTTTCAACTTTTTAAATTTGTTCTTAGTAATCATTTTTCAAATCAAAAAAAAATAATTTTTAAAGAAATAAGTAAACAAAAAAATGTCTTTATGACGACAATAATAAGGCAAATCATCAATCAATATTAAATGGAAATTCAGATTCTGTAACTCCGAGATAAAATACAAATATTGAACAATCATAGTAACATAGATTATAAATTAAGTAATTTTCTAATTGATCTCTTTAACACAACCGTGGCTCGAATTGAACAAATAACATCGTATTACGGTATTGAGATCGGTTCTACCACATTTCTTACTTTTAGAACACCTTTTCAGATTTATTCTATCGTTTACAATTAAAAAAATTAAACAATTGATGTTGGCAGATCATTTTGATTAATTCTGTAACAGAGAAATTTGGAAATTGCCCTACTTCCACGATCACAATTAAATCGTTTTAATTGAACTGTGCTAAATATTGAAAACAAAATGCTAGAATTTTTCCAATTTTCAAAAAAAAAAGATGATAAGAATAACTGTCCAATAGTAACGAAGCTGCTTTATTGAAGATCTTGAAAAAAGCTTTTTTCATCAAGATTACAAAAATGTATATAGTTTAATTGTCAATTAACATGGATTCTTTAGCTAATGAATGTACAGAAACTATCTGCGTAGAACTTTACTAACTTTTTTTATCGACAAAATAACCATGTTATAATTTTTTTTTCTTTTGATCTTAGGAAAGCTTTTGGTATTATTCATCTTAATTTCTTAGCTTACAAAGCAAAACAAGTGAAAAAAATCATGGTTTTTGACTTTTCTGGTTAATAGACAGTGTTATTTGAACATAAATAGCATAGTCATGTGCTTTAACTGTAAATTGCAGATTTCAACTTACTTCTTTCTACCTTTTGAGTTTTTTATTTATGATTTTGTTCACTAATTTAGAAGAATATAGGATTACTTTATTTGTGGACAACATTTGTAATAAGTTAACAGACAGCATTAATACAATAAACAATGTGACTTAAATCATTAAATGAGACTTTATTATCCCACAAAAATACATTGGGCAAAACAAACAGTAGTGAAAGACAGAAACCAGGAGTGGGAGCAGTATATAATTAAATATCAGTTACTTAGTACAGGAATACTCTAACTTAGTATTGTGCATCTTCGATGTGTACAATATGTTCTAAATGTTCTCCATAATTCATACCGTTCTTGTAAATTTTCTACCATATCCCGGAGTAATGGCTGTCTCATCGTATGGCAGATAAATATACAGAACCTTTCTTCATAAATTTTACTAACTATTTTTATCATTAACATTTTAATAATAACCATGTTACCATCTTACGATGTAAGCACCTTTCCAAGTGACTGCCCTGATTCTCGTTTGTTATTACGGTTCGTGGCCATCCCGTGCACCCTTTACGCTGTGTCAGCACACTACCTGTCCTTCGGAATTTTTGGATGACCAAGAATCCGACTGTCACTTGGAGCGTGTTTCCGAAAAGTAAGCTAAACCGCTTCTTCATATATGAAGGCTGGGTCCGTCTTTTCGTATGAACAGTGGTAACATTCGACTAAAAATATCTTTTTTTCTGTGCTCAGAACCATTATTGCCTCGACTGATAACCTAATACCTGTTACTATATATCAAATATTCAAATATACTGTGACGTTCTGACACGACCTACTATCTCGTGGGGATACGGAATGTTCCACTACTGTTTCTTTTGCCCAATTACTGTGAAATCAAAAATCTTACAAGCAAAATTGAAATTTACAATGTAATTGTCTTGTGGATTTCTTTATCAACAAATCTTTCTAAGAAACAATTGGTCAAATTAATTCAGTGATTATCTGTTTTAATGACTTCAATCTGACTGCTCTTTATAAACTTCCAGTTTATTTATTTATTATATTTGTTTATTTGCTTTTTGAAACTGTATAATTTAATTTTGTTCACCTCATTTTTATTCACTTATGTATATATCTTTAAGTTTATAATTTTTTTTTCTTTTCTTTCTTGAAACCTCTTGACTTGATTGACCCGCGGGAAACGCCAGCTTTTGAGTCTGCAAGTTGTAGGACTTTTATTTTTCAGGTTAATAATTAATAAGCAAAGAAATTTCTTATTTTTTAATTGTTATAAAGCTGTTGGTACTTTGAATAAGTTTCATTGAATGATCATCGGAAGCGTAGTGGTGCCTCAAAAGAAAAAATGAACAATAAAAAACTCACGTGCCAGCCGTTGGCCGGCCTTAATAAAATTTTTTTAAAGCATAAAAATTCAAACTGCGCATTTGAATTATTAATAAACAACTTATAGGAGAGATCCAATTGTTTTCCAAGTGACATCTTGGAACAGCTGTTTTACGCTCTTTGGCGATCATCAGCCAGGAGTAGTCACCAGTAAAACAACAAGGTCTCCGTACTGAGGCTAATATGAATGATCATCGGAAGCGCACTGGTGCCTCAAAAGAAAAAATGAAGTTTCATTGAATTTCTGAAATTAAAATTGCTTTGAATTGCTTTTGGTTTTGATTGGAATGTTACATACCAGTAATACTAATGAAGAAATTCTTCGAGAAAACAAATTAACAAATATTAATATATTAATGTAATAAAAATAAATGAAAATGTTAATACAAGAATAAAATTCATATACTGTACATTGAATTCATTTTTTAAAATGAATTCTTTACCACAATATGTGGAAGACACAATATCTTTATATTGTGTCTTCCACATATAAGAATGACTGAGGATTGACAGTTCCTCAGATGTTTCCGTTGTTTCCAGGATCTCTCCCTTCCAGTGTCGTCTTGTATTTACTATCCTTTTATTCGATTACGCCAGGGAATCTTCCTACAGTTCTAAACTTAAGATTCTCTCCCACTACTAACCAAATTTGAAACCTAAACAAATGAAAATGCAACTAACACGAAACTAATAGAAAAGGTTATACTAACTCAAGGGTAAGAAAAAAAACATAGACCTATGGGAAAAACCTTTTTCCTGAATTACTGCCGTAACATGTTATGTTACACTCTAAACCTAAATACAATCTTCAATGAAGTCTAATGTGATTGAGTTTTCTGTTGCAGGAAATATGGTACGAAGATGGCGATGAGAAACCCGATGGTGAAGCAGAAGAATGACACATTTCAAACTTCAAGCTGTACCAGGGCGCATTAGTAGATAACTGTGTCCGTCGTTTCAGTGAAATCTACTCAAACAATCACGAACTGTCAATTTCTAATCGATTTTGTAGCAAGAATAGCCTAATTCATGAAATATGGCTGACAAGTGAGTAAGGAATTTGTATTAATCACAGAAATTAGATGAAAGGTTTGGAAAAATTTTTGAGTTTAATGTATTGGTAGACTTTGTAAGGAAACTTCTATTTTAAGTAATTTAAAAAATATATCTGAACAAAGTCAATCAAGATTAAATAACAATAATAAAAAAAATCACATTTATTGAGCAGAATTTGAGTAAAATGAAAAAGAAACATATATATATATATATTCTAAAGCAAAAATTAAATAACAGTTCTCAACAGTTATACAACTATAACTTAACGATCTATTGCAATATATATTAAGACGAAATCAAATTAAAAATTAAATTTAAACACGGCAAACTCTTATTTCAAATTACTATGAACTCCCCTTGGCGTCTTAAAGACATTAGGAGAGATATGATGATTAATGTATCATAGACTTAATTTCTTATTTCACTTAAATTGATTATTATCTGTTAGAAAATACCTTAATTTATTTGAGAATTTCCAGGAATCTCGAATCATTCATTATTTCTAAACTGCCTGTAGAATATTAATGATATCATTAGAGATTGAAATTACAAGGCAAGTTAAAAAGCCTACAAATATTTAGACCCTGTAAATCTGCTACAATCTCAAACTCATGCCAACTTATATTCATACCACTTAATTCTAAGATGTAATTTAGTAGCCTATATCAGTATTTTCAAACAGAAATAGTTAGTATATGTGCCTTTACCAATGGCTTGAATGATATTTTGTAATTTCCTTGAAAAGTTATTTGAGGACCCATTTCTGTAAATACCAAGAAATATTTCAAATATTTTGGGATAGCGACGTAGCTTCCAAACAGATTTACAGTGGCCAAAATTTTGGTCTAATGAGAATTTCGACCAAAAAAAAAGAAAACTTCATTTCTTTTTAATAAAAGTAACATTAAAAATCTGTAAATATCAATTTCCCATTACTGATAAGTATACCAAAATATTCCAATAGCCTTTAAAGCCAGTCGTCTCGAAAATAATGCTGAAGACAATGTAAAATGGATGTAATCCTATGTAGAAGACAGTGCCCTTTTGGAACTGACAGTTGTAATTTTAACAACCGGAATTTTGTTTTTCGTAAATAGAAACAACTCTTTCTCCTTTTTATTTTTTTCTATGGTGTATCCGGTTGTTATTCCGGCAGACCAAAAATACTCATAAACAAACTAAGGAGCACAACGTGTAGGTTATAAGGTCCTTCCGGAAAAACAATATGAATTCTAACATTACAATTCCAGTATTCAACAAAATTGTTGAGAGATTTCAGTAAAAGTCCTTCGCATTTTGTCACTCTTTTGTCAAGAATTCCCGTGCCTACAATTCCCTCTTGCCTTTATTAAATCATTCCTTCCTTTATCAAGTTTATTATCAAAAGCAAGGTTGTACAAGATTGTCTAGACAAGAATAAACATGATTTTCGTTGTTATACAGATAACAAGGACAATATATATATATCTTCAAAGCATATAACAATCAAATTTTAGAAAAGTGTTTTCTTTTTAATAACTTAAAAGTTAACTAAAATACACATGAAACATCAATTGACCATGTTGGTAATTAATAAAAAATAGTTGTTAGCTTTCCGATGACTAATTACATAGATTGTCCTTTTAATTTTAACCTTTACAGAATTTAATGTTTACATTTTTAATTTTGAATAATTGAAAAAAAAAATTGGAAAAAAAGTTTTTCTGAGAATATTTGAGATAAATTTATGTTTACACTTTGATATACGGGTCATTATTAGAAATTAATGTGATTATTATACAAACGAATTTAATACATATTTTTTTTCTTATATTTTAAGTGATATTTTATAGACTATTTATAAATTTGATTTCTTGTTTTGATAAATTGTAAATTTTATTTTTTTTTGTCTTCCATTTGTAAAGAAAAATAATAAAAAAATATTTAAATTAAAACTTGTTTGCTTAAATTTATTTTATTGTTTTATGATCATTCTTTTATTTTCATTATGTTATTATTATTATTATTTAGTCTTATTTCATAAAAAAGTTCTTTTTCTTTAATAAGAAATACTATTTACGCCACTTTTTTTTTTAATTTTATTTTTAAATACGTATTTTTTTACTTGAAATTGCAAATTGATAAAATAAAAATAAAAGATCAATTGTAAGGAGAAGTAACAAAATAATATGAGATTTTGGCAAATTGTTCTTTTCTGTTCTCATCACCTGATTAAAATAAATAAAATTCATTGTGACAATAAAGACCTTGTCACAAACATAATAGTTAAAACTTTACTTCACCATAAAACATAATATATAAATATAATTCACTTTTACCAGCCCATCAGAAAAAAAAAAATCGTCTTTTTCATTTTAGTAAATATTTTTTTTCTTTGATCTTTGTAACCAGTGTTTCCCAACCTTTTTTGTGCTGTGCCCCACCTAAAGTATCTAAAGTATGTTAAGCCCCACCAAATTACGTAAAACTTTCAAAAATAAAAAATAAAAAAAAAAACAACTTTTTTAACTTTCACAACCAAAAAAAAAAAAAACCAACAACATTGCTCCATTTTCGAATTGCCCCCCTGTGGGGCGTGCGCCCCACGTTGGGAAACAGGGGTTTATGGGAAACCATAAGCAATATTAGTCTATTTATTTGCAGAAATGAGTTAAATACTTTCTCCTGAAAATCCCTCCTTAGTCAATTAAAAAGCAATATATATTGGAGATCAACAATCTGGATATATATTTATTCTCATTTCCATTCATTTTTTTTATGCTGAGGAAAGAAAATGATTGCTAACTTTTTTTCTTTTTCTTATTTATTTACTTTTTGTTTTATGCATATTTTAATTCCAATTTTATGGTGGAATTTAATTCAGTTTTGAAGACTGAAAAAATTATTAATAATTGCTTAATTATAGCTTTTTTTATAAATAAAAATATAATTCTGTATAGAGGGCATAAGTTGATTTACCCTCCTAAAATGACTAAAACTACATTGGAAATTATTCATTTTCAACATTGTAGAGTGTTTTAATTGCTTCCTAAGTTAATCTATTTTCTTTGTTCGTTTTGAAACTTATAACAATATTCCAACAACGAAACATGACTTTGAACTATCAAAATTGCGTTTAAGTTAAGGTGAAAAAAAAGAAAAACAAAAACAAAAAAAAAAAGAAACAACTGCCTGAATAGATAATGTAGGGACTCTGTAGAAAGCAGAAGTCATCGGATTAGACCAATTGAAACAAATATATTCAATGCAAAAATTAACATATTCCTTGGGAGAGAAATCATGATACTGGCATTGTACAAGAAGCTACGTAAATATTTGTTATTGCTAATGGAAAATTATTCTTCAATTTCTTAACTATTTTTTAATAAGTCATTACATACTCTAATTATTCTGCTAATTCGAAAACTTACACGGAAAAAATAAGCGATATGATTGCTGTCTTGGTAGAAGGAGATGGTGTTTGACGTCACTCCACCTGAGAGCTACATGGTTGTTGTAATTGTTTCGTTGTTGCTGTGGTTCATATTTAAAAAATGAACGTATACTTTATTGCTGAGGGCAGTTCATAAAGATACAGTCAGTATTATTACGCATGAAGCAGCGGATCTATCAAAGTTTTATGTGAGATATGACATTTCTAAGAAATAAGTCTCATATAAAAATCTAAGCTCCGGAAGGAGTATTTGATGCAATTTAAAATTAGTGACAGACTACTAAAGTGAGAAACAAATAATATGTAAATAAAAACAGAACCAAGTTAATGGATGCAGTCAGCAAAAATTTGTAAAAAATTACATGAAACTTGAACATATTTTTAACATGGATTTACATATTTTTTTGCTTATCAGTTTTTTCCATCAATAAGTTTATTTTACTATAAGAGCAAGTTATATAGCAGGGGTGACCGAACTTGCTTACTGAAGAGCCACATAAATAAGGTTCAGATGTTTGAGAGCCGCAAGACATAGACAAATGTTACAGACATATTATTAACAATTGCTCTCTAATCCTTGTTGATCCTAAATTTCTTCAATCCCTCACTCAAATCAAGCATTAAAAATTGGATTTACTCAACATGAACATTGAACTTACATTATAATCCAGTGAATTCTCAGTTTATACTTGGTAAGTAATTATAAAGCTTGAAAAACTTATTTACCTTTTTTATTAATTGTGATGCAAAAAGGAGCTCAGGCACGATATTTCCGCGAGCCTCATAATATTTTAGCCCCAACTGTTATACAGATTTATTCATCAGTCTCATAGGATCTCAAATATCTACTTATTTATTTGAATTTGAATTAACTTGAAGTAACCTGGTCTGGTCACATTTTACTATTATAATAGATATTTGTGAGACTGAAGAATATTCTTAAGAAACTATATATTTACTCCTTTCTTTCAATTTTGTTAATAGATACACGCTTTTTCAGAAAGAGGCCTCATTTCCCCCACTTTTCCCTATGCTTTTTCTTACTGTGGTTTAATAGAACTTATGTAAGAAAGTTTAACGTGCATCGAATGTAACATGAAAACGGAAAAAATATAAAAAAAAGTGCATATTTCCTGGAACGAACTTTTCATTTCAGTATTCTATTTAATATGATTAAAAGGATAAACTATATATGGCTAAAAAAACGAAAAGAAAATTTTTGAAGAATATATATACCGTATATGCTCCAATAAACGCCGAGGCTCTTATTGTCGCTGGTCTCTAATAAGCGCCGGGCTGCAGAGGGGACACGGCCAAATAGTAGCCGGTCTCTAACTACAGCCGGGTCTTTGATATTTGCTTACCGGTACTAGTGTAAGCGTCCGTATCTTTAAAGTCGTGCATAATACCTTACGGTACATTGCCTTACAAAATACCGCCGAAACGGTCATTTGACATTGCCTTTAAGATTCGCGCGGTGGAATACTCGAAAGAAACTTCCGGTGAGGCGGCCGCCCGTCATTGCGGATTCGGACGACGAATAGCGGCGAAAGGTGCAGAAAGAGATTGCCATTTATCTTTAACAGTCTTACGTAGCAAGAATAGAGTAAATAGAGTCTAATGAAATTAGAATAAAGTAACTGTTTGTAATATTAGCCAGTATTTATGTGTAAAAATATTGCGTTCTGAAGATTTTTGTTAATAATGGCCGGCCTCTATTAAGGGCCGGGAGCCGAGGTTAGTTTTGCCAATAAACGCCGGGGGCCTCTATTAGAGCATAAACGGTATTCTTAAAACATATGTATAAAAGGAAGAGTCTGTAAGCCCTTTTTCTTGGGAACCATATGAGATACAGGTGTAAATATGGTATTAAAGGTTCTGATGTGGAGGTCTGCATGAGCATGTTAATTTTTGTTAAAAGTAATTTGAATAAAAAAAATTTATAAAAAAAAAAAAAAGAAAAAAACTGTTTCGCCTCCTGGATCCCTGTTATTCCGTCCCCCTACACTAGAAAGTGGTTGAATCCTTCGCATCGAAGTCTAATAGGGACTGTTCACTTGAATAGTTTTTTTTTTTGCTTTTACTTTAATTTAATTTAAAACTTAAATATGATTAAAAGATCACTTAATAATGATTAGGAAAACTATGTCCAACCGTAGAATTTGTAAGGGTTCTAATTGTGTTAAATTAAGGACTTTATATGATTACACGCTAATAAGTTTTGCTTTAGAATAAAATCCATTTGCTTTAGAATAAAACAAGCCTGCTCAATGAAGAAATCACTGGAACAAACATTAAATTTTTAATCAATGTTACTAAAAAAAAATTGGAAAAATACTTTTCGTGAAACAATCTTACATCTTAACTTTTAATATGGCCAAAAATAAATATTGTTTATTTGAAATTATTCTAACAAAAAAAAGTATTCGTAAATTTGTTTGCTTTCACGCATTGAGCCATCATCGACAGCAATCTGGGACAGCTGTTTCGTCCTTATTAGGACTCATCAGCCAGATTTAGCTTCGATGATCAAGCTCAGAACGCGTGAATACCCATAGTTCCTTCTCCCGCTCTAACAAGGAGGACTTAATTTGATTTTGATTTTAATTGTAAAGAATTTTTTAATGGATTCAGTGTGTAAATTGTATATATGAATTAAATATTTTAGAAAACACACGTTAAAAATCATTTTAATATAACATTTAAGAGATTTCCACTGTTTAAACAAGGACCCGAATGTCATTACCTTGTTTAATAACATTGATTGTAGAGTATCACTATCTACCAGCAACTGGTTGTAAAGCTTCCTTGTACACTATCTACTCTCTCATAGTCAACATTTTGTAGTAATTTCTTTTAAACATATCTAGCAAAATTAAACAGTGCAAGTAACACCATAAAAAAAAAGTTCTTTCAGTAAAACCCTGTACTAATCGTAATTAGACAAACTGCTATTTTTACTCTATTTTTATTTTATTTCTTTTTCTTATGTGTAAATGTTCTCTGAAACAGTAAACAATAAGTCCTATATATGAAATATTTTTTTAATTTTTATTCGTAACAAAAATTATAAGCTGGTTCTCAAAGCATACATTTAAATTAATAATATTATAGAAGTATTAATTAATTCAAAAAGCTTATATTTTGAATTTCTTCCAAATCTGTTCTAACCGGGTGATTGACTATATATATATATCTTCGAAATCCCATTTCTTTTATTTCTTGTCAATCCTATAAGGAAAGTAAGAATAACGGGAATAATAATGATAAATTAAGCTTAGATTGTTTCTAAATGACAATGGATTGGAACTGCTTTTCTTTGTCGTCTAATAATAGTTAAAAGCTTATTATTAATAAAAATGTAACTAGAATACATATAAATGAACAGAGCGTCATTGAACATTCCATTGAACAACTTCATTAAATTTTACAAATTCTTTCAACTTCTAAAAGTCACTTATTAAAAGCTCCAAGTAAATTCATCAAAGGATTTTTTTCTTCTTTCTATTCTTTCTTCATCGTCATCATCTACTTCGAAATCTCCACATAATTTCCTCATTTGAAGGCGAAGAAAAGAAGCAGAAATTAAGTAATGGAGTTATCAAAAAACCGAGAAACTTCTGCATTAAAAAAAAAGAAATAATTAAAGTTGTCCACAATTGTTGGCGCTTTCTCTTTTTACTTTTATCAGTGCTGCCTAATTTGGTGAAGTTTCAGAGTCTGTCTGGGCGACACCATCGCGATATTTACCTGAAAGGCTTTTATCATTTAATTGAAATCGTTTCTTGAGAATTTTCTTGAAAAGTGGAGGGACGACTTTTGGTGGAATCATTCGATTTTGCATTTCCATTTCCTATGGCGTCCGTCCAATTCTATTCGCAAACTTAATTACGTTTTTGGCAGTCGAGGTTGTAACACGATATCAAAGAACTGGCGAATGGATAATCTCACATTTTTATGCCCGAAAAAGCAAAAAGATTCTTTTTAATGCCCAACATGCAATAGTTAAACATTTAAACATCCATTTAAGTTTCATTTCCAACATTAAGTTTTAAGTTTTGATATATTACTTCGACCCAGTGTTGTGTAAGAATTAGAACGCCCAGATTTCAACTCTTTAATTTGTTTTTATTATCCCTGATCATTGCACAATGCTGAAGGTAAACTTATTAATCAGTTTTTTACAACTTTTTCTAGTCTAATTCTAATCTTATGTGATGATAGTGAAGAGCCTCCACACTGGACTAAAAAGATGAAATAAAATTCAAAATAAATATGCACCAGAGCGCCTTCTGGACATTGAGAGGGGAATGATTTTACTTTGATTTTACTTTGTTACAATAAGCCATGTTTTACTATTTTCTTTACTGTTTCCCCCGATCTCCTTAGTATTATTACCTGTCTACTACTTCAACATAAACAATCAGTATGTTTTTCAAAACTTTTTGTAAAGAAATATAGATATTGTCCGAACACAGATATGAGGCCTCCATTTGACAGGCTGCCAAAAACAGCATTTGTGTTGAAGGGGAGTTGAGATTAAGGGACTACAATATTTTTTTATATTTTATTATAAGTAAATTTTTCAACTGTTAAGCAAATTAGTTACAGTTTTAAAGACTAGAATGATCACAAAATAAAAGCTAATTTTCCGATGTTTAATAATAAACTAATAAGATGGATCAAACTTCCCCCGATACGCACCGACTACCCTATTTTATTTTGGTGAGGTTATTTTCACAAGAATTAATAAACAAACAAACAAACAAAATCAATACTTTCTCAATAACTATTTGAGGATAATCTTAGAAAAGGGCTTTTGCGAAGTATCTAAATTTTCAACAAACTTTACTTAAAACTTGGAACATTCTTTTCGTCACTGCTTGCTATGTTTTTCGGTATTTGAGGAAGAGGCAGTTTTTCAATGAAAGCATCCCATAGTTATTGAAGCCGCTTCCTGCTTCAGTGACCACAATACACAACCAGTTTTCCAATCATTTGTAAAATCGCTTTCCTCGTAGGGGGAGATATTGAGGTTGTCACCATCGTATTTACTATTGGACAGCCGTTTCGTCTTTCACTGAAGGAACAGAGGTTGATCACGAACGACATTTTCTAACCAGCTGAACCTATTTTTACTTCAGGTATTTGCAAGTAGACTAAAAAATGTGCTGGTGGTTCGCAAACCTTCATTCTGCTCGCTAGATACTTAAAACTTTAAAACTCTTGTATACTCTTGTATATTCAATAAATCTTGAGATCTTGATATCAATAAATCTTGTATATTCTATAAAAATAGAATTGTTCATTTGCGATTCTCTTCTAATTAATATAAATATGAGATTATAAGTAACGTCACTAGCAAATTATAATTCCTTTACTAATAATTAATTAATAACTACTGGCATTCGGATTACAGGTTCTAATCAATTTAGGATAATGTTATATTAATAAGTTTCACCCCCCCCCCCTTTTTTTTTAACTCTCCTTAAAATCTCAAAATTAGATTCGTATTGTTTAAACAGCATTACTTTAATCGTTTCTTTAAGAAAATTAAAATAAGCGAACCAAATACTTAATAATATTTATAGGAATATTATAAGAATAATAAACTGGGATTGTTATGTATTTTTATCTAACATTATTTATTATCTATTTTAATCTAGTGTTATTTTGAGATAAGAAGTACTTGATATTTTAATTATCAAAACCAAAAATTCTGTTTTGAGGCAATCTTTAAAAAAATATAATAATGTGAAGAGTGGTTGTAAAGCAACGAAATTATATTTTTTTAGGCGCTTTCTATTTACAAGATACACTTTTCCTTTTTTTTAATAGAGAAGGATAATTTTCAATACAAAAAACAAACCATAAGTGCTGACCTATCAGGGGGGAAGGTTTGGAAAAGTTATTTTCGATTTGCAGGTTGAATATCTGAATAAAAACGACTGTTACAAACGCATCATCATATACTCTGAAAGTTTTACTCAGTTACATGAACTTGGCTTATACAAGTTGATGTAACTGAGTATTACAACTATTACAAAGCCCTGAGAAAGGAAGGTTGAATAATATGTGATTTTATGCTATAAATAAGAATTACCCTGATCTATGCTCATTAGATAGCTTCAGTTCTTTGAACTTAAAAACTTTAAAAGTAGGGCAGAAATACAAAACCAAACCGTATTCACAGTGAAATGTATGTCCGCAAGGCCATCCGCATCTGCTAGAGGGCGCCGTTTGGCAGCATATTGTTGAGCAGTGTGAGCCATCATCATTTGAGACGTTGACTTTCTACGAGTAGCTTGTACCGCTTCACATGACAATGGCTCACACTGCCCAACTATTGTGCTACCAAATAGCGCCCTCTAGCAGATTCGGATGGCTTTTGTGGACATACATTCCACTAAGAATATGGATTTGTTTTTGTATTCCTGACTTACCTTTAAGGTTTGTACAGGGAATTTTGAATATATATTTATAGGTAGGTAATTTTAATGTATTCATGAAATTGTCTGTAAATCCTTGACTATTTTTGAATCTTTCAGTCACACCTCCATCTTCTCGCTGCACCGTTTCAGAAGAGCTCTTAGAGACTATTAGTCTATGAAATAGAAACAGTCTATGAATGAGATTGTGCATGCTCCTTCGGTAATTTGTTTCTGGAATATTCTTTTTAAAGAAAATATACGAAGCTAACATTAAAATATTCAAAATATTTATTAAAAAAATAATTAATATTTATCAAGTCTCATACTTACAAGCACTGATGTGCTGCACTGTAAACAGTACTGCAATATGGTTTTGTTATATTTAAAACTTTTCTGTTAAATTTAAGTTTGCATATGTTTAAGTCTTAAATTTTATAGAAGTAGCGACGAATAAACAACAATAATGAAGATTATACAACAAAAATGCCTATACCTGTTTTTAAAGTAACAAATGAAAATAACAAATTGCGTTCATTTATAACTTTAATAACAGCGGTTTTAAAAAAAAATAAATTTAAAATAAATATTTTCTACATTTTCTTTTTATTGAAACCTTAAACTAGAAATATACAAATATTAAGAGTTTCTTTATCTCTTTTGCAAAATCACTACAAATTTAAATCTCGGCACATCTGAAAATTATAATAATAAAAAAATCAGCAAATGATAGGAATTAATTTTGGCATCCATTTTGAACTTAGTGTGTTATAATTACCTAAAAACATTAAAACGTTCGCTGCAATGAAATCATCATAAAAGTGCAGTTAACTCAATTAGTTTATAAATTGTAGGAAAAAAAAAATGTTTAAAAAAATAAGACCCATAATTTAAAATTGTTGTGTTGTTAGTAACATTGGGAATAATTAAAATACTTTTAAAATAATAATAAATAGAAAATGTATTTAATTGTTTTGAACTTTCATTCGCTTAATTTATAATATCTTTAATTAGAAGTGGAAATTACAGTAGAGCCCCGATTATCCGCGATTGCCGCGAAAAATTTTTTTAATTACAAACCTCAAAAAAAACCAATTTTAATCCAAGCCAATAACAGGGAAAATACAATAGGCCCTACAGTGCGAAGGTCGAAAATTACTGACAGGTTTATTGTGCATCGTAATCCCATAGGCCTTCTCAGAATTTGTGGATGCAAACGTAGAGCAAAGGTTTCTGCTTTACTGTACATATTTTAAAAGTTTTACATATTATGTTTTTCGTACAATAAAACGTAATTTTTAATGGTAAAATACTTTTTTTTCATGTTTAGACCTCATTTTTAGTCTTTTTTCGTTTTATCCGCGAAGCTCTTGCCACCCAATCCCGCCGATAATCGGGGGTTTACTGTATCTATAATTTAGTTTTATAAATTGTTGTGGTTCTTTCCGCTGCATAGAAATACTTGTGAAAATAAAATAATTATTTTTAAATATTGTTTCGAGGTAAAATGGAAAACAATCTTTTTTGTTTTTTTTCAAAAGAAAATGAAATAGTGTAATTTGATATGATGCTATGATAATTACAATTTTATTGGCTAAAAACAGGAAAATAACGTGATTCACTAATATTGACGTCTTTTGTAATTGGTTCATTAGTAACAGCTAATTGGTGACAGGAATTTGTCTTCTTTCTATAAAATTGGCTTTTTATTAGTTTATTAAATCCATTTTTGAGCAATAAATGACCGAATTTCATTTGGTAGATAACGGTATTGCGTAAACTCACAGTGTTAAGGCAAAATAATTACAAAAATAATATTCGCAAAGTAACGTTCAAATCACTGGCGTTCCGAGGGGTGGGGGGGGGGAGGTTGGTAAAAGGTTAAATCTTCTCCATTGCATCACAAAAACGAAGAACCTGTCTTTTTGGTTGGAAAGTCCATTGGTCACCAGCATTCTAGAAAGAACACGAGGTTTATTATTTTTTTTTTGGGGTTGTACGACTACCATTACAACCCCTCCCATTCGAAATCCTGTCTAAGCCTAGGCAGATGTTCAAATATCTATCGTCACTAATGCCACATAAAACAAAACAACAAATAGATTTTATTACAATACAAAATAAAATCTTGGCGGCATGTCTACTCAAAATCCCTACACCCAAAGGAACAGCATCAAAAATTATTATTTCAGCGTTAAGCCCCGCGAACACCATGCAATTTTTCAGCAATTTAGTCGTCCGATTTTGACGTCACGAGCAGTTGTGAGCCCGTTTATTGATTATATCAGCTCGTGACGTCAAAATCGGATGACTAAATTGCTGAAAAATTGCATGGTGTTAGCGAGGCTTTTAAGATGAAGAAAATTTTAACAAATTTAGACACCAACTGGACAGAGACTATAAAGTCAGTTTGAAAAGCATCAAAATAGAAGAAGGGATCCTCCTTCAAAACCAAACTATATCAAAGAAGGGAATGTATAAAATAAAAAAAAAAAAATATCGACTATGGTTCAGAGAAAACATTAATAATAGGATCTCACCTTTGCTGCAAAAATGAGATTTTCTCCCAAGAAACGGTGGCAATGTATCTTCCCTTCAAGAAATAGGTCACTACAACGCATCCATTTGACCAAAGGAAGTTCCAAGTCAATGACGAAGTGCAACCATTGAATAATCTTAACAACATTTTGCCATAATCAAAATTACATCATTCCACAAGTTCAACTTTATCCAAATCCACTTGTTAATCGACTTGTTTTCTACGAATGGACAAAAAACGGATCAAGTGTTTACATCAGCTATTTTTCTTCGACGTATCAGCAGTTAAAAGAAGGTAATTACGACCTTTGCTTTCATAGCCTTGAAGTAATATTTCTTAACGTTAACTGATTCGATAGCCTTTATTTAGTGATTAAGTGTCTGTTTTGTTTCACATTTGGTTTGCAAACCATTTCCATAAATTAAAAGAAACAAATCTTTTAGCCTTACTTGATATTAACAAGTGAACTTGTTTGCCTTAACAAGATGCATTATATAAGGAGAATTTGCCTTAACAAGATGCATTATATAAGGAGAAATCAAATCAAACTAACATTAGATAAGTATAAAATATAAAAGATATAAAAGAATCTTATAAGATTAATCAATAAGGGGCCGTTCAAGTATTATGTAAGTATTCATGGGGTGGGCTGGGGTTCAAACTTTGCTGATTTTTGCTGACAAGGGGGAGGGAGGGGTGAGAGCAATGGTTACCCTAATGCTGGGCGAACACGTAGCAATTTGCGGCAATATTGTGGGACAATATTGCCCAATTTTATTGCTGACAACCGTTTGCAGCAATAAAAATGAACAATATTGCCCATTTCGTATTGTCGGTACAAAAGGAACAATATTGCTGGAACAATATTGTCGAGAAATATTGCTGGTTCGCGAGCGAATCACATGAACGGATGAAATCACGTGACAATGGTGACGTCGAAGGAAGGCGGGACTTTGAAAATCGGAAAATCACTCACTCACGCCGACCATTTTTGTTGAGAAAGAAGGCTTAAAATCAGCAAAATGGGTCGGCCCAAAAACGATAATTCAAACAACAACATGTTGTCAATTGATAATGAAAGAATCGTAATTGATTTCTACCGCGGTAAGGCGTTTAATACTAGATCGATTCTGTACGTTCGTAACAAGTTTAGGCTTAACCGCCGGTACGCTTACACTCGATCGCTCCCATTTTATTCGCAAATAAATTGTATAAATAAAACCGATGTCGTACAATTGCTGGGAATATTGTACCACCTATGCACCTATGCTGCGCTCGTGTGGTGTGTTTATAAGGCGTTCTCACTGAGTGTGTAATGACTAGGGCTCCCTAGTGAAACACGAAGCGCCGTAACCATCAATATTCAGGGCAATATTCGTTCAGGAAAAACTCTGTGTTCGCGCTTGATAACGGTTGTCAGCAATAAAATTGGGCAATATTGTCCCACAATATTGCCGCAAATTGCTACGTGTTCGCCCAGCATTAGACAGACAAACATGCAAGCGAGAGTGCGCTGCAAGAGATAGACTTATTCCTCAGTATTTCATGTGTACTTTTATATTTAATTTTTACATTTTAATGCAGGATTGAATATCATGTAATTTTGATTTTTAATTTATTGTTCAGTGATATTTACTGTTAATAATTTGGCAAATCGTGCGTAAGCACAAAGTGGAGGGGGGGGGCATCGGGCATCAGCTGATTTCTGCTTATGAGGCGGGGGAGGGGGGGTCTAAAGTGACTAAAAAATGCATTTACTTAATAATTGAACGGCTCTTAATGTATACCACTGAGATGATGTCAATTCGTTTTTTTTTCTTCTTTTTTTATCAAATAGTAACTTTGGAATTGCGACTTACAAAATATTATTATTAACAAACCATCTCAAAAATAAAAAATAAATAAATAAATAAATAAATAAGTAAATGCAAATACAACTGAAATCGCAATCTCTCTTTTTTTTTTTATTCAATCCGCAATTCGAATGAAGGAACTTTTGAGGAGACATTTCAGTGGTCAATAGACTGTCAGAAAGATGGTTCTATTCAATAGAAGACTGATGAAGAACTTTTACGACTGGCGGAGTAGAGAAAGAAAACCTAACCTTCCCAGGGATTCGAATGAGAAACCTCTGCATAAAGGGCGCCAAATTGCCGGACTGATGACATTGTCGAATAGATCACTCGACTACACCGGATATCGTAGAATTGTGTATGAATCAGAAAAGCTGCAAATTACATTAAAATACATTGAATTATTTGTGTATTTATTAATGAATTATATTAAATTCAAGAGTCAACAAATCATAATACTTCTTACCGGAATCAAAGTACCGAGAATTCAATTGAACTGTTTTACTTTCATAGTTGTAGTTCCATTTTTTATGTGATAAAAAGTGAATCAAAATGCAGTTCACCATAGTAGTCAAATTTAACGTGCGGGAAGGACATACAACAAGAAAAAAGAAGCATAAAACCGCACACAATTAAAGGTTCACTGAGCTATTTTTGGATTTGTCGACTTGTTCTTTGATTATGTTTCTTTTGGTTCTACTGAGTTATTAATTGCTGGACGAACCCAACCGATGAGAGATGGGAATCTCGAAACGGTTCTGTCTTGGGTTTCCGGCACGGAAAATCCAAAAATAGCTCAGTGAACCTTTAATTGTGTGCGGTTTTATGCTTCTTTTTCTTGTTTTATGCAGTTCACCGCTTCCGTCAAACATGGCAATCTAATTTTCTTTCTTTTTTTTCTTTCTATATTTACTGTAAGGACATTTTCATGTATTTAAACGGGATTGTATTTTTCAAGTAACCACATTTCACTAAGAATTTAAAAGAAACAGTGGGATGAGTGGGTGTTTTTTTTTTTCGCTTTTTGGTTTGCTGCTGCTTTCTTTTTTCCCACGACTTCCCTTGGCGGCAAATCACTTGCGATCGGCAAGATGATGAGTCGGGGTTGTCGTCACTTCGCATCGCTGTCGTGTCAATCGTGTTATCTGATTGCAGCCGAAAGTTGCGGACACTCGAGCTCGCGCTCGACCAAGCTTTTCTGATAAGATTACAGCGACCGTCGTCGATTTAAAGATGCCCTCCCACACCCAGAGTGGCAGAACACCGAAACGGAGATACATACCGAATCGCATTGTAAACGACAACTCTGTGATGGAAAGAAACTCCATTTCAATTTCTGATGCGTCCGGAAAGTATCCGACACTGGGTTAACTCAAGAACACTTATCTTGGGCGAACTTTAGGTTTACAAAAAAAAAGAAAAGACAACTTAATCTTAAAGCAAATAAGTTCTAGAAACTTGGGTAATTACAAAATCCTAATAAAACTTTGATCTTAATAAAAATTTACATGATTATTTTTTGTTAGAAGCAACTCGTATTAATACAGATAGCTACTTCTGAAATAGTTAGTATTTCCCATAATTTTATTACAAATTCTGTTGTAGATGCAATAAAATTTTTAATCCAATAAGGTCGATAGAATATTCCTCAAAATAAAGCTGCAGCAAAATTGCTATCGTAATCTTATTTCTTTTCCATCTGGATTTATTAAATTATTTTATTATATTTGAGTTCTAAGAAAACAATGATACAACTATCTATTTCAATATATAATTTTTTGTCTTTTATTCCGTGCCAGCGTGGTCGTGCGGTCTCAGGCGGCGGTCTGCCGTGGCCGGTGCGCCGGTACCCGGGTTCAAATCCCGGTCGAGAGCATGGATGTTTCCAATTAGCTTTCCTGTGTTTGTCAGCCTCTTTTTCACTTTCTCTTCGGTCTGACGTCATTCCGTAATGGCGTCCTGGAGAAGGCAATGGGAAACTACTCCAGTATCTGTTCCCTAGTTTATCTACGGCTTCTTCTAGGGATTCGCCCTTCGGGGGTCACTAGGGTTCCGTAGACCGCGTACCTTCGAATACGAAGTTCGCACTTCATGATGATGATGTCTTTCATATACAATTTACTATACTTTCTTTTACATAAGGTAAAAACATACATATATACACACTTTTTTGCTGTTGATATATTCTCTTTGCCTACATTATATATTCATGTGCAACTGTGATTATTTGAAAATGAGTAATTCAATGAATGATATCTTTACTTCGAAACGTCCAATAATTGTCTGTTCCAGTAACACATTTGGGTTCATATTTTGATAATATACTGCGAAACAAAAATCTCATACTCAATAAATATATACCATCGATTTCGTCACTAACATTAATATATATGAAGTTTATTAAACCAATATAGAATTCATTATATTATTATAAAATATAGAATTCATTCCTAGCAAGTGAAATAGAAAATTACGATAAAACAATTTTCGTTTGATACGTGAAGTAAACTTATTTTTAATCACTAGTTAACTGTTATCATTTAAACCCCAAGGTGCTCGCGAAGAGATTATTGTAAGTTTTGTAAAGGCGAACTTTTATTTGTTTTGAATGTTGTGATATTGCTGTTTTATTTTGTTTATTTATTTTAGTTTTGTTATTTGGTTGTTTCTTGGACAGTATATTCGATCGTCTTTTTTTGTTTTGTTTTTTTGTTTTGGTTGGATGGTTGAAATTGCGGAAAAAAAATCTATTACGAGACGAAGGAGATTCATCAATAAAAAAGAATTGAGAACCATTGAGAAGGAAGTGGCCGCTCGAAATAAGATTATTATTTATTTGTATTTAATCTGTTTCTAATTGCTTTTCAATGTCCTCAAAGGGGTTCCAGTGATTCTGGCTGCTACTTTGACTATTGTCTGGATTTGATCCCAAGAATGGGTTCAAGATTTCTTTTCTTCTGTGCTTTCTCCTTTTGCGGATGCAATATAAACTGCCTTCTTATAGTAAATCGGAAAACCCGATGATGAAAATGAAAAAAAAAAAAAAAATGCTTTAATAGAATGAACTATATCTGATAGAAACTTGCGTTTATTCTAATAATACATTCTGATCTAACACATTAAAAATATTGATTTTTTTTTTATTTCATTAATATTAACTTTTAAAATCATTCTGTGAATTCACAGACAACAAAAATTTTCGAGCTTTATTTGTTCTTCAACAGTACGATGTCCATGTTTATTACATGAAGTAGTAAATACGTATATTACTACTTAAACATCTTTACTTTGCAGCGCCGCAGCAAAGACGGTGCGAATGGCATCCGCACCAGGAGCCGTATCGAGAGTCGCCGTCGACGCCTTTAATTTATGTTTTAACAATTTTCTGTTTAATAAAGAAAGCAATTCACATAAAACAATACATTATTTTGATATGAATTACACTTCCTATCATCAATAAAAAGGAAAAGAGCAGCAGTTAATATACATGCATTATAAAAATGATTTAAGTAGTGTACTGTATGGATTCTTATTTTAAATTATCTTTCACATTGTTTTGAGATTCCTTTTTCACATTTTTATCTAGAATTACACTTTATTTATTAAAAAAACAATTTTACGCCTGCACACAACAATTTTTAAAAAATAAAACAAAGCCAAAGCACAAGATTACTCGTCAATGCCTTGAACAAAAGGCAAAACCGGCCGGGGTTCTGTATTTTTTTTATGTATTAAATCTTTTTATGTTAATCCTGTGTTTTGGCTTTATTTTATTTTTAAAGAAAAAATACACTTATTTACTTATCATTAATCTGTAATATTATTGTTTTGTATATTAAAATTTTGTCGTAGCTTCCAAAATTTAAATTCAGCAACCAAGTATTAGTTGCTAATGGATTAAAATGCAACGTTAACTAAAATTTATTGTTATTTTTATTATTACGATCAAACTGGATTTACAAATAAAGCTTTTTTCGTGTATCATCAAGAGATATGATTTTGAAGGTTGGAACATTAACTAATACCACACCAGATGTCCACTAATTGGTAAGAAATAGACATTTACAAGTTTCTCATTAAAATTTCAAATTTTCTAGTACTTAGATTAAGAATGGCTAAATTCGTAATCAAGAGTTTGGATTTGACGCCAGAATTCTGCAATCAGACCTTTTTCTTTATGATTTTTTCCTTATTGCAACATCTCAATTAGATAATTAGTTAATTGGCTAGTATGTTTTTAAAAAGTTGTTGTCTATTTAAGGTTTGAATTAAAAAAGTTTTTTAAAACATTTCCAATCAACTCAAGAACAAGCTTCCTCTTTTCAAATTTCTGATTCGGTTTTGCTTTTCTATTCCTACAGATTTTAAGAAAAATAAACAAAAAACGAAAGTTGAAAAATCAATTAAGTTAATGGAATTGCATTTAAATAAAATTATCAAAACAAATATTATCAAGTTTTAACATTATCTGAAACTTGCCATTTATCTATCAAAAAGTTTTCTTCTTTTTATTTTTTTTTTGTAGATTTAGTATAAATATGGAACTATCTTACAATTCAGTGGCGTATCCAGGATTTACGTTTGGGGGTGGGGGAGCTAAGGATATTGTAAAATTCCATTCAGATGTAGGCCTATTTAAAAATAAATTGTTTCAATGATCTCTTCCAAAATAATAAGATACAGACACGTCAGTGCTTTGATAAAGGTTTTCTTCTCGTTTTTTCTTTCTTTTTTGTTGTCATTTTCTTCATTTATTTTTGGGTTCAGGGTTCTTAGGCTCCCCCCCCCCCTGCAGATTATACTTATATTCTCGTACAGATGGTTGTGAAATAAAGTATTAATATTTTCTCCATACTTTGTAGAATTTGTGGATTTGACATTGAAGTATAGATTTTACATAAGATTTATTACTCAAACATTATTGGCAGTAAAAAAGGATTTTTTTTTTTTCCATTTCATAACAATTTTCTTAAACAAAACAAAAACATACCTTTATTTATTATTTTCTTGGCTGTCAAGCCACCCACGCTCACCACATTACATTACATTATTTATTATTTTACTGAGCTCTTCTTTTGAATTTCTAATACGTTTTATATTAAAGTACGAATAAGATTACTTTAATAAAAAAATCTTATAACCAGTAATCGATAAACTTAAAAGGAGAAGATTTGAAAATTACTAATAAAATGAGAGTTTGCAGCTGAGACGAGTTTTTATCCATTTTTCCAATCAGAGTGTGGGAAATCACCTAACGACCGTGATCTCTGGGAATACATAATTTCTTCTTATCTCAGGCCTTCTATCTCAAGAGGTAATAAATCACGGATTGTTTTTGACAATTTCATTACACCAAAGACAGTATCGAATCCCTAAACAGAAAGCAGTGCCACAGAGACTTTGGGGAAAACCAATAGCCTACAAAACAAACACGGAACTTACTTATCTTGATTTCCGATTTGATTCCAAATATTGAGGAATGGAAAACACTTGACGGGCAAATGCTTTTCTCAAAGGATTAAAAAAAAAAATCTTTAAAGATCAATAAGTGAGAACAAATATTTAACTAGATGCCATCTTTGAACAGCTGTTTCATATTCACTGGCGATCATCATTAGGTCTCAGTACAGATATTAAGAAAGAAACCAGAAAAGTTAAAAATAAGGTAATAACCATAAGGAAAATTCATGTGTCACAAATGAAGTATTTTCTGAATTATTCTGATGGTTGCGCTTAATATATAGTTTGTGTATCTGATTGCTTATAAATATCAATAGAAATAAAAATCTCAAATGCGGATAATATAAAAAAATAAATAAATAACAAAGTAATTAAAATTGAGACCAGTTAGACTTCAGACTGTAACCAGACACTTCAGATTTACATATTAAGGTTTTTTACTGTAAGGGCGATCAAGTAGTCCACTGGTTTAGGCGCTGCACTGCGGACTGAAAAAGGCTGGGAATCCCGACTGTGATCGGGGTTTTCCACGGTTATTTCTCCTTCACACGGACCCTAGGGTTTACCCAGCCCCTGTCTTTTTAATCGGGGGTTGAAGGTGGATGGGACGGCGTTGGGCTGATAAATCGTTAGGAGCTTCGCGCACTCCAGAACCTGCATGGCCTATTGTGATACAGATTAACTTTTTCTTTATTTCTCCAATAAACATGCTAAAAATCTTTGGTTGCTCGACGCGGGTAGAAATTAAAGGAATGAAAAAAAAAAAAAAAAAAATCAAAGACACTTACTGTTTACTATTGTTTACTACCTTGTCGTTATTCGTCACCTCAGCAGTTCGCTGCTCTTTTGTCCATATCTATTTTAAGGTATCTACGTAGTGAAACTTACACCGTGATTGAATTTTAACCAAAAATCAGCTTCGTTATAATGCTGATTTATGTTCCAACAGTTTCAAAATGGTAGAAAGGGAATGGAAGGTTAGGACAGTTGGAAATATAAAGAAATAAGACCCGAATTTAAGGGATAGTAAATTTGATGATTTTAATTTAATTTACATCAAAATATATAATCGATATTTAAATTAAGTGAGTTTTCAGAATGATGCTCTTTATTTGCAATTAAAAAAAAAAGCTAGTTAAATGTCATTGATCTTACTATTTTGTTTAATGGTGTCTTCAGTGACGCCATTAATTGCGAAATAAAACAGTTTAATGACTTTTCTCATAGCCTCTGCCATTCGTAGCTGCTCCATCAATGATAATTTACAACAAATTGTTCTGTTTACAAGGTTAAATACTTTGTAGGGAATGTCCAGTGTTCGAAGCCATTTCGACTTGCAGCCAATCTCTTTAGTATTCTGAAGGTGAGACATTTCTTCTTCTTCCTTTCTTGTTCTTTCCTTTTTTAATCTATTTCAATTTCTAGAATTCACTTGCCAACGTTATGCCAAGTGCCAACTATAAGGAAAATCAAATTCAGCTAAATTTTCCGGAGGAAGAGTAAAAAGGGGATATTCACAATTAGAAATATTTTTCCATTTATTTTTTTAGTATTGAAGTCTTGATATACCAAGGGATGACCTATTAGAAATTATCTATTAAAAATACAATCAATAATAGTTGCTGACTCGTGTTGTAGTTAGTTTCGCGATAAACAAAAGAAATATTCGAGTTATCTGTAAATGAAAAGCGATTAAAGAATCTATTTTATGCTGTTAAAATGTGTTCAACAGCTTTGTAGGAGTTTCTATAGCAGGTGCATATACAGAGATAATGCTCGTGCTATAGAATAGAGCTTCTCAACTTGTGTGCCGCTGTTTGTGTCGTGAGAAAGCCCTTGGTGTGCCCGCAAGAACATTCTGTGAGAGCATTTGTAAATAAACTTTTAGAACCAAACAAACCTAAATGATCTAACGTACATTAAATTGTAGATGTCAAATAATGTGTGAAACAGAAATATGGGCAAAACTCCGAACGACGGTCCCAAATTATAAAAATATATTTAATGGCAAATAACAGTATAACTATGAAGTATAACACTTACCCAGAGTTATTAGACATCAAATCAAATAGTTTTCGCTCAACATACTCAAGTATTGTCCGAATATGTTGGAATTAAAAAACGATCCAGCACGGACACTTGTGCGGGTCTGACAGTCTCGACACTTCCACGAAAACCCTTCAGGTGCATCTGCTCGCCGCACCAACGCCATAGGCTGGTGACAGTTTTCACAGTCGCTGCTGTTTCGGATCAACCTATGTTCAGCAAGCAATGTCAACCATTGCATACTGTCATGCATGTGTCAGTAAATATCTCGGGGTGAGCAGTCCAAGACTTGTAAAGCATTCCGCTGTAAAACTGCATCAGTTATTACTCTCGGAGCTTGCGGTGTTCCAGCCATGGCACGTTTAAAGTTATTTTTAAACAACAATACACAATGTTTCATTAATAAAAACAATAACGACGTCATTACACTTGACACAATGTTTCATTAATTGAAATAATGTTTTATACACTTTCCATCATTGTTATCTGTCATTAAAAAGGTGTTCATCGTTAGATAAATGGATAAATAAATGTTTAAATA
>JAFIDM010012231.1:71593547-71680556 GCA_023159025.1 Thereuonema tuberculata
ACACACACACACACACACACACACACACACACACACACACACACACATGTATATAAATTTAACGTGTGTGTATTATTTAGTTAGTCGTAAATTAAATTTAAGTTAACAACTCAACAACAACGATTACGTTCAGGAGAAGGAGCTGCGTACAATGTACGGTAATGATGTAATACATTACAACGTAAAGATAACTAAATAAATTCATGGAATGTACAATTTCTTTTTGTTTGAAATTTTTAAAAAAAATATGATTACAATTTACAGATTTAATAAACCCTAATTTTTAACTGATTATTTCTCCTTGAAACAGATCCCAGACTACACCCACCTCTCTATCAAATGGATAATTAGTTTAATTTGAAGTAAGGAATAGATTTCCGACGTGTTCTGCTGTTCATCACAGGATCGAATGAGGCTATAGACGTGATGGTTTAACCATTAGTTTTTCGACTAATATATTGTAATTATCTTACTAATGCCGTGCCGGCGTGGTCGTGCGACCTCGCAAACCCTTTTCTAACACTCACCACCCCCGACACAGCAGTTGCATAAATCATGGGCTCGTAAAGAACTCCATGGCAGACATCACCACGAACTCAGCCAGCCTCATGTCGACATGGAAGCGTTGAACAGATGGCTGACGAGTGGTGAGCTGTTTGGGGAGATCGAAGGGTTCATGATCGCGATACAGGACCAAGTCATCCCCACACGCAACTACAAGAAACACATCCTACCCGACGCAAACACGCATGACGACACATGCAGGAAATGCCACACTACGCATGAGACGATCGACCACATAATATCAGGCTGCCCCCATCTCTCTCAAACAGACTACCTCCACCGACACAATCAGGTAGCGTCGATAGTTCATCAACAGCTAACACACACTCACTTATTAAGAACACGGTCCCGTGCTACAAGTATATATCACAAAGCGTATTAGAGTCAACCTCACATAAGCTATACTAGGACCGCCCCATTCACACAGACAAACCATACATCGCAACAGACCTGACATCCCACTTGTTAATGAGGTCAACAAACATACCTACCTCCTTGATATTGCAGTGCCTGTCAGCAAGAACATGCGGAAAACTCACACAGACAAGATCAGTAAATACATCGATCTAGCACACGAGCTCCAGAAGCAGTGGAGGCAGGACCGAGTAATATTGTACCTACCGTCCTGTCTGCCACTGGTCTGGTGCCTCACACATTGCACCACAGCCTCAGCACACTAGGACTTCACAAAAACACCTATGCACAACTCCAGAAGTCTGTGGTACTCAAAACAACACGCATAGTTAGGAAATTTATGGAAATTTATGAACACAACCATCCTTAACCATTCTTCAATTTTTATTTTTTTTTTACACTTGGCATACGTGCTTTGGTCCTTGACCAGCGATATTGTCTTTGCTAGGGAAACCCACGGTTTGAAACTTTTACATAATAATAATAAGACCTTCCCTCCTCACGATTGGGGTGGGAATTACCTTAGCTTTAGGTTAGACTAAAGTGTCCTACCATCTGTGATGAGGCCTCGTATTAGTAATGATCAAGCTGTATCGGGTGTGACACAGGATAACGTCAGAGGCCTCTATTCGAAAAATATGCTGCAGTCTCCTGCAGGTGGAGAAAGTGGCACTCATTCTGTAATACGGCGACCACAATGCTCGGACAACACCATCCAGACCAAACGGTCCGAAGTGATTCGTTTACGTCGGAGCAGGCGATCACCAAGACTTGGAAACCGCGCTAGCGGTTTCAATGGTTATCATAGATGAATCAGAATCTCATGCGCGATTACTATACCATGAGTTAGAGACTCTTCTCACAGGATGCAGATAGCAACTACACCAATCATTCACAACACGTTATCCACCGTTAGGGCTTGCGAACACTAGGTAGCAGATAGAATTAACAAGCTTGTTCCCCCATCCACACTTGCACAAATGCCTGTGGAATCCATCGACACGACACGACAACACAACCCACTGGAAGATACTATAATACCTGTACGGAAACACAAAAACATTTTCTATCCCACAGTACACATGTCCCAACTATACAATAACTGGCATATTACACGTCGTATATGATCATTTCTGCACTTCACTAGCACAATACACAGGCACAGATCCCACACTTAGGCCTCCACTCCAACAAACAACTCTCCACAGTCATATATCATCTCAACCCACAATATTTACAATACCTTGACAATATCCACACGCTGGAAGACAAACACACAGCACAGTACTGCGCGGCACAGGGAACCAGTCGGGCAATTAGGATCAAACAACAATACATATCTCCCACTGCACGATCACAAGAATATATCCCCTCTTGGATATATCGCGTCTAGGGCACATCAGCTCACACAATACTGTGCAGGACACAAACAAAGAAACTAATTTCCCAGATTAAAAAGACATTCAAATGCATAAACACTCGCCCCTCACACTCAAACCATCATATCCAGTGAAACAATATCCACTGTCTCGGCACAGTGAAACAAAAACTGAGTGCACTTGCAAAAAGATTACAAAGATATAATCAGTGCACTCTGCGCAAACAACAGAACAACACTTTTCAATACAATGAGAAAAAATTCTATAAATTTTTTCAAACATTCCCCTAGCGAAGAACAAGAATGAAAAAACACTATGGATCTAAGAGGATCTCACTGAAGATTTACTCTACATGTCCTTCCATGACATTACTCTCGCACACATACAGACAGCACACATACACACAACTGGAAGGCTGCTGGTGCAGACAGCGTCCAGAACTTCTGGATCAAGAGATTCACGTCTCTGCATGGGAACACTTATTACCGTAATCCAATATCCAGAACATATGTTTCCTCACTCAAAGTGTATCATATCTCATGTCAGAGCAAGAACACTGAAACAGCAAACCCTGCAAACTATCTTCCAATTTCCCACACTTCATAAATGCCTTATCTCCTGTCTTACAAGCAAAATATACATATATATGGAAACACATAACATCCTTTCCGAACAACAGAAGATCTGTCACAGGAATTCCCAGGTCTTTAAGGAGCATCTCCTTATTGACTGGGTGATCCTGCGGCAGGCGCGCGCAGGATAGGAGTTTACACATCGCGAACAATCGACTACAAGAAGGCATTTGACTCAATCTCACATTCCTACACATTCTTTCATCTCTACAAAATGCACCCCAAGATCACGACATTCTTGGATGCCACAATGAAGAGTTGGAACACGAACATTAGACTTGCGCACTTCCAACACCTTCATCACGACGCTCTCCATTCTCTTAAGGAGAGGTATTTTCCAGGAAGACTCCTTGAGTCCTCTTTGGTTCTGCCTCGCCTTGAATCCATTAAGCCACATGCTAGACAAGGCAAAACACGGCTAGATACAAAAAAAAATCACACTTATTTTACATGGATGACATTAAACTCTACGCCACAACTTATTAATTTACTACAAGTCACCATACAGTGAACACATTCACTGAAGACATTGGAATGGAATTTGAAATTGACAAATTCCGCAAGCTACATGTAAGAAGCGGAAGACCTCGAATTTGGAGGGTTTTGAACTGGACCGGTGGGTTGCCCATCCAATCCATGGAAGAGAGAGAGACCCGGTTATAACTCGGTCTTTCGGATCCAAGATTTCGAAGATCGCGATATAACCTAACTCTCATTACTTCGCGACGTCAAACTTCGTACATCGCACCCTATTATCGCCCACACGATTCCAAATCGATTTAAATTGGTAATTTCACGATTAACTACATCATTCAGAGCTATGTGAGAGAATTTTATATTTATAAATACATAAATCATTACCTTTTCAATACTTTGATGGGGATCTATATTAGCCAAAATCGATTTGGCGCCGCCATCTTGTACAAACGACGAGTCACGTGGATCAAATCTAGGTATTCATACGCCTATCAGATTACATGGGCCTCTTTACTGGATGTCATTCTCAGAAAAATAGATCTCGATATTCATTTTGGTTAAACGAAAAAGTCCGCGATTCTGATATTTTTTTAAAAAATATATTGTATTGATGCATTTTCGTGACATTAAGGTGGGTATAGAGTCTCAATTACTGTAAATAATAAGGAAACAAGCCTATTAATTTGCACCTTTGATTTGATTTTAGGCGAAAAAAAGGTAAATTTTGCAATTTCACAATTATGCACCTTTTCTAAAATAGACGGGGTCCAAGACCAAATCGCGTTATATCTGAATTCGCGATTATAAACGATCGCGTTATAACCGAGCTTCAATGTACTTGGGCTTCCAGCAAAGCACACGTCATGGACAACGCAAACATCAAAACTGCAGTGAAGAATACATACAGTGCTAGCGTTTGCAACATCCTCAAAATTCAAGGCAAAAATAAAAATTAAAGTAATCAACACTTTTGCATCCCAAACGTAGAACTAACATAGTTCTTCGGCATAATCCCATGGACAAACATCGAACTCGAAGCACTACAAACACGCACTACATTCACGAAACACAACATGCACCACCCAAGTCCGCGACGGAAATGAAGACCCTCCCCCAGAAGGAAGCAGGCCGAGAACTCATCAACCTCATCACCCTACACGAAAAACAAGTACACACATTTAGGGAACATTTCCACCAGATAGCTTAACATTCCTCACTCCACTCAGCCATTATCAAGGCTCACACACACCTCACATCCCTGGACCTCAAAAACCTTTGTCTAACCCTCACCATCCCTGATACCAACACTCAACAGCAACTTGATTCATGGGCTCGTAAGGATCAAACAGACCTATCTCATTGGCATTCAGTGCCTTTCAGGAAGAACATGCAGAAAACTAACGGAGACAAGATCAGTAAATACGCTGACTTAGCACACGAGCTCCAGAAGCAGTGGAGGTAGGACCGAAATACGTGTTGTACCCATCATCCTGACCGCCACTGGTCTTGTGATTCACACATTTCATCATAGCTTCAGCACACTAGAACTTCACAAAAACACTTATGCACAATTCCGGAAGGTTGTGGTACTGAACATAACACGCATAGTTAGGAAATTCATAGATACAACCATACATCCTAGCATCCCTTACGCCCCTTTCACCTCGCCTCCTCCCTTGTACACTTTTTTACACTTGGAAACATGTGCTTTGGCCCTTGACCCGCCATGTTCGTTTAGCTGGGAAATTAAGTTTGAGAATATACCTAATAATAATAATAATAATAATAATAATAATAATAATTGGATTTCCGAATTCAATCGGATAAGTTCTTAGCATACAATACGCCAGATTTGACAGTGATAGAAAAGAAAAAGGTATGGCTAATTGAAATAGCTAAACCTGGTGATAGTAGAGTGGAAGAAAAAGAACTAGAAAAAATAACACGTTATCAAGACTTAAAAATCGAGGTTCAACGATTGTGGCACAAGCCGGCAGTGGTGGTTCCAGTGGTTATCGGCACACTGGGTGCTATACCAAAAAACCTTGGTAAGCACTTACAAGATCTAAATATTGACAAAATCTCCATCGGTCAACTCCAAAAAGCCGCACTGCTTGGATCAGCACATATTTTGCGCCGATACATTACGACATCCTAGATTCTTGGGAAGAATTCGATGCGTTTGAAGGCCAACACCAGCTAAAGAACTGGCAGCTGTGATACACATTGTTTTGTGCATAATAATAATAATATTAATAATAATTAATAATAATACATCAAAAACTGTAGCGTCACAAAAAACAAAACAAAAAAAACATAACAACCAAACACTGTTCGTCCTTTATCCAATTTTAGAGTCTAAGTGTAACTTAGTATTTTTATGCCATTTGGATTATAAGTTGTTAAAAATAGAGAAAACAATTGAAAATGTTGGTAGTGTCTTGAAAAGCTTCGCTTGCGTAAACAATAAAAGATTTTAATACACATTATACCATTTCATTAATGTTATATTAAGTGGACGTTCCGGCATAGGCTAGTGGTCTAGGCGATGGTCTCCTTTTTGGCAGATGTGTCGCAATCTGGGTTCGAATACCGGTAGCCGAATAGTTGTTTTAATTTCCTTTCCTGTGGTTATCAGAGTCTTCTTCACTTTCTCTTCGAGTCTGGCTTCCTGAGGAAGGCAACGAAAACCACTTCAGTATCTATTCCATAGGATAAAGTGAGTCTCTCGAGATCGCGGAGAGCCAATGAACCCGAAGCTGAATATAGCAAAAATACTTACGATGATGATATTAAGTGGCTTATTGACTTTAAAAAACTAAAATGGCTGTTAGTTTAAGCATTTTTCGTTTAGATAAAAGAGGAAGTTGAAAGCTTAAGGTTTCCAAAATGAGCTCAACTGAAAAAAATAGGAGAATACTGTCTTTTGATTCTAGAAAGATGTAATAATCCTGGAATCAGTTCTAAATTAGAATAATTATAGTTCGTGGCAGTAACAGTTTCAAACGACCCCTTTTAAACATACAAATTTATAAGGTTTAATATTTATAGGATTTTTTATAGGATTATTTAAGATAATAATTGATTGTTGTGATAATAACGAATCTGTGACGAAAAATGTATTTATTGATAAAACCTTGCATCAGTTATGACTTTTTTCTTTAGTTGGTTCATAAAATGTAAAGGCAACCATATGATCTAGGAAAATCCTAAAATGTAAATGTATTATATAATAAATGTAATTTGTTTTATCAATGAAGTACCTGAAAGAACTTGAAGACTACTTTCCTTAACTCTTGCATTGTTTGTATTTACTTATTTTAAAAAAACAAGAAATGATGTATTCAAAAAGGTTATATTTTCTAAAAATGATAGTTAAATTCTCATCATTTCTTTCAGGTTATTTGAACTGATTAACTTTAATTACAGTAATATTTTTAATTACATTGCTGATAGAAATTCGTTGTTTAGATACCAATGCAAAAGCATTACAGGAATTATTGTCGTCATCTTATGCTAATCTCATATATAAAAGTTAGTTTTGTCTTTAAATGAGCATATCAAGTTTGAAGATCCATTCAGAGATTTAAATAAATTATTAGAAGAGGACCCACAAACACTCACACACAGACTGACTGACTGATTTGATAAGCCTCGTTTTTCGTTTGAACTAATCATGAAAGGGTTTACATCTGTTTACAATAAGGCACACTCTTTTAAATTTTAAATTTAAAACATTCCTGCAAATTACTATATAATCTTAAAAAACAAACAAATAATTAAAATTACACGGTCTAATTTGTAATAAAATAAAGGAAATAAATAAATAGTTAAAAACGTATTATCTAATCCTGAGTAATTAAAAAGAAAAATACATGAAGGTTGATGGGTGGTGTTGTATTTCCATCTCCCCTAAAAGAATGGACTCGCCTTTCTTGCTCTCATCAAAGCGAAGAGGGTGTTTTTACCGGTTCGAGAAAAAGACAGGAACTCGTTTCCAAAAATCCAGTAATCGTTGCCAAAAGTTTTGGGTGACTGAAAACTTACGAGGTCTCCTGAATAAAATTTTAGAGAAAGTTTTTGATTTGTTGCAATGAGAATGGCTTCATTGGTTGAGTGCACTGCACTGAAAGCCAACGCTTCACTGGAGATTTATGAATGGCCCTCGCAAGGTTTACAGAGCGTGAAAATTAAGGATTTAAACGGGATTTGTTAAAAACTAATACAGATCTCAATTGGTGAGTGAAATAGAAGCTTCCAACCGGTGACAGGAAGTTGGGAAAACATAATGAAACAACTTCCTTATCTTGACGCAATTCAGTAAATTACGAATGTATGGAGAGCAATTAGAACAACCACTTCACATTTTGCCTTTTGTATCAAGTCAGCTTCATTTCAATAATCAAAAGAACGGTGCTTCAGTGCGGGAAACAAACGATACTGCTTACTTGAACGTTAAAAGCTTTTTCTTTATGTTTTAATACAATAAGTACTGTACTGTAAGCCAATCGTGCTAAAGTCAGAAACTTAAACCATGGGATCAAGTAAAGAACAATCCCTACTTTCCAAAGTAATTAAACATTAAAAAATAATACTAAGAAAATAATGGAGCATTGTACCTTATAATACTGGATAGTTATGGCATTTACTATTTACTAAATAGCATATGTTGAAATTGAAGACTTACTGAATTGGAATAAATTCCATCTCTTTAACATAACAAGTGTTCACATTCTGAATAGCATCTCATCCAAACAAAGATATATTGTGTTGTAAAATTTTCCTAGAATTAAACCAAGTGTTGAACGTCCTTCACGAATACCAAACACAGACGCAAACATAAAAGAAGAGGCAAGGTTACATTAAAACTTTGATTTACAGATAATAAGGTGAAGGGTCGTTATAATGTCAGAACATCTAATAACTAAATTGTGTATTGAATTTATTGAGAATACATTGTAACAAACTTTTCCTGGTTAATTTAAAAACTAAAAAAGCAGTAAAGAACGATGATATTTAAGCCAACATATGTACATATATTTTGTTAATCTTACAAAAACAATACTAACGGGGGAAATATTTGCTTCATTGCTTATATAAAGATCTTATTGCTTTTTAGTAGAAGAAAGTCGCCTATTATGGGGAGGGTTCCGAATATGGGGAGGTGTAATATCTGACCAAGCAAGAGGTGTACTCTATAGGGGAATGTTGTGACTGGTATAGTTATGTTATTTCACCTTATACATGAAGAACCAGACTAATTCGGGTCGCCATTACTGTATTGAGAGTCGATGTGTTAAAACAGCTGTTTAGAAAACTTTTTACGTTCTGTTGTTTTCCTTTGTTTCTTTTGAAAGGTAAGCAATTGTATTTTATTAATTACATTTTTAAAATCACAATTTCATAAGCTTTTGTTGTCGTGGTATTTCTAAAATCTTTGGTGACATGTGTAACCAGAATAATAATACTTTTGTATGAAAAGTTGTGTGCCTATTATGGGGAGATAACCTAACCCTAATATGGGGCTCCCCATATTAGGAACATTCATTCTTTATTGCAATGTTGTTTTCATATAAATGTTTTGACTTGTAAACATTGATATAAAATATGAAATTACATAACATTCATTCAATTAAACCATTAAACTGGAAAAAATAACGTCACATGCAAACGCTCCCCAAAACAAGATTCCGCCAGTAGCTTTGATTCTGACAGTGATTTCAATTGATGATTCCAGTAGCGATTTAGACCTCTCTAAAGATAACGACGATGCAGAATGTATTTATTGTGCTGGGTTATTTTCCGAGGACCACAATGGGGAGGACTGGATATATGCAGCAAATGTTTCAAGTGGAGTCACATTCTTTGCGTTGTTTCCGAGAATGAAGTGTTCATTTGTTTCAAATGCAAATTATAAACATTATGTTCCACCTTTATTAGTTCTTTTTCTGTAATGAGAATGTGTGAATTTTGTATTTCCGTTATTATTTTACTTGAAGTGTGTATTATCATGTATTTAATTATATTTTATTTTCCAAATTAAAATCATAATTATGACATATTTATCTTTAATTTAGAACTTAGTCTTGAATGATGTTATTGTATTGCATGCTATAAATTTTCAAATAAAAAAGAATAAAAAAAAAAACCATTAAAATAAAAAAAAATAATCATAATCGAAATTTTATCATTATAAAACATTACCTCATATTAAGAACACTTACCTCCCCATATTAGGACACCCTGTTCCCAATATGGGGAGATCGCATGTTTTCGTTAATTTGTCAATACATAAAAAACTAATGGTAAAGATGGATGGAAATACATCACAATACCATCTAACATATATTTAAAAGCACTAGACGCAAAATTTGGAAATATTCCTCTATTTAGGCTGATACTACGAGCTACTAAAAAAAACCTCCCCGTAATAGGCTACTTTCCTCTACTAGTAATAGGAAATATGGAATAGTACTTACCGTTTTCTTACAATAAACAACAGCAAAATTCTAACACGTACAACAACTGGAAATTGACTTTTTTTAAAAAAAAATTAAACATGCATTTTCTGGGATTTTAATGTCCTAATCAATACAGAGAATTTCCTCTACATTGATCCTTTTTCTATGGTTTCCTACAGCTCTCATTAATCTTTCAATCCGTGATATACCATAAGTTGTTATATTATGAAATCAGCTGCCTAAATGTTTGAAAAGTGCCTTTGATAATACATTCCGTGAAGATTGTTATTAAGTTTACTTAGTCAGTTTTATGTTAAAAATGTTTTCCTCTTTTCAGTAACGTATCTGCGATGGAAAGTTAAAAATTGCCTTATCTAGCAATAAGTGTATAATGTATGTGTGTATGTCAGTTCATATCAGAAGCTATATAAGTAATTTTCTCAAACAACTGTTTGATACAAATAATGAGGGAAACAGTGTAAGTAAAAGCGGCACATATTCAATGTGTATTCGATATCTGCTTTCAAAATTATCCTTTTAATACGTATGTAAGTTATATAGGTCTTACTCCATCTCGATTTTAATCCAACTTCTGCTTTATCTTCTTTCGTGTGTTACTATTTTACATAATTTTCATAAAATCATCCATTTTTTTTTGGCAAAAAAAAAAATACAGAACTTAAACTTACATATTAGAGTATTTACTTTTTGCCTCAACGAATTTGCTTAATCAGACATTTTAATTATTATATTGTGACGCTGGAAAAAAACGAAACAAAACAAAAAACAACTTAGTTCATAGACTTATTTAATTCGATACTGGATTCCAATTTCCCGATCGTAGTCTGTCAAAATCTGAGGGTGTTTGTATCTCAGTTGATAAAAAAGCCAGTAATAATGAGGATTCTTATATCAGGCATTGAATTTATCAAACCAAAAGCAATCAGAAAAAATGCCATCCATTGAAACAGTTTCAGCTAATTTGTTTTTTTACCAACAGGAAAGATTACTTTTTTTGAACATTTATCTGTCCCAAAATATCTTCAATATTTAAAACTAAGAATTTTATGCGAACGTTATTTGCATTTATGGGCTTCTGCCCCCCCCCCCCCCTCTCCTTACCTTTCTACCAGAAAATTACTTAAAGGGATCTTTGGAGAACAATTTTACATTTGAATGACTGTAGATATCAACCAGTTGAACATGTAATCTGATCAAATTTTGCACGAATATTCTTTCTCTTTTAGACAGATTGTAGACGATTTCTCTTCCCTTTGTTACTGTTTTTAAACGCTAGAAACATTAATTTATATTCCTATGGTACCATTTACGCTATAATTAGAATCGAAATTTGATTAGAGTTACAGAGATGCAAATACTTTTCATCCTTTCCTCTGATTACTTTATCTTTAAACGATAACAACTGCCCCATGGAATAAAACTAGCAGAAGTAAACACAAAAGTATATCATCAGATGTCATTAAACATTAAGTTATGGTCAATATAACCTGGAAATATTGCTTAAGAACAGTAACTTCCATTATTTTATTTACCTGGGGAAGTTAATTCTTGAATTACGATCATTCTAAACAGTTCTAAAAACCTTCAAATCTGGTGAGGTTATTTTTATCATACTTGATCTCCGTTTTCCTCCGCTCTTGTAGAAAGCATTTCTAAATAATTAAAATGTCTAGCGGCTACGTCATACAAAATAAACTTTTGACAAAAAAGTACATTTTCTAAGAGAACATTAGAAAAATTTTTCCGTTTCTTATACTGAATCTGGGGAAGTAATAACTACTGTTGCTGGAATTGGATATTGCCTAGAATTTGGTCACTCATCTTAACGGAGACAATCATCAATAGTAAAGCCATTGGTCCAGCAACTAAGTGATGCTTCAAAGGGATGATTCTGAGTTTGATTCATTCTTTTTTTTGCTCTTCCTTTATTCATCGAAGATTAGAGTCTCGCATTGTGCTTTATACCGTAGGATCCAATGATCTTTCTTCTAAGAAATCTATAATCTCTCTGTGCAGATCTTCCGTAAGAATCATTCATTGTTGAAAAGAGGATTGATCTTTTCCTAAGTTTAATTGAAATTATTGAATTCTCGATTTTTTTGTATTTGTTAAAAGGACATTTCTAGAAAAAAGTTTAGTTGAACGAAGGAAATTTCAACTAATGGAGCATTTATTTGATAGTTAAAACTAATTACAAAACTATTGATTATCTAATTTTTATTTTGATATTATGATTTCTATCTTATGTTTAAAATATCTAACTTGAACATTAGGTAGAAGATAAAGAATTTGAGATGAGGATAAAAGAAAGAAGGAGAGAAAGAACCAGATTTCTTAATGTTTACATTTTCTTGTACATTTACTACAATTTGAACCTACAGAAAAAAAAATCCACAAAAGTTTCAAATTCTGACTAATTTGCAACGTACGACTTATAAAGGAAAAGGAATATTCCTCATCTTTTTTTTGTTATAAAGCTTTTGTCGGCGTTTTACTCCGTCTGCCAACTACTGCTTCGAGAGTCTTTAATTCTCTGAAAGAGGATCTGAAACTTAAGGAAAACTTTAAAGTGATTGGACCGAAATGTCAGGTTTAATTTTGGAGCTGAGGTTTTCACTTAGGCATAACTACACCGACAAAAAGTGGTTAATATCGTAAACGCGACTCAGCAGCAACTCAACGGTAGCAATGCGGTTGGTCTACATGGAACCTGCAAAATGGGATTTTCACAAACGAAAGTAGTTTCATTAGAGTTAAACATAATTCTGTCGCTTTCACAGTAAAAACCGCTGTAGCTTTTGGTCCAATGAGATGTCTGTTTTTCGTTACTTGTTTTCCCTTTAAATTACAGAGGGTTAACAACGTTGATTCTTCTAATTGGCGAAAACCCAAACAAAACAGAATTAGCACCGTTCTGAAGTCTTGCTAAAATCCAATTCTACAAGTTTTCAATTATTTTTCCTGGAAGAACGTAAGCTAATGGAAGAGAGAGAAAACAAAGAAATATTCTTACAGAAATTAACCTACTAAGACCAACTTAACTACCATTAGGGAAAAACAGAAAGAAAAAGACACAAATAGCTTGGAAACTTTTAACACTAAGAAGATGTTAGTGCAGATAGTTCTCATGGAATAAAAAAATTTAACTTAGAAACACTATTCAACTTAAATTATGTATAAATTTTAAAATTTATATTAATTATCAAATGCTGTGTTAGTTAACCTATGTCCGATTATTAAATTTGTAATCGGACACAATAATAATTTTAAACTTTATACATTAAACAAACAAATTTGAGTGTTCAGAGTAGAACAGACATCTCGCCCGATTTACAGTAAAGAGAGAAAACTAAGTTAAATAAAATTAAAAAAAAGATAACTTAAAAAGGCTGGTTCATTTGCTGGTTTTACGAACTTAAAATTTTTTTTCTATTTCAAATTAATTTAAATTAAATCTGCAGTTAAACTTTTTTTTCTATTTTCTTTTGATAATTGAAAAAGATTTTTTGATAATAACGAGCCGAAGCATCATGCATGTTTATACTGAATATTCTGAAGAATTTTAACCATGTATTTAATATACTCGCAGTATATTATATCGATTTAATATAATTATAAAAATACACTGTGAATGTCTAAAATTTTTATAAGGACTAATTTAGAAATACATAAATTTGAAAATTTTTACAAATTTTAGGATAATAGTTTCTTATTAATAATAAAAATTTGGGTAACAGTATTGCTTATTAGATTCAGAGGAGCTTAGCATGGTGATTCTACTTCTGTCAAAATGAAAAAGGAAGGATTTTGGTTCATTATTTAATTATGATAAACAGTGAACGACTGCAATGGAACAGATGAGACTGTGTTTATCCATCTTGTTAAGACTCAATTATTAAGTCAAAATTATTCAAAAGTAAATTTTGTATGATCTAAAAATTTGAGATCTAGGAACAATAACAAATACATTTAATCTACTGAGATTTAATTAAGAATTAAAAGATGACATTAAAAAATATTATACTATCAGAAAAATATAATTCTATATCAGAATGTATGGCCTTTTCAGGTTTAATAAAAAAAAAGAATTAGGCCTATTTTTGTTCTGCAGTTGGCTGCATCTTTTTTGGTAATTTCTCATTGTCACTTGGATCGCATAATTGCAGAAAGAAAAATAACACAAGTTTTCTGGAGTAAATATAAAAATCTTAAATTAAAGAAGAGAGTCTAACGAATATAAAGGGTGAGCTGCCTGATAGTGAAAAGCTTGAGAACCACTGTAACATTTCCATCAATAATAATAATTATGATAATAATAGTAAAATTGAATACAAAACGTTGAAATTTCATAAGATATTCCTCAGCAGGAATTTGATTTATCAACGAAATTCTTGAGTTTTATGATAATAGCATAAAATAAAGTAAGAGAATAAATTCCTTTATCGCCATAAAAGTTCTCTTAAGAAATTTAAAACACGTCAAATACCCATTAGCTTTAAAAAAAAAACAAAAAAAAAACTGTCTTTTAAGTTTCCTTCCAAGAAATCTTGTATTTTAAGCATTTCCATTCCTTGACCCCTGTAGAGTGATACCTCTACCAAACTTTTCCTGAAATTTAAACGACAAAAAGAATAAGAGATTATTTCCACATTAAGTCTTTCATCATTTTTTTTTTTTTTTTGTAGGTTACAGCAACGAAAAGTAATCTCTCTGAAATATGAAACTAATGTCAGTAAAAATAACAATATAAAGAACTTGAAGTGGAAGAGTCGAGATAGGGTTTGTTTTTTTTTCCTTTCTTTCTTTTTAAAGAATTGGGAAAAAAAAAAAGAGAGAGAAATGTTTAATGTTACTTTGCAGAATTGTCCCCTTATTTTTTTTTTTTTCTCCCTTAAAATCACGTGTTTATCAATGGATGATTTTATTTCGCAGATAAAAGAAGAAGAAACAAAAAGAAAAAAAAACAAAAAAAAAACAAAAAAAAAGCACCTCTTACTTCTTCGTAATGATTATATTTACTCGTACGATAAAAAAAAATATCCTTAGTTTCATAAAAAGTCAATCGAAAAAAACGATTATACGAATTCTTATCAAAACAAAAAGATATGATTTGCACCTTTTTCTTTTTGATGAAAATATTTTATTTTTTGTTTCAATATCAACTGATTTCTTACTATTAATTTGTCCCAAAAAGACTACAAAGGAAAGATCAAAAAAAAATTATTTTATATTTTTGAAACGTTGTCTAGACATTTCAAAACTACCAAAAATCAAGACCATCAAACTTTAAACAGTTTGGTAACAGTAGATGCTTGATTTTGTTTTGTTGTTTGAGTTATTTATTTAAGGTCCTCCAATAGCTTGTGATAATTAATTGATTAATGGAGCAAAGCCGAGTTGTATTTACTTAAAATAAATATTATAATAACGTTTAACATTTGCGTTACTAAAGCGGAGATTTGCCAACCTTTGAAAACAAAGAGGACAAATAGGCTGTGGTAAATAATTAAGAATAATATTTGTTGATTCGATTAGAAAAGAAAAGTTTAAACGAAGAGAATAAGGAAACTTGGAGACATCTTTTTCCTTTGAAGTGCTTTGTCATACATCTTATATTTAACAAAAACGTCAGTAATAATAATAATAATGAAATACCTCCGGTACTAGTAATCGACACGAATCAACTTACAGAGACCAAATCTCTTCTAAAAAAAAAAATCAATGAATCAACATTTGATCATCCAGCTGATTTTAAAAACACATCTTACAGGAAAAAATACAATACAATACATTAACAGATATTCTATTCCCATCCTTACCTTTCCTTTGGAATAATCCATTGACCTCCAACTCAGATTTAGGACCGCGAGGAATAATCAGATACCAACTCACATATAAAGCATCAACCATTAGAATGGACTGAGAGACTTACACTAAGCAGACGGTGATCATGCAGTACTAAACATCTTCCATTTATACCGCAATCAAACATTAAATCTTTCACATTATTTTCACAAGCAAACAAGAAAAATCAGTATTGCATAAAGCAATCATACTTGCAGATAATAATCTACCAAACCTCAACGTGAAAAACCCCTGTGTACATGACAGTGGACACTGATAAATACAAACAGCGGATATTAGAAGGAAAACACTACAATGAACTATTAGCCAATCACATCAATAAAAATATCCTTAAATTCGGAACTCCACCCGGAAGCAAAAACATTTATTCTAGCCATACAATACCAAGTAATTTACAGACGAAATTATCGAGTACACAGAATTAAAGTACACAGAATTAAAGTCATACATTAACAACAGGTGAACGCCCACGATGCCATGATATTCCTGAAAGAATTCAGCATGTAGCCTCATCCTGAAAAGTCTTGGTGCAAATTGATTATAAATGGCGATATGATTAAGTTTGGAAATCCTCCTTCGTTAACTCAATATAATGCATAATCCTCTCCCCTATATTACAAATATAAGCCTGAAACTGTATTAGAAAATAACAATTATATTGGGACAGATCTATTCTTACGAACAAGACAATTACACACTAAATACATCACGTTGATTGACAAAGCACGGAAAACAGCATTTCTGATTGATTCTGACCATCCCAAGCAATAACAAAAGTCATCAAGTTATCACAATAAAGTAAACAAAAATTCAATCTCACTGTAGAAATTCAAAAATGGTGGCACAGGAAATAAGTTCATAAAAAAGTTAACAATATAGTTCCCATCATTGTCTCAGCAACCGATCTAAACCCGAAGAATCTTTTTCATAACCTTATCCTACTGATCCAAACAAAATCAAGCAAATACAAGAAGCCACTCTCCTAAGGATATGTCCTTTAATTATAAAATTCATTATCAACTATAGAACATCATACGACCTTTTTGCATATTTTTATAACTAATAATCAAAAGACCACTTTATATTTTTCATACTTATTATTAGTATTGTTATTATTATTACTCATCGAAATAATCTAATAAGAAAAAAAAAAGCTCTTGATATGATAACCATGCTATGCGGAAGCAGCAATGCGGTTTTGCGGTAAAATGCTTTATGTGGTAAAGTGACAAAATACTTTGTCAATTTTCTTTGATTTTAGATCTCACTCAATAAAACTGAATTTTTATTTAAGGAAATATTTTATTCCTGTAAGGGAAAATTTGGCGCGAATTCAAAAATATTACTATTTTATTTTTAAAGAACAGTATAAATCTAAAATTTATTTATTAGATACTTGATGTTATAATTATAATTACAGTATTTTGGACTTTTTTTTTAAGTTTGTGACTTCAAATAACAGTAAATTTCGTCTCTATTTTTTTTTTTTACACACTTAACTAGTAGTTAGAATAATTTAGCTTAATGTTCTTCAATTTCCCTTTATTTCTCCCAGGCGTAATTTTTTAATAAATAGTATTATAATTTCCTATTCTCGGGCAGACTGAAATTCCGTAGACTCAGTTTTGATTTTGGGGGAAAGGATTTCTGATTGAGTTTCATTATAGAAATAAAAAATACCTATTCACTACACTGCATCTTTTTAACGATAAAAAACAAAAAACAAATTCAAAATCCATTCTACATTCACCAGTTACATAAAAATAAGGTACAAATGAACAGATACGACAGAAGATCTTTTTTAGTGTAAGTGCTTTTATATATTTAATACTAAGAATGTGAATATTCAATAACGAATTGTCTAGCAAATTCTGATATTACCACTGAGGAACTCGAGGCGTTTTTAAACAGTACTGCTTCAATTTTAAGAACTAAATTCTCATCAATTCCTGATAATTTATAAAGCAACATTAATTTATGATTTCCAGTCTTCTTCAGCCAAAACGAATAAGACATTCCACAACCTATAATATAAAGAAACCGACATTAAACATATTTGGATATTTTCTATATCTTAAGTGTAAAAAGTTTCTGTTTCAATATTAAGTTGAAAAGCTTGCCTTTTTCATTTTGTAATGTAACTCTCTTGGTACCGCTCTACTCAACATAAAAGGTATTTTGTAGCGGAAGGGTTGAGACACAGGTGGGGCCGGGAAAACGATGCCGAATCAATGACTATTGAATCGATGAATATTAAATCTCCAATATGGCCTTATTGATCTCAGTACAAAAGTAATGAATCCATCCCTTTCTTGTATGGATGTGGCGTGACTGAAGCATTGCAGGAACCACACCCTTAGCTCACTCTCGCAACGAAGAGCGAGCAAAGGCGGCACACTTTCAGCTCCTTTGCCGTCAGTAGAAGCAAAGGAATTTCAGTAGATTACGTCTGATGTAATGACAACATTGTAAAGAGCAAATCAATGCTTACAAGAGAATAAGGAGGCCATCTTAATGTTTCTATCGAGATAGCCCGAAAAAGAAGAAAAACGAATTGGTTTAGATATTCTTACTTTTGATTAAAATTTAAACAAAAGAGAACAAGATTTTTCTATTAAAACAACATCGTTATAAATTATACAATAAAGTCAACTGTATCTTTATTTAAACTAAAAGAACTTGAAAACAATCGTGTATAAGTTGGAATGGTGAATATACACAACCTAGCTTCAAATTTTCATTTGCAGTTTCAGGGGTATAAACCTATCTGTTCAACCAAAAAAAAAACAAAAAAAAAACCTGTAAACGTATCTGTTCAACCAAAGTCAATGTAATGCAGCCAGTTATTATTGGTATTTTATACCGATATTTGTTATTTTTTTAAACTTTTTATATAGAAGAAATTTTTTATTATAATTTTGTACATAACTTTCTCTTTTATTGTTAAAATTATAAATTTTATTTTTTTGTTGATTTTTATTAAAGTTTAAATATATGTTATTAATTATATTAAAGATAGTATCATCTAAGTTTTTAATTTGCTGTTTAGTTAAAAAGATCCAGCAATCTAATCCATAGGCTAGAATAGAATCAACCAAAGATTTGTAAATTGTTAATTTCGTATTAAATAGAATAATATATTTTAAATGAACAAACATAAATGTGAGAGAGAATAATTTTTTGATAAAATGATTCTAGCGTGTCTCCCATTTAAAGGACTCATTGATGAACAAACCAAGATACTTTTGGTGCGAAACGATCTCGCACTAAAGTAAAGCTATCTTCTGTATGAGTCAAGTTTGGACAATTCCATGTATGGGTTTGAAAATAGAGATTATTATCTATAACTTTGTTTTCATTTTTGATTAAACTTTGTTGTTTATTGCCATTTTATTTATTAAAGACCCTCTAACACTTGTGGTCTCTTAACTGTCAGTGGGGGGCGGGGCATTTCTCCGAATTTCCATGCTGGGGAATTCCCCGAATTCCGATTGCAAACACACGTTCAGTTTACAGAGAGGTAAAGGTAGAATGGGGATCAAAAGTAGCGTTCGTAATACTGGGATGTTCAGATTAGAGGGTGTTCAGAAGGAGTTTCGTCGGGACCGTCGTAATGTGTTCATAATACCGCGGTGTTCACCTTAGAGAGTGCACTGTATATCAATAGTGCAAACGTTTTTGGTTTTCAGATTGATAATCCTTTTAGGATAATAATATAAGCCTATTCTTTTTAGAGCAAATAAAAATGTATATTTAAATATTATTTCTTAAGTGAATCAAAAAAAATCATAATAATTTTCATTAGTGATTTTAATACACAAATATAGTAACAGTATAAAATATTTATACGCATACAAATATATAATTTCATATAATTTTATATAAATATATAAAATCTATACAATCTAAATATTTCGAGGAATTTCCATTTAGCTTAGATGTCTTTTCCAATATAAATTACAAATGAGTAATAAAACTTTATTATTCAGGACTGTTGTGTCTAATTACCTATTAAAGATCACATTAGTATTATAAAACGATATTTAGATGTTATTTTAATATTGTTCTTATTTTCGTTTTTTTTTTCATATTTGTTTTTCTATGAAACAATTACAATGTTTGAGACAGTGTCTCAAGACTACAGATCCATTTATCAAGTAATAATTAAAATAGAAATACTTACAATAAAACAAATCATAATTAAGATTGAATGATGGCTTTAATGATATTTGATTAGAGTCATTTAAGCATTTAATGAATGTCTTCGTATTTTTGCACATGATAGGAAAACATTCGTTTCATTTCCCGTTATTTAATCAGAAGATGTTTCATACAATTTTAAATTTTCAAATTCAAAGAATGGAGTCGGAGTTGTGAGGTTTGTAATCGATTCCGACTCGACTCCATCAAAAACTGTCGATTCCAAGACTCCCACTCCGACTCTTGACTCCACAGTCCTCTATCTAGAACAAATGCAATAAAATAAAACAATATCTATAAAACTTAATCCTTTTGTATAGATTGCCCAAATGATTTGTAAGTACATCTGATATTCAGCAATGCAATTATAGAATGTGCAACTTGAATATATTAAATGGGTGATGGTTGGTTGGTTTTCTTCGTGTCCGAAAGTCCATATTCTGTGGATTCCTAGTGTTCCCAACATAGTGAGCCACTAGAAGAATCCTTAGAAATTCAAGGGAAAGATACTGGTATGGTTTCCCATTGCCTTCCTCAGGAAATCACTAAGGAATGATTTCAGAACAGAAGGAAGAGAAAGATGAAGAAGTAGACAAACACAGAAAAGGACATTTTGCAAATATCAAAGCAGATGCCGGAATTCGAACCCAGATTCCGACACATCTGCCTCGTGAAAGGCCGCCATTAGGCTATGTAAATTGGTTACATTAAACATTAATTTAATACACATTACAAAAAAAATCGTAAATGGAAAACAAGCCAAATCGCAATTCTGAATGTAAATCATGCAAATAAACTTACAATGTTCCAGAAAAAAAAAAAATATTAAAATAATTTCTTTTTCTTCCACATTCTGAAGAAAATAACCCTTTGATTAAGGATGCAAGCACGTAATATTACTGATGCATTGAGATGCATCTTTATACCAATTTGAACTATTTTTGTTAGGAATTAAAGAAAACAAGAAGTTACTGACGCAGGCTCTTCTTAAAACATTGGGTTTTTTTTTAATTTTTCTTTGTGATTTAAAAATAAAAAGTCGGGAAGATAATTTAAACTAATCCATTTATTTTTTTAAATTATAATATCTACTGAATTAAATTAAAAAAAATTAAAAAAATAATTAAATCTGAAATATTTATTTAAGTTGTCTTATGCCAATTAATTTTCCTCAAATAAAAGCACGCACAAATTAGCAGATTAATAAAAAGATAAAAATGCATTGTTAGGACAAAAGTTAAATCCAGTAAGTTTCTGTTCTGATGTTTTTTCTATTAAAAATTTGGTCACTTTCACACGCTAATTTGTTGGCAACGACTTACTTGGAAAAGATTTTAAATCTTATAGGTCACCTCAAGACCCGTAAATGTGCATATCAAGATTCAAAAAGATCTATTCAGCGCAAAATTTATTACTGAGCCTCATGTTGCTTTCCTCTATGATTCTCACTTTCCTAAGGCAGTAAGCTAAAAGCACGATAATAGTAATTTGAATCCTACAAAATAGTCAATTATGCTACAAAATTAAGAACTTTAATTATGTCTAAGTCGTGCTTTACTTCATTTCTACATAATTGTTTTCTTTCTGAATTTCTGCTGTATTTTATCTTGTCTGTATAAAAAGTAGTAGAAAGTCTGTCTTCATTTCTGGGGACCATCTGGCTGATACTTAGCTCCATTGTCGAAATATCTTGGTGAAATCTCTCCACGCTGACAGCACCCACATTTTCTGGGAAAAAAAGGGACTAAAAAAGAAAGCCAGAGCTTGAAAAACTTGCGGCAGCCCATAGTCATCCTATTCTATAAAAACATATGACAGCAATATCTTAAAGTTTGTCCGCCAACAAGTTTAACATTGGTTTATTTGACTGAAAATGTTTGTACAGAAACGCCTTCTTTTAAGTTTAGCTTCTTTACTGTTTTTTTTTTTTTAAGTTTTCAGTTTTAAAACGACTTCTATTCTATTTGTTAGTGGTCCGGTAGCCCAGTGGTTTCGGCGCTGGACTGGGACTAGTTCGAGTTCAACTCTATATAGTAGTTGTGGATTTTTCCACGGTTGTTTCTCCTGCTTACGGGCCCTAGGGCTCATACAGCCCTCTATTAAATGGGAACCGGTTTCTTACTTGATCTCAATTAATCCTATTGGTCTCTGAATGTCTCCCGCACCCTCAAGGGACTGTATGGTCTGCATGGTACACCTCAACTCAATCTCTCATTGTACTTGTAAAGTATGCTTTGATAAAAAATTTTATCAGAGTAAAGAAAAATACTTTTTTTTATTTTCATTAAACCAATGTTTGGTCAAGGTTTACAAAATCGTGTTTTTTTTTTCAATAAATATAACATTGTACCTCAAAAGACACTGTTGCTGAATAAGAAATTAACGTGTCTAGTAGCAGCCACTCTCGCAACCTTAAATCTTAAAAAAATAAAATAGTACAAAACTTTTTGTGGGATAAGTAAATGTAAATTTTGTCGGAGATTTTTCGGATAAAAAGTTAACTTACCTTTCCTTGAGAAACTTGAGAAATGAGTCCAGTTGAGTTTCAGAAAATACTACCTTTTAAGAAAGTTTATTTAAGATTTAAAAGTGGTACGAAGTGATAATCTGATTCCACATGATTTGGATAAGTCCCAAATAATACAGAAGATAGTGACTCCAATGACAGTTCCTTATTTTCATTAGAAATCTTGTAATTTTTAAATGAAGCCTTTCTTTTAATAAATCGAAAGTGTAAGATCCATGAAGTTTCAGCAACTCTTTTTTTATCTTATTGACAAATTCACAACCAAAATTCAACCTCATTTTCATTAATCCTAAAATTATTTTCTTTTGTATTTTCTTGGTAATAGATCATGTGATTTAAATTCATGTATCTTTTATTAGCTTATTCTTCAGCCTCCAAAAATGTGATATAGTTACGAGAAATAAGTAATTTTTTTTTAGATAATCCAAATATATGCAGTCCACAGATAAACTCTTTATATTGTTTTTGTTTTGTAAGTGTGCTGAATATGACGATACTTCGTTTTTTTTTTTTTTAGTTGTTTGGATTATTAGCAAATAACACCAAACATATACTTTTCAGTTTCAGTAGATAATTACTATTATCTACCTTTTTAAATAGTGTTGCTTCTAACTTTCAGAAGTTTACTTACTGATTTTCTGATCTTTTCTTGATGTTTATTCTTCCAAACGTTGAGTTTGATTGCAACTATGATTATCCGTTCAAGATCGCGACTTTAACCCTATCGATTGCCTGTGGGATAAATTTTTCAGTACTTCAGCAACCGCAACGTTTCCTTACTTTATTGGAAATTTTAATAATAGAGGCAAACAGAAATTGTACAGAAGATACAGAAGCAATACCTTTATACAGCAATTGAGGAGTGATTGGAACTGTAATTATATATGAATGAGAGTGACATTTTTAGATTTTTATTTTTCATTCCTTCTCATCGACATTCACGAAGTTTCTACATTGTCACAAACATTAAAACAACTTGTAAACTAAGCTCAAAGAATAAATAATGATTTTTAGATGTTTTGTGAATGTAATAATAATTAGAAATTTTGAAAAAGTTGATTTGAACTTCCGGTTCCTAAAGCTTTTCGATATAAGATGAATTCTGCCATCAAATTCAGTCTTGATATTCTCAATGTTGTTTTTGATTGTTTCTGTAATTTTTTATAAATTCCTTATGAAACATTTCTTTAGATGCACTTGGTTAAACAACTTAAGAATACTATTCTGTTTCAATATTTTCATAGAAATCTCGAGTGCTTTGCCTGTCTTCCTGTTGAGATTTCACTTAGGATAAAAGTAAAAAACACTACAGCTTTACGAGAGATAGTTTAAAAAGATTCAGGAAAAGATGACTGTAAAGAATAACGGAATAGTTCCAAACAGAGCCGTCGCATGGGCGGGGCGACCGGGGCGATCGCCCTGGGCGCCGAGCAACGGCAAAAATAAAAAAAAATGGAAATTCGTTTTTTTTTTTTATTTGGTTGTTGAATGGGAAATTCAGTTTTTTTTTTTTTTGGTTGTAGATTTTTGGGATGGTGGAGGGGGCGCAAATATCAAGTGTTTGAATCCTTACAGATAGGTGTAATGTCGGGTGGGTGTACGTGGGATTGAGTTTGAGGGGGGGGGGGACGCCTGACGAAATCTTGCCCCGGGCGCCAACAAACCACGCGACTGCCCTGGTTCCAAACAACTAAGAATGAAAGGAAAACATGCTTCCAACATGTCTGCAAACTCCTAAAAAAAAAGGGTCGTAGTTCTACCTTAGCAGTGAAACTTTTTGAGCTGCCAACACCTTCTTGATTTTTTTTCAATGTAGCTACCTCGAATTTACAGACAATAACTCAATGTAGAAGTCATTTTTTTATTATATCTTGTGAGACCTTCTTTCCCAAAACATCATCCAATCGTTTGAAAACCTGCCTTCTATTGAAGGCATTTAAAATGTCTGTAATACATTGACATTATCCTATTAATTTAGTTGTTGAAATTTACTACTCTCTTCAGTTTTTTAAAGTTAATGATTATTCCATTAAAAAAAAAAAAATACGTTCACGAATATTATCTACTGTAAAATTACTTGTTTCATATTATATAAAGGGTGATTCAAAATTCCCTGTACAAGCTTTAGAGGTAAACTAGGAATGCAACAAAGCTTATTCATACTGGAACGTATATCCGCAAACGCCACCTGAACGTGCTAGAAGGTACACCAAGGTTCAGAAATAAAAGACAGAAAAGATTTTTATTAGCCCTATGTTTAGAATATGACAGTAAGATGTATGCTTACAGCTTCACAGTAGGTGCTCAAAGTTTCACACAATATCTGGTGCAAACGTGCAAACGTTTGATGATTGGGCCCATGTCTGTTGGGACACCATTCACGATACAACCGTACAGCGGCTGATCCGTTTCCGTTCGCTGCCCCATAGGCTAGGTGAAGCGTTAGTGAAGCATCAGTTTATACAGGGAATTTTGAATCACCCTGTACATCACATAAATCTTATTAATTGTATTTCATTCAATCAACTGATTTTACTGTAAATGCGTTGTTTATTTATTTATTTTATTTACTTAATTTTTTTTCTTTCATGCATTGATAATTGATATGCGTATAATACACATAATATTTAACATAAGTAAAAAAAAAGATGTATATGTAAAGATCGGCCATGATTTTGTTTTAGACTGAACTGAGGTATTATTCATTTATGAATGAAAGATGCTTCGAGTGGAAAACAAATCAAAGTTCGATCATAAAATTTATTAAAACTTGTAATTTATACTACCGTAATAATTACAATAGAAATTAACAAGGAAAATGTTGTAATTGAATATAGGAATAAAAGTAGCTAACAATAGACTGAATTAATATATTACATATTAAATTCTATGACTATATTTAATTTTTAAGTAATGACAAAATAAATAATTTGTTTATTGGCGTAATTCTTTAGTACACTTGTTTTTAAAAACGAACGATTTATTCTTTTTTTCTATTCTTCGTGGAGGAGTTTGTTAGGCCTGTTAATTTTACAGCTGCACAGCGTGGCTTATTTTCCTAAATAAAGTGTCAATCAAATTTAATATTTAATAGCTCAGCCAAATCAACCGAATGAGAATTTCCATACACTCAGAAACAGTCTAGACAATTCAGTCAATGCTGCCAATGGACAAATTATGGCTGGTAGCTGTCACGGGATGACCTCAGAAGCGAAACAATTATTGCTAGACTCTGACGAAACTAAAAGGACTCTGCACAGGACGCACTATTTCAAACTCACTTCATTTCAAGGACAGCAATGAGGTGTTTGAGCCATATCGCGGGCCGCAACCACATAAAACAGGAGGGTAACTATATATTAGCTGATGTAAGAGTTTACTCTACTAATTAGTGAAAGCAGATTTTCGTTGCAGTGTAAAATAAATAAAGCAATGCAAAACTTCGTAAATTATTATTACGTATCTCATATGATTGTCATTTACATTTATTCTGTTTCTAAAGAATGCTGTCATTTCTCAAGTAAATTCTTTTTCATAAGATGATAGTAATTATTTGATGAGATAACTGTATAATAACTTAAAAATATACCCTTTATGTTTTAAGCAAATCGTTAGTTCTTCAACACTACGATTTATGCTAATCAATGAATTTCAAAATGGGCTCTTTTTATAATGACGTAATTCACTAATACGGAAAAGCAGTGGATACACTGAATGTCAGTGATTCTTACTTTGAAAGATTTACTTTGGTGTTAAAAAGAGTTCTCGTGATTTTATTAAAAATACTTTATTCGTATGAATCACCTAAATGCTTATTTATTTACTTACTGTATTTAATTACTCTTAACATTTATGAAATGAATTTATCATTAAAACAATGAATTTTTTGTGGAATATTAACGGGTTTTTTTTTTTTCTTCTCTTTGTCCCACTTTACGGTACTACTGTTTTCTCTTTACAAAACCAGAAACATGTTGGATGGCACGAGGTAGAAAAGTCAGAAAAATCGAAATTAATTTTTTATTTGGATCGATAATTATCGATCATCTGAACGAACTCCGTCATCGCAAACACGAATCCCGCTAATTACACATGATGAAAGACTTTGGCAAAGCTTAGAGAAAGTGACAAGGAAACTTTCACTCGCAGAAAAGAATTGCCGAACTCAAAATGAATCTACGAAAGAGATTGAAGCCATTAAAAGAGAAATGGGTTGAAAGAAAAAGGAAGTTACTTATTCGACAACACTTTACAATTCAGAACTGATAAAGTTATTTATATTTTTTCAGTGCCTTTTTTTTTTTGATAGTTAAAATCATAGAAAGTGTTCTTTTCGTTTCATTTTATTTATACACTGCTCGTCCAAAACTGTTATCGAAGATACTAGGGATGGGTAGTTCGTGAACGACCTAGTTCAAATGAACTAGTTCATGAAAAGAACTATAGTTCACGAACGACCTAGATCAAATGAACTAGTTCATGAAAAGAACTATAGTTCACGAACGATCTAGTTCAAATGAACTAGTTCGTTCTTTTACCACTCCACTATTGGCTATTGGAATTGGTTTATTTCGTTTTATATTAAGTATTTGAGAACCTTTTTTTTTTTTTTTGTTAAGGTAAAAAGAACGACTTAGTTCATTGAACTAGTTCAATAAAAAGAACTATCTCAAAAGAACTAGTTCAGTAAAAAGAACGACTTTGCCCATCTCCTCCTTGTTTGAGAAATCGGCATCACATTGGTTTTACTCAGATCTAGGGAAAGCAATCCTGATGACATAGCACAACAGATTCAAAGGTCTTACAATGTTTGTGGGATGATATTTAACAGCACCTTTGTCAGAGAGCTTAGCATCCATTTTACGAAGATGATCATTCTAATTTTTTTACTGAATATTAAATATCGCTTAGATTTCTTCCATTTGCATTAATGGAATGCACTTTGCAAAGGATATTATAGAATTTCGTTTAATGTTTGCAACATTCCTCTGCTGTTCCGGCTCAGCCTTGTGGTAAGAGAGGCGGCCTTCCACGAGACCAAAGTGTCTGAACTTGTGTTCGAATCATGGATATTTATTTCCTCACCTGTGTTTGTTCTGCTTCTTCATCTTTCCGTTCAGGTCTGAAGCCATTGCATAATAACTTCCTGAGGAAGGCAATGGAAAACCGCCTCAGTATCTATTTCCAGGATATTCTATGCATGATGGGAACTCTTAAGCCCCGCGAACACCATGCAACTTTTCAGCAACTTAGTCGGCCGATTTTGACGTCACGAGTTGATATAGACAGTCTTGAGCCCGTTTCTCAGCAACTTGGCAGCAACTTTTGTCCTCCGACTCGAGTTGTTCCTACACCAGCAACTCGAAAAGTTGCATCGAAGTCGGTGGGAATTACCCAATCACAGGGCAGCGTTGGAACACGTCAGTCGTGACGTCACGCCCATGGAAGATATGGCGTCCAAAAATGATGTTCGCCGATTCGGTTCAAAGACAAGCGCGTAAACAATTAATATCAGAGTATTGCGAGTTTCTTTGATGCATAAATAAAGTTTATACTGAAATGCAGTAATTGTATGCGGCAGAATTTATCAGAGAGGTTTCAAAACCTCGATTTTTTCGGATTTTCCACAACTGCTGTTGGAAACGCATTGCGTTATGGGATTGCTGCTGATGCGGTCGACTTCATGTCGAGTTGCATGGTGTTCGGGGTTGACAAAAGTTGGCCAACTCGAAGTCGGCCGACTAAAGTTGCTGAAAAGTTGCATGGTGTTCGCGTAGCTTTAGAGATTCATAGGACGCCTACTTCCTTATCGGAAAACGTACTAAGAGAAGAAACATTCCTGTAATGTGTATCGGAATAGAAAAAAGGTTCAGATTGCGATCTTATATCGAAATTTGAATACCTTTTAGTAACCTACCAGGTAACTAACAAGATCTAACTCAAAGTTGTATATCTTAAATAACTGAAAATTTTAATGGTAGATTAAAGGAATTTATTTATAAAGTTACAAAATAAACTTTAATGCATAACATGTTTTCAGTTATATCAATGTTAAGTATTATTTTATAAACTCTTGCAAGATTTGTGTACGACGGAGCAACTTAAATCTTATTGTAAAAAATTAAATATAAAACTACTCTTTTTTAACTGAAAAGTTCAGAGCTCTGTTGCTTGGTATTTTGGAACACACAAAATAACATTGAACAACTTGAAGTTATCGATAAACAAACATCAACGGAAAATCCTTAAAACTTTCCTTAATTACCTAAGCTTAATGTATTTTCATATTTTTTCACTTGTTAGTTAAAGGATGATTATATATTTGAAAGTTTTGATATGAAAGCATTAAGCTACTGAATATTCTCTGTATTCAGCTGAATGAATGATTTTTGCATTTTGAGATCTCTGTGGATATAAATATTTGATGGTGCTTGCAAACATTAATGTTTGCAGTTTGAGTCAAATCATTTAAATATTTGATAAACAAATTAAATATTGAAATTCTACCTTAAGCATAAGCAAATATACACTTTCAAACATTAGTAGTCTGTAAAGTAATACGCTTGTTTAATATCTTCTTACTTTAAAGTTAATTTCTAATTATAATTTCAATTATCGTAATCACTACCATCCGTATACATAGCCCTTTTAGTGTCTCAGTAAGTTAGGAAACCTGAAATTCTCTGTAGCAAGTACTAGGAAAACAGTTATACATTATTTAATTTGTCAATGTAACAGTGTTATTATTTGTGGTAACATCTTTAACTTAAGGTAACATAAGAGTTGGCTCACAGATTAAAAGGACGAAGAATAATAAATAAAAGATGAGGACCAACGACTGTTTAAATTATCTTTAGTAATACGATTAAAATTTGTATGTTTGTACTTTTGCTCGTTTGCTATTTGACTCAAATAGCCATCTTAAAACGATGTATATTTCTTTTTGTTTGTTTCTTTTTTAGTTATAGTATATTAAATAATTGTTTTACATGTGTAAAGGTCTGTAAATGACAGCAAAACGTCTGCAGCATGAATGCATTGTATGTATCTATTTGTTGAATATTTATATGTTTTTATGCTTATCTCATCTGTATAGTCATAAGTAGTTTATAGCTTAGTGTTTTTTTTGTAGATTTACAATCATTTGTAAAAAGAACTCAAAAGCATGTAAAAGTTCATAATATCTATCAACAAAAGTTAATAAGACAGAAAAAAAAAAATAATAGAAAAGTCTAAAACAAAGTCAACACCATTTGGCAATAACAAAATACAAAAAGTGTATACAAAGAAATGTTTATAATGAAATGCAAAAATGTTTATATAAAAACAAATTATTCAATATTTATCACTGTAATAAAACAGCACCTGTTGATAGGAACTAATGGTTCCTAACAGTACTGAAATTGTAATCACCTTAAGGAAATAAATAATATAATAATAATAATAATAATTTGACAGATGACTACAATTAACAGAAACTGAACTAACTGAAGTCTTAAAAGTTCCTAAATTCAGTAAAAACGCTGCATTCATGATTACCGGAATAATAACTGAATACGTTGTCATCTAATTGACTTCCAGGAATCCAATAATATCGCGCGTTAACTGATATTTATTCCTCTTGGTAGTATCGTATACCTTGGAGCTCGATGTATCCACTGGATTTTACGAAACAGATGAAAACCATCTAAATTTCACAGCACAGGATATTTACACTTTATTAATCACGTGCATAAGAAGCTGCAATCTTATATTTTATAGCTTAGTAATCTGTAGCATTCATTACTTTTATCATACTAGATTGACTGTATTTTAAATATTATGACTTCAACTTTTAACATCTTTCATAGCAGTCCAATCTCAACCCTATCACAGCTTGCTATCACAACTTCCAAAAAAAAAAACCACAAAGCCCTTTTTAACAGAAGATCTGAATCTTCCTCGTGTATTTCACTGTACTGTTGTTGAAACAATGAACTTGCATTTCATTATTCACATTTCACTCTTAATATTTCGTATCTATAATTCCGAAAACTCAAATTCTTATTGGATAACAATTTCACTATTCTCCCACAAACAGACTTTATGAAGAAATGCGGAGAGATATGGGAAGTGTTAAAAATAGAAATACAGCAGAATGCCACCAAGATAATTGATATATGCACCATAAAAAGCTGAAGTGAGATTGGATGGAAAAAGCATTAAGCGAAATGATTACAGAGGGACAACAGAAATTCGAAACTGGATGCGTATGAATAAAAAGCTACCAAGAATACGTTGTCAAAATGAAAAGCTTTGTTGATTCGATTGGAAAAGAAAGTAGATCCTGAAATAAAATTTAAAAAAAAAAATCACTTGAAAGAAGATTTTATTTAAAAAGAATTAACATGAAGATCTTTATTTTTGTAATAATTAGAAATGGTTAACAATGGTTAAGATGATCTCTATCATAACCATGACACAATACTACTCTTTAATTAGAATTTAAAAAATATGCTTTCAATATCTTTGAAATTTTTAATAATTACATTAGTTTTTCTGTCAAAATCTCCATCCAAATTCTAATGATAGAATCGAATGATAAGATCATATATTTCCAAACATTCAGATGTTCTCGATTACTATATTATTGGGTAATAAAATAGCTGTAATGCCTGTTTGACAAAATGATAGATCTTATTGGAAAGTTACCTCAAATTCAGTTATAACTTTTTAATTAAATTGTATCATAGGAATCAACGAATGAACTACGATTCAAACAATTTCTAGGCAATGTCTTAACATTTATGTTACTGTCCATGTTGGCGCAATTGACTTGAAACTACATACGTATCTCATTCCTCTCTGTTATGTTGTTCTTAGGGTGTGAATTTAAGAATAAGGATCAGATTGATAAACTATAGTTTAATACTATTGCAAAAATAACAGGTACTAAAACAAACACAGGTCTTAGGAAAGTGGCCATCTCAGCGTATCACCCCTTTGCGGGGTAGATTCGTCCGCGCGGGCTGGTTCTCGCTTTTGAAACCGAACAGTAATTTGAATTCCGTTTTGTTATAAATATTTAGAGTCTGAGCGACTGTAGAAAGCGAATTGAGACCGAAATGAACAATGGTGGAATTGAAATAAGTTTATGAGTTACCTGAAAACGTATTCCCTAGTTGATGCTAATTACAGATACTTAGCAGAAAACCAATATCATAGACTAAAATGAATTTAATTCATTTTAATTAGTCTCTTACTGTTTACCAATTACTATCCTGCCTGCAACTGGATATTTAATTAGTTTTCCTTTGTTAAGTAATGGAGTCACGACCAATACAGGGAATTTTAAAATTTAGTCCATTTATAGTAACTTCAGGCTATTAGTGTAGACTAACATTGCCTTTCTTTTTTACCACAATAGTCTTTAATCCTTTAATATAACTTTCTATTAAAGGACAAGATCATAAATTAGTGGATTACAAAACTTTATAAAAATAAAATAAAAATATAAAAATAAATATAAATTATAAAACTTTATTTATACATAATATAAATAAACTATAAATCAAAGCGTACAGTTCACGAAAACAATGTTTTCGATGAAATATTAGAGGCTTTCAAGTATTGTAATTAATAAAGAATTAAGGTAATACTTTCTTGTTCTGATCCTAATGAAAAGAAATTGCAAATACAATAAAATTAAATAATTAAAACATGTGAGTTGAGCTGAATTACGTAAGACTAATTTATAAATACTTTGTGGACATTTAATAACTCATTTATATTCATTTCACTTAACAATGTTAAGTATAAATGCCATTTTGTAACTTACATTCACTTTACATGAATTTTTATTTGCAAAAATATTTCGTCTACGTTCGTTTCGTCAAACACAAAGGAATTGCTTAACCAAACAGATTGAATTGCAAACAAAAGCAAAGATGTAATCATCCGAAAACTTCTTTGTAATACAATTCTTAATCAGCAGTGAACAAAGGAACCTACTGCGTCATAATTATCATGAATTGTCGTTAAAGAAAAACAAGGAAAAAACTTATTTCATATTGTACACGATAACAGAGCAACACAGAATATTCAGTGACCACAGACCGGAACTAGTATTTTCCCTCCATCTCTACAAGTCATAAAAGTTCCATTAAGATTTAACTCATCTCTGGCTGACTTATATTTTGGGACAAGGAGATGGTGACATGTTTTGGCCACTTCCTATGAGACAGGGAATTCGTATTTTTACCTCCTCTAAAAGTCATAAGCTTTCCATTAACGTATCATTTACGCCTGAACGACTTTAGTTTATTTTTAGAGGTGATGACAGATGGACAGAACCTTCTTAAGAGACCCCCCCCCCCTTTTTCAGAGCTCTTAAGAAGGAGTCGATAATAAACAAAGAAATAAATTCTTCAACATTAGAATCTGAATTAAAAGAGAAAAAAATCTTAAGTAGTAAGTGACCTTTCTTCTCTTATTGGAGGAAAGGACAATGTAGATTCCGTATATTTAGTTACAACGAAGAAATAATAAAACATTGTAAAACTTCTCAATTCTTATAGAGTTTTAAGTAATTTCTTAATGAAGTAGTTCAGTTATTTTTTTTTTGGTTTTCCAAAAAAAACAAAAAAAAAAATTCAAATAGACTGGTCCTGAAGGAGGAGTGGGACATGATACTACAAAGGTCCTTTTTTTGAGGGATTTCCTCACTCCGGGATGAGATGTTATCTCGATATTTCGGCCCGGTACCTCGGGCCTTCTTCGGGAGATGTATAAATATCAATTACATCAAGGTGAGCGCATCCCGGAGTGAGGAAATCCCTCAAAAAAAAAAAGGATCTATTTAGTATTCAAATAGACTTTTAAGAGATTAGTGTGTGTTTTTTTTTTAGTGTATATCCTTTTTCTATCCGCCTAAAATATCCACACATGTAAAACTTACTCTCAACTTAGATTTCTATCGAAAACATTCTAAATGCGATAAGGAAAACTTTCTTTAAATGTTACACTGTAGTTTAGAGTTAGTAAAACGAATAAAACAATAATAAATTTCGCACTGTTTACGTAATTACAACAGTTTCTGTTGGGATAACAAGAATAAAGCAAAAATATAAATATTACACAAAAATTAAGATTTCAGATTAAGGCAAACGAATTGATTAAAATATTATTATTAATAATAAAAATTAACGAATTCCCGCATTTAACTTTTTTATTGATTCTGCATTGTAATCCTCAGATAATAGTTAATAATTGTTGTATTTATTAATAATGAATTTGTGACCTAAATCATTTTCTGTTTAAAAGCCGATTAAGAAAATTACTTTCTAGTTTTTTGTTAAACTTTCTTAGAAAGGCCTAATTTTCCAGAAGAATAGGCCAGAAAAGAGCTCTCCCATTAAGGCTAAACCCAACACAATGAAAGAACCGTAAACTTTCAATCAGCGGAATTTAGGAAAGTGTGTGACTGAGATAGAGAAGTTTTCAAAGCTTTTAATAAAAGAGTTGAAACTGAAAGGATGGCCTCAGACTCAACGTTTCCTTAGAACTGAATTAGTGCGAAGCCGGTTTTAGATGTAGAAATCGGGTGACACGATGGACGATTTAGTACAATATTACTCAGACCTAGATCAAGAATACCTAGGGATTTCTTTGTCAGTTATTACTTTTTATTTCCTCCGACTATTATTTTGAATTAAATCCATGCCTTTACATGAAGTTATTGCATTGTTACTTCCAAAGAACTCTGATAACAATGTGTCCGCAACGGGACTCGTTTAGATTTCAGAATGGGAACTGCATTGTATCAAATAACAATGTACACTCAATTCTCGTTAACCGCGGGAGTTACGTTCCTGAAACCATTGCGTTAACGGAAATCGCAGTTACTGAGCATTCTATGGGAATATGGGGTTAGGTTCCCATGGACTCATTTACACAGAATTATCTGCCTACGGATGCTGCCGAATTGCATCTAAGCAAGTCAAGCTCACGAAGGAAGTAAACTCATCACAATGCCTTTACGTTTGAGAGGGCTTGGTAAAATTCTGTCATTAGCATTATCACTGTTGAAATTTAATAAATTAATTAGAAAAACACTGAAAAGATATGGAATAATATCAGAATGCCGTGGAACTTGTTTACACAATAGAAGCCGAAAGAACAAGATTTACAGCTTCCCTTGGTGGAGCTCGTACCGATTGCGAATTCGATGTGGCACATGGATGTGAATGGGCACGAAGAGACCATGTATGTGGCGAAATGGCTTAGAAGCTGATAGTGAAACGAGATTAGCCGATAACAAGAACTTATTACGTCTAAGAAAACGAGCTTGAATTTATATATTAAGCTTAAAACTCGTTCAGAAATATTAAAATATAATAAGATTACTTCACGTCATTCATAATATCTCATGAATTAACATATTTTGAAAAAAAAGCTACTACTACTACTATTACTGTTACTAGTATTACTACTTCTAATAATATTATTTTTGGGTGGTTACGACAATCTTCTAACGTTTAGTTAATTCTATTGAATTTTACTCATTTATTACGTTTTATTTTATAGACAATTCATCACTTTAATAGAAAACCAGTTTTTTTATCATATGAGGACAAACAAATTATTACTGATAAAACATGAAGAAAGATATTATCTCGTTTGATAATAAAGAAAATTCAGCATTTTTATTATTGACATAGAAGTCCCAGGAACAACAGTTAGTACAAACCTCCATTTACTAACAAGTAATCGAATTTTTTTAGTTTCTTTTATCTTCTTTTCAGGATCGTTTTCATTCTCATGGTCCAGCAAAGAACAAAAGAACTATTCCACGTTGATGTAATGTGTACTCTAAGCAGTCAGGTGTAAGGAGACTCACACACTTATCTTAATATTTATGTGTGTTCAGAGCTGTGGCTCGAACAATGCTGGGAGGAGATGCTGCTAAACTTGACCTTTCCACTTCTTCTGCCTGCAGTGCTATCGGTGAAGGGTGTCTGACATGGAACACTACCTCCCTCCTCATTACACTCAATTTGTAGATAAGGATTTTTTATTTCTTTTATTACTTTACCAACAGACAGGGAAATAGGTATTTATTTAGATTTTTTTTAGAGCAGTTGCTGTTTTGTTCATGGATCTCATTAAGAAATGTCACATTCAGAAAAACATGAATGAAGGGATCCCAAACTCAAGGTTATTTAAACAATTGTATTGTTTTAATTAAACAACAGACAGTGTTAAAAAAACTAAATATTATCTAAAAAAATTACAGAATAAATGTAGCAACTAAATTGTAAACGTAACACATTAACAAACAAAAAGACCACAAAAAAAAAGTCTTACAAAATCTGAGCAACTTTATTTAAGACAAATAGGATTACAAAAGAAATCTCAAAAGTTAAAAAACAAACTTTGGATAAAAGTTTAAGAATATTCATTAAAAATAGACACATTAAAAATATTCTTAAAATAAAAAAATTCTTATTCAAAAATAATAAGAATTTTTTAAAGAAATGATAGAACAGGAAGAAAAGAGTATTTTTGAAAACATTTTAACGGAATTTGTTCATTTGTAAATAGACAAAAACAAGAACGAACAAAGCAAATGTAACATATGCTGACAAAAACTTAAGAAGAAAACTTAAGAAAACTTAAGAAGCAAATTAAGAATTGCTATTAAAGATTTTGGTTAAAAAAACTTCATGAAATTAAAAATAATTATTTTTTTTTTTTAATTTTCAATAAATTTCTTAACATTATTAAAATCAATTCAAGAAAATCCCGTGATAACTTAATATAGAAGGAAAAAAAAAACAAAAAAAAAATCTCTTATTGAACAAGACTTGAAATTGCTTACGAATAAATGATGTTTTTCAATTGCCTCTTCTTTGCCCATGAAGTAGGTTATTACAGAAGAAAAACGAAAATTCTTTAAGAAATGAAAAGAAGCCAATCAAAATATCATTTGTATTAATCTAATGAATAGGACAACCAAACGCTATAAATACCAGGCTTGTCATTTTCCATTGGAACGATTCTTCATCAGAAAAGTTTTACCATTTTTAACTCCTAAAATTTCGTTAATTTGTTCATACACTTGGTTTTATCAAAATAAAAAATCAATAAAATGTATTTCTGGAGCTCATTTTGACATTCAGGCACAGTCTTGTAGTCAAAGCGGCTTTCATCGTTTGTCTAACCTGAGTTCGAATCCCGGAACCGGCCTGGATGTTTCCTTTCTGTCCTGTGTTTGTCTGCTTCTTCTTTTTCTCTTCGGATTCGGAGCCACACCATAGTGGATTCCCGAGAAAGGCAATGAAAAACCACCTCAGTATCTGTTCCAATTTTTAAAAAGCTTTTTTCTTTTTTAATTCTATGATTCTTTGAAATACGATTTTCTGATAAGTAAATAATATTAAGAATTGAGTAAGCAACGAACGCACGACACTACAAGAAAGGATTCGCACCCTGAGTTGTCACCGGGAAGAGACTGGGACGGACCGTTTCGTCCTTTTTAGGACTCATCAGCCAGTCAAACTCCACCGATGACAGACTCAGAAGGTGCGCGAGGTTAGCCTTCCCGGGTCTCGCTCCCGAGAGCGGGAACTCTCCCGAAGAAATCCTAACCAAAAATTAAATAAAAAACAAAAAACAACTATTCCTTGTCCTGCAATTTTTGGTTAGGATTTCTTTTCATTTTAAATAATATTAAATAAACTATAAAATCTAAAAACAAGATAATTTAAAAAAATATTTCCTTTTTTTTTTCCTTACACACATTTTATTTTCAAATTTAAATATCTTAAATTTTAGATACCTTTATTTTTATTAATTTGTGTGATTAATTTTAATTTAAAATTTGTTAACTTTTGATATGTAATTTACGCTTCATGATTTCATCTGAATCTGTATTACATCAAACACTGGATAATTGAGAGTGCTTTATTTTAATTACGAGGACGTTACTGCTTTTATATTCTTTCTATGAACTTAGAATACGTACAAAATAGAAATATAAAAATCTGTATAAAAATTACTTCGCGATAGTAAAAGGATAACTGAATCTTCGCATTTTTATTCTGAAACAACTTTTCAGCTTTAATTTAAAAAAATCAATAGTTGAAATTGTAGTATCATACAGAATGAATCATTAATAAATGAAAGTGAAATTAATTAAAGAACGGATGTTGATATTAAAAAGCTTCCAGAATTCAAAACTAAACATTTTGCAACCTGTGACTGAAGGGGAAAAACGATTTCAACTTCTTTAAAACCTTTCAGGTTAATAATAAAATCCTTAAGATGCAGAAGGAAATATCTTTACAGGAAAACCGTTTCAACACATCTCCAACAACCTGCACTGAGGAGAAGGAAGTTCATTAAATGGAAGTAAAATTAAGTTCAAACAAATAAACAAACAGTCCAGATGGCAACTTAAGTGCTGTTGTATCTCTGTTGGAAGTGAGAAAATTCTCCTTGGGTCTCCAATAACATTTTTCATCTTTCTATATCTGCATATTCATCTATCCTGCAAATCGAAATGGCATGTACTTCCTTCCAATACATTGTCTTTAATCGCTTACATCATTTTTAAAAAGGAGATTCGTAGGTTATTCTGTAAAGATACTGTGTCCAAACGCTTGAAGAATGGGAGGGACAGGAAATTTTCGATACTTAAAATCGAAAACAGAATTTAATGAATATACAAAGAACTAAAAACATTGGATGGCGTTAGAGCTATGTTAACACATATAAAGCTTATACTATCTACATATAAAATTTATGTCTACGTCGTTGTTGTGTTTTGTTTTTTTTGTCAGGTAATTCCTTTTTATCTTTAAGCGATTTCTGAAAGTTATTATATCCCTTTAATATTGATATTGATAAGATATTGATACACAGTGTGGCCGGGAAGTCCCCTACCCCATAAGAAAATATTTACACATTCAGTGTCCAATGCGTCTGTGTGGCGCCATCATGCTGTACACACAAGTTCATATGCATCCACGTCCTACTTGATATTTTTGGGAGCATGTCCGTATGATGATGGTACGAAATGCTTCCTCAACTACATTGCGCAATTCTTTATTTGTAGCGTAACGACGTTCAAACACGTAGGCCTTGATGATTCCCCACGATGAGTTGTAAGGCGTCGTGAGGTCAGGACTTCGTGGTGGCCATTTCAATGGAGCTGGCGATGCTGGATTATCGCGACCAATCTAGCGCACTGGAAAATATTCATGAAGAAACTCGCGCACAGTAAGAGCGAAGTGAGCAGGTGCACCGTACGATTGCCGTACACGATCCATGACACCCGCGTCTTCAAGCTGTGGGATTTACCATGTTTATAACATGTGTAATTAAGTTTCGCCTAGTTTGGGACTATCAAAATAATATGGCCCAAACAAGCACTTTGATCTTAGCCATAAGGCCGAGAAGCGCCGAGAAGCCGAGAAGCCTACTACTACTACTAAATAATAGCGGGTGCGGGAACTTCCCGGCCGCAGTGTATGTATGAAAAGTACTTTAAGAATTGCACATTATGCTGTTATGGAAACAAGAATGACTCTTGCTACACGAGCCATGCTAATCTGTTTCATATATTACAATAGATGAAAACTGATACTTTTTTCAATATTTCGTACGGTGTAATTTTCGAATATGTAAAGTTTTCTCTTCCTTTGCACTTAATGCCTACTTAACAACAGTCATCTTTTGATATTTTTTTTTGATGATTTCAGGTTTGCTCTTTCGTTTCCCACCACCTCTTGACCTGTTCTTTTTCAATGAAAGTCATCCTCTCAATTGCAGCAATTTCATTATTTCGGGGAGGAAAGTGGGGATGAAGAAAAATAAATAATATCGATTTTTTATCCTTCGGAAATTCCATAATGAAAAATTAAAAGTTTCTGGAAGAAACTTGACACCCAAGAATCTTCCTCAAAATATATATAAACTGCTAATATATTGACTTCCTTTTTCTTCTTTCGTTTGACATTCTGACTTTAAGTAAAAATAATAATAAAAAAATAATAAGAGGAAATTAATAGTGTAGGTTCAGCTTGCTTTAATTGTTATTACTGCTCAAAAGGTATGGTTAAAAATATATCATTAAAAAATTTATCAATAATTTTAATGATGATGAGATTGATGACAACTTTATACATTTTTTATTATATTAAATAAAAAAAATTAATATTATATTTTTCTCATTAAAAACCATTAATATTATATTTTTCCCACCTTAATTATATTTTTCACATTCTTATTATTGCGTAATATTGTAAATTTTTTAAAAAAGCCTTTATTAATAGGAATAGGATTTCCAACATTATTACTAATATTATTATAAACTTCAAAGATTACGTGCTCGAATAAATTGAACTGTTTATAGATTAACGTTAATACTAAGTTTAAGAGTTAACTTTTTCAATACAAATATTAAAGCATTATTTTCAAAAAAGTATTAAAAAAAAATTAAAGAAACGCCAAGTGAACAATTTTCCCTCCATCATTTTGTTTTTGTTTTTTTAACTACCTTAGGAACGAAAATCATGAAAAATCAAGTTTGGAATTTATAGATTAAAGAACTGCAAAATCATAAAATAATCCTTATTTGATAGTTACATAAGTAATTTCAAAACAGCATTGAAATTAATCTAGAAGATGAATTATTAATGTTGAAGTTTGTCCAAACATATTAAATTACAGTTCTTGTTTATATTTAACAATATCTCCTCCCAAATATGTTGCAGAAAAGAATAGATTATTTTTTAATTTGCTTATTTTCTTGTTAATATTAGTAAAATTTATTCAGTGTACTAGAATTAAAATTTCGGATGTGAGAGATAGATCAAAAATACTTAACAGGAAACGTCAAAGATTTTGGTTTAGAATCAGTTAATTAAAGAAATCGTTATGGTTTGACAGAATATGCAAAGGACAAATGAACAACTTTGGAAAGATTAAGAAGAAACATGTTCTTGAAAAATATTAAAAGAAAAATTGTTTGAAAAATTGCTTCGGGGTTGTCCATTAATTACGTGAGGTCAAAAAGAGGAGGAGGGAGGGGTCCGGCAAAATCTCACCGGGGGGGAGGGGGGGGGAATCCACGAAAATCTCACGTCAACTTTTTCATTCAGAGAAAATACATATTATAATAGATTACAACATTTTGTAATATTGACTTTTTGAACTGTTTTGATTTTTTGACTTTTTGAAATCTCACGTGAGGGAGGGGGGGGGTCCCACCACATCTCACCAAGGGGGAGGGGAGGGGTCCAAATTTTTTAAAAAAACACCTCACGTAATTAATGGACGGCCCCTTATTTGAACTGTATCCTGAAAGTTTTCAGTAATTTGTGATAATACTGTCAGCATCAAACTCTTCTAAAGGGAAATATTCAGCAGGTTTTTATCTGTTATCATAGAGAATTCAAGGAAAGTTGTATATCCTGGTGATGTTCTGAACTGTGCTTCAGAAGAAGTCGACTGGAACATCAAGAGAATGAAAATTGTATTACAATTGCATTACAAAATCATCCCATTGTTGATGAGTTCGTTTTTGTGAAAGTTTTGGTTTTGATTATATATAACAGACATTTATAATATGCAGTAGAACCAGTGTTTCCGATAATAAAAAACAAATTTATCTTTCGTTGTTTTGCTCTGATGATAAATGATTATTCTAAATTAATAGCTTAGTTTTATTCTTCTGAATCACTACTTTTCCGATGATAAATTACCAAACATACTTGTCATGAAAAAGAAATATATTCCTTAAACATTTTCGTGACAGAACGTTGTGGCAAGAGACATCTCCAAAAGTGCTGGATTATACATTTTTAAAATATTTAATATTCGTCACTATTATGAAAAAGAAAATGATAAGGAAATAAATGTCTTTCAAACTAACGATTTTCAGGTTTTCCACTTTGGAGATAACAATTGTTGAGGGCATTCACTACTGTTGCGTAACAACCATTTTACAATCACATTCTCAACGAGTTTATTATTTATGAGTTACATCTGTATTTTTTTTTCTTCTCCTTCCTCAAAACTTTGGATTGTAACTGATTGTCAAGACAAATAAAATTGTTTGCGTGACTGTCCGCCATCTTAGATTGAAATCCCGCGAATTGTTATCATTATTTCTCTGCAAAGTAATGATAAACTGTTTATTGTTAGGCTATACTTTGAATAAAATCATCTTCAGAGAATTAAGAATTAAACAAATTACACAATGTTTAATGCAGTTCCTAAATCTCATGGTTTGTGTTATGCAACGACAATTCCAAGCAATGATCTTCAATTAAATGCAAGTGGTAGTGGAATAAATTACACCTTATGACATACGAAGATTAAAGTAAAACCTAGCAATGAAACAAGCAAGGAAAAAAAAAAAAAGTTAAGAGAAAAATCCTTTCATGTTTTATTCCGTATTATTTTCCGGATAGTGATTCGGAATTTTTTGAGATATTTGAATAATTTTTTTTTACTTAAAAAAAAAGATGGAGCCAAACATGTTTTTAAGTCATATCTTAAACAATTATTGCTATTTTAATTAAATTCACACACCATTTGAACGTCTTTAAACTAATAATAATAATAATAATATGAAGACTGTCGTTATTACTTCTTACATAGTATGCTTTATTTCGTCCTCAATTGAAGTCACTTTTGATTATCAAAGTCTCCCACAGTCTGTAAGTGCTTGGTTCCATAATAGGGCATCAAGAATAATTAACCTCGCCACAAATCCTGTTATGCTAATTTATTCCTCAGAGCTTGTGTTATTTGCTTTCTTCGTTGTTTTCTTTAACCCAAATTTAATAAATCACTTCTCAAAGAGCTGTAATATCTTACCAAAAAGATAAATCACAACTTTTTTTTTCTCATTTTTTCTATTTTAAAGATGATAAAATTTTGGTTTAATTTTGTTGTTAAATTATTAAATTGAAATATTCTATTAAATATAAAGTCTTTTTTGACAAGGCCAACCGATTAAAAAAAAAGACAAATTTTTAAACTTTTTTATTTTTTTTATTTTTAAACTCCAGTGCTCATTACCAGAGGTGGGGGCGGAATACCCCTCATCAACTTACACTGCAGAAATTAGCGTATACGTTCCGTCTACAATGACAGGAGAACAATGTGACGGCTTTTAGTTGAAATAGAGTATTTTAAGTAGAAATTTCTTTTTTCTGTGTTTAAATGTTATTTGTAATTTCTTCATTCATGTCTAGAAATGTCTCTAACGACTCTTCAGTTCATCGTTGACACGAGCTTCTGCATCTATTGATCGTCTGGTCTGCGCTTGTAGTAGGCTCTGGCTCTTCTCTCATTGCGTCTCACACGCACAGAGGGAGTGACAAGAGGTATTTAACAACAATAATTTGAATATATTCCCCGTAGCCTTTTAAATGGTAAGACGTCTGATTTCTGATCAGAAGGTTGCAGGTTGATTCCTGTCGTGTCATTGCAGAAATTATTTCTGTTTTCCCAGGAAATTAAAATTTTTCAAACACAGAGGAAGTGCGTTAGACACAGACAGATCTGGAAAGTCTACACAAGAGATAAACAAACAAACAAACAAACCACACTCAAAGGGATACACAAAAGAATGTGTGGTGAAAAGATAATGTTAATGATTATATTTTAAATAATAGCTAAAAATACAGATGACTTGAAATATGGAAAAGCATAAAATGTGTCAGCAGTTACTTGTGATCTGGGATTTTTTATACATATTTGATTTTGATGAATCCTTTTTTTATATATTAAAAATTGAAACATTAAAAACAACTTCCCTGGCCTGACATTGAATAGTCTTTTTTTCTGAAACATCGTGTCTATTATACCAATAATCAATTTCTATATAATCTCTTTAGTCATTCCCTTTGACAGTATACCAATAGATGTAGAACAGTGTATAAAATCAGAACTATAAATAAGACATAAACCTATGTTAATATGATGCTGTTCTATGAGAAAAGAAGATCTGAAATGATGGGATGAACACTGAATATCTAAAGTTGCATTTAGAGAATGAAAACTTGTAAATATTCCATATGCTAACAACATACTATCCTCTTCTTCCTCCTTAATTCAAAGAAACACGGCAAAACAATAGCGTTGTAAAAACCCAAATTATTAGGTTTGGATAGTGTGTTAATGACAGCTTGTAGGTGAATCCACTTACGAAGGAAGAAAAAAAACGTATCCATTCGTTCTTTGTTATTCTTCATGGTCAAATCGAATTTAATATCTTTTGGGAGTTTCAGAGCGAAGCTACTCAGACTAAGAACAAAGAAAGACAATAACCAAGAGAAAGAATGCGGATTTAAAGGAAAACAAAAAAAAGAAAAGTTGGATTAAGAACAGTTTGTATTTACTGTTCTTTGAATTCATTTCAGTTGCAATAGAAATGATGATTACGGTCTTTAAGAGGTTTTGCTGAATGATACAATGAGAAATTAATTTAGCATCTTTTAATTACGCCCTAACTAAGCCAAAAAAAAAAAAACCTAGCAAAAAAGAAATTCTTTTATTTATTTATTTATTTATTAAATGAAACGTTGGAAATAATGATGTAACTACTACACTACAATTACACTACAGATAGTGTAATATTATTGTACTTAACCTTTATAACTTAAAGTTTGTAGCAATGAAGATATGATAAAACTAAGTAGGGATAGCGATTAATAAACCAATCACAATGCTTCGCAACGTCTTCTGATACGTCTATGAAAATATAATTGATATTGCCTTAATTTCCTTATTATTATAAATGTGATTGTTGCGAAAGACACAATTGTTACGATTGTGGTCATTGTTGCTAATAACAATTGTTGCGATTGTTGTGATTGTTCTGATTGTTGCTAATGATATTTTAATGATACTTGTCCCCAGACAAAACGGGAATATAAGTCTTCTGATCTTGATCAGAAGACTAATAAAATGAATTCACAAACTGTTTTTATTTAATGATTCCTAATTTTTTGACGTTTTGTAGGCTGTTACTTATCAAGGAAGCGGATCACAAGTCCTTGTTACAATTTGAATCTCAGAATCATAATATTTTTTTATTATTATTGTTTTTTATTTTTTTTTATAACATATTTTATTAATCTGCTAAACAGTAGAACCTAGCTTTAGAACCTATTTTAAAGTACAGCGATATGTATGAAATCAGACTGAAAAAACGATCAGATACAAAACATCCACAAGGAAAAAGTACACAGCGAAACAGAATCCTGAATTAATTGACTTTCTGTTCGTTTTGAAAAGCGAGAACCACGACTCACAGACGATTCTACTCCTCAAAAGGGTGATACGCTGAGATTTCCTAAGACCTGTTTTTCTTTTAGTACATGTTATTTTTGTATTTATTCTTTCCATAATTCTTTACCGAAAAGCGCAAATAGAACGCAGCTACTAGTAGACTGACACTGATAAAAACTAAAATATCCCCTCTTTATTTCTCCTCACCCCTATTTTCATGAAATCGAAGGAGACCTGACGCATGCGCAAAAGTGTTGAAGGCTCTCGTACAATGGAGAAGTTCCAGAAAAAAAGGGGAAACAACTGAAAAACAAAACATTTTGAGACAAGATTATCTACAAAAGAAACAAGATGCACACAACCTCGTGAATGAATTAATAAAAAAATATAATGAAAACTTAAAAAACACAATTAAAAATTCAGGTAAAGATGCATCCAAAGTTCTCTGGAAATATGTAAAAAATATGGGTAGGGAAAATGAAGTAATACCAGAAGGACTAATAAATGACAAAAACATAATGATAGAAGACACTGTAGATATAAATAATCTAATGACATCATTCTGGGAAGAGGCTAATAAGTCAAAACAAAATGTAACTCCAATAATAAAAAATGATCAAAAAATTAAAAAAGGTAAAATAACCTCAAAAATAAGTATAAAAGAGTTAGAACAAAACATAAAAGATTTAAAAAACAATAAAGCAACTGGGCTAGACCTAATAGCTAATGAATTCATTAAATATGGAGGAGAAAAACTAAACAAATGGATTAAAATATTATATAACAAAATAATAGAAACAGAAATCATTCCACAGGAATGGAAACAAAGCGAAGTAAAATTAATCCATAAAGGACAAAAAAAGGAACTGGAAAAATTGGAAAACTATAGACCTATAACGATCATTAGTAATCTCTGTAAACTGTTCACCAAAATACTAACCAACAGATTGGATACAATAATGGAAAACAACAACATATTAGGAGAATTACAGAATGGATTCAGAAAAGATAGAAGAGCTTCAGACAATTTATTTGTACTCACTGAAACCATAGATAAATATAAAAATTCAAAAAAACCGCTTTATATTGCCTTCTTGGATATTAAAAAAGCTTATGATACGGTAAGTAGAGAAGGGCTCTGGAACATATTACAAAAGAAAAATCTTGATGGCAAATTTATCAGATTGATTCAAAATATTTATAAAGACAGCAAGTTGAAATACAAGCTCCATAATTGGGAATCAAATTGGATACAATCGGAAATAGGAATGAAACAAGGGTGTACTTTGTCACCAAAACTATTCAACATAATAATGAGTGAATTAACGTTTAGACTCGAAAAGAGCAACTTGGGTATCCCAGTTGGGAATGAAACCCTGCCAGGCTTATTGTTTGCGGATGACATTGTTCTATTCTCAGATAATAAAAAGGATTTACAGAGCCTACTAAATACGGCAGGAAGCTTCGCAAAAGATTTTCAAATGGAATTCAATTGCAACAAAAGCGAAGTAATAAATTTTAATGTAGTTGAGAAAAACTACTGGCAAATTAATAATCGGGAAATTAAAGAAACCAATGAATACCAATACCTAGGAATATTAATAACAAATGAGGGACAAATCTTTAAAAAACATACAAACAACACAATAGCTAAAGCAAATAAACTAAGTGGATGGATAAGGAGCATATGTAATAAAAGCTACAATAAAGTAGAACTAGGTAGAATATTATGGAAATCATTGGCTGTGCCTGTTCTAACATATGGTAACGAAACTATAATTAATACAGAAACCGAACTTCAAAAATTGACAAATATCCAAAACACATTTGGAAGAAAACTAATAGGAGGGAACAATTTGACACCTACTACGGCAGTTCAAAGTGAAATGGGGTGGTCATCGTTCTTTAGCAGAGAAGCTTCAAGCAAATTAAAATATCTGGGGAGGTTGACTTTCATGAATAAAAATAGATGGTCTAGAAAGGTGTTTGAAAATACAACAGAAAAAAGCAAATGGATAGATAAATTAGAATATTTAGCAGAATATTATGAAACAGAAGAAATTAGAATAAACATTGAATCGGAAAAAAAATGGCACCATCTTATTAATAAATGTGTAAAAAGTACAGAATTAGAACTATTCGTTGATTCTATTAATAAATACAAAACTTTACCATTAGGGTTTAAAAATAAAAGGGCTCCGCTATATCAGGATATTTATGATAATTCCTATGGAAGTTCTTTACTTTTCCAGTGCAGAACGGGATCATTGGCGCTAAATAAAAGAACAGAAAAATGGTCTGAAAAGGGGCCAATATGTTTAAATTGCGATAAAAATGAAGAGGAATCTCTAAAACATTTCATCTTAAGATGTCCATGCTTCGGAAAAGAGAGAACCGAACTCTTAAAAAATATTAACATAAACCCAAATAACTGGGAGGAGGATGAATTACTGGATCACATATTAGGATTCAAGGGAAAATTAGATCTGAATAAAATTAAAAACTTCTTAAAACTTGCTTGGATTAAGAGAGAAACTCTAATAAATCCTTAGGGTATCCTGTATGAACAGGAAGTGCGTTTTAAAGCATATCCCTACAAACATACATACATACATACATACATACACACATACGTAAACAAAACCGAACAGCAGAAAAATATCTAAGAGAATAATAATGTAGACAAACAGTGAGACAGATAAATAAACAGAACACATAAGCAGATTTATTTATTTATTTATTATTTGATTGTTTGTTTGTTTGTTTTTAAGTTAACTAGTAATCGAAAAACGAATGCAAAAGAAATAAGAAATCAGAAAAAAAGAAAAAAACAAATTAATAAATAAATAAATAAATAAATTGCGTTCTCCAATTTTTTTGTTATTGTGATAGAATATTATTTCTTTATTTATTGTTTTAAAGTGATAAAAGTTAAAAATTATAATTCGTGCTATTACTGTAGTAGTACGACAAGTTAGGTAAAATAAAAAGTGTAATTACTTTAGAAAATTTCTAATTCCTTCAAATTTAAAGAATTTACGGATAATTAGGAAGAAACTATTGAAGTTCTTGTTCGTCTTTAACATAGAATTAATGATGATAAGATAATATTTCTGAGTTAACTTCAAATAAGTTGCTAAGCAAAAAGCTCAGACATTTATTGAGAAGAAAATAAAATTACTTGACGTTTATTGCAGCCAAGGGCGTAGACTTATAGAGCACTTAACTGGTGATGGGGGAGGCAACAGATCCACGGTCCAGCGATACCTAAGTTTGCTTTGCACTTTCAATCTGATATTTGAATACATTTAATTAAATTTTTGCCAAATTTGAACTCTGGCTCGAGCCTGTGGTTGTTTTGAACTTAATTTTTTTTGTTTGGTCCCTTTTGACGAAGTGAAATTAACAAAATAACCTTGGGATTTCCGAAGACGGTTGTCGAGTGGTAAGCAGTAATAAATCTGCTTAAGAAATTAACCTGCTTGAATTTATGTTCTCCTTATGTTAGGCAACTAATTTACGTTTCACTGTTCTTTTGACATTTAGAAAAATCATTGCATCCATTTCGGATTGTGTACTTGAGACATTTTTCATAGTAAATGGTACTTGTTATTTCGACTTGAGTTAGTTCGACAATGACGTAACCCACAAAGAAATAATTTGCATTGAATTTTAGTTGGAGCTCAACTTAAAACATCAAAGTAGACATCAAAGTGAATGCTGGACCTGAAAAAACAAAGAATATAATAAATTACCAATCATTTGAGAATATGACAAACATCCTCGTTAAAATGACTTATAAATACAGATGTTGTATAGTAGTAAATTTGTGAAGTTTAAAAAAGAAAATTCTACTATAAAGGAATTACGATTTCTTATGAAATTCATGTGATCTGACCTTAAGGAAATTGTAGTTTTTCGTTTTAAAATATTTTAAACACGATTAAAAATAAATAAGAATTAAAAAAAAAAATAACCTATAATTGTAACTATATAAAATTAAACTTGTATACTTGTATTGTGATTTAAGAAACATATAACGTTCTTCTTATTACGTCACTTCAAACCCGGAAGTTCAGTTGTCTGATCTTATCTTATCTGAAAATGCTACCTTCTTATCTTTTATTCTGTTTGCTTTCAAAATTATTAATAATGATTGAATTGTAGGAAACCCTATTTAAATAACACTGATTGATTATTTTACTTAAAAAAAAAGAAAGAAAACACAACAGTATCTTTTTCTCCGTGTACTTATAAGTAGGTCCGATGAAAGGGAACCCGCAGAAATTTTAAAATTTATTTTTTATTTGTGTGATTGATTTTGATTATTTTTTTTTAAAGGAATAACATGAAGCCCACATTTGTGACTGATCTGACTTTGTGTCATTTCTCTAATAAAAAATAAAAAAAAAAAATAAAGAAAAATTGTGTAATAATTAAGATAGAAAATATGAAATTATTTATCACTTACTTATTTTCTCTTATAATTATAACTTTTAACGACCCAATAAGGAGGAATCATTAACATTCCCGTAACTATGTACGTCTGTTTGTAATTTCCTCCATAGCCCAAACCGGGAGTTGAACCCCGTAGGTCCTACCTCGTTAGACTTCCCATGGTCTGAAGGGATTCGGGGAAATATGACTTTTGGTCCAGGTCACTTCCGGTTTTTACGTGACCGTTTTCTGGGTGAGGAAAACAGTGGTAATTTGTAGCGTTACTTTCAACAACGCAAATGTTGGATAGATTGCAAATTCTGCGAAATCGCTTTTGTGTGCGTGTATGTGCTACTACAAAACTGTAATTGACTTGTATCCTATAGATTTAGATATCTAATAGATTGTCAGTGATGTTCATTCACAATACTCTTAATGCTACAGAGCGGTTACAGCTACAATCATGTCAAAACCTGTAAATATTTTATCTACTGATAAAGTCAAAAGTATTAAAGTCAAGTATGTTATCTTATGAACAAATATTAGTTAAAGGATTAGACTTTAGACAAACACAACTAATACTAAACAAAGTATAATACTAAACTAATACTAATTTAAATAAATTAACCAAATCGAAAGAAATGCTAACAAACTTATAAAATAAAAAGAGAGAGATAGATTACACTATTACACCTTACTCAACATTAAACAAAAGTTTTATTATTAAATGATATTTTTTTTAGAACTTTTTGTAAAGAACTTAAGTAAATTCTTTCTCGGATATAAGAAATTATAATTTAAAAAAACAAAACAAAGCAAAGCTTAAAAATCCTCCCATTTTAAGTTGTTTGATTAAGGAAATTTAAGCTCTACAGCGTAAACCAATGAAAACTAAAAGAAAAAAAAGTGAATATAATTTTGTATTTAAAGCATGCATTTAAGGGCGACCCATAATAATAACAAATTTTAAAAATAATAATAATAAAAAAGGAAGTATATTAAAGAAAGGAAAAATAAAAAAAAAAATTAAGAAAAACAAAACAAAAAGAACGTTAGGAAAACAAGAACAAAAAAAATTACATGCAGTAAGAAAAAAGATTATGAGAAAGAAAAGAACAAACAGTAGATACACGATTCAAACCGACAATATTCAGGATATGAGTTCAATAACTTACCGATTACACTACAGCTGACAACTGAAATGAGAAGGTTGCATTTCTGACTTTTAAGCTAATAGCGGAAATCCAGTGACAACAATGCCAAATATCGCGAACATGGGGTACTATGGCCCCTGAAAATATCTCATTCCTACAGTGTTTGGGCCTCTGAACATGATGGTGAAACGCATTTGTCGATCCGATCTTCCGTTCGGGAGTTGTTAGGGGTGGACAGACTCGGACGGACAGACAGGACAAACGGAATAGCTACCGATTTTGGTCGCTATCACAATAGCTCCCAAATGGTCGCTAAAAACTCCACCAATTTCAAATATACAATATACACATTTTAATTAAAGACTTCAGACATTTAAATTACAGATTTCACATCTTTAAATTTCAATTATTTTTATATATAAAATTTCTGCTGTCATTTATAAAATCTAAAATGTAATAAAAAATATATGTGCGTTAAGAAAATCATATCGGCATTATAACAAAACATAACTATCAGCGCTGATAACTGTAATGAGTCTAATCTCGTTTTTAGAATTCATTCACATTGCTAATAAATATTTTAAAAAATAGAATTTGAGAATTTAAAGGTTACAATAAAAAACAGAGACATATAATTAAATGTAAACTTCAGCTTAATAACTGAAAATTACGAAAAAGTTCGGTTTTTGATTTCAATTTTTTATATCTTATCATAATATTTCTTTTTGAAAGTGGTAGCGGGGCAATTTTGAACATGTCAGTACTTGTTACCATAACAGTTCATGTTTTAACTTTCGAATTCACCAAATAAAGAAGCTTATATTCTTTAAGGTGGATATATGGAATAAAGGAACAAAAAATTTAATTCCGAATCGTAATTTTTTTATCATCATGTGTTGTACATTGACTGCATCTTTAAGTTTAAAAGAAAAAGAAAAACTCTAACTTAAAAGGCTTTTTTTTCAAGATTGGGGGTTGGGGGATAGGGGCTTTACCTACGAATTGAAAATATATAATTAGGTTCTTTTTGAAATTATTTCCTTTTGTGCAAGATACCATTTGTTGCCGGAATTAATTTTAATGCTCGGTTCTAATTCGCTTCGAAATAATAGTTTTAACAGCTGGGCCTAAAGGCTTGAATTCATTTGTGTAAGTGATTACAATTAGTAAGGAAGGTTACAGGCCGTAATTAAAAAGTTTCCCCAAGTTTTCCTCTGCAGGGCTATTTTAATTCAAGTAATGTGTATCGTCTTCTCCTATTTTCGCTATCAGTTTTGCGCCATTTTCATTTCCTCGAGTATAATCTGCACTTTCATATAATGAGAAGCCTGATTAAGCGTTTCCTTTCTCTTTCATATCGAAGCCATGGACTTGTGGCTGCAACCTTTGCTATTGTTTCAGTCGATTAATTCTTGGAACCAAGGCAGCTGCCGGAATTCGCGAGGGTTTGCCATAAAACCCACGGTTAAAGTGAAACCATTGTAGAAAAAAAGACAAAGATGGAATGATTCTTTTCAGGGAGAGAATTAAAAAAAAAAAAGAAACAAAGAAAGTCCTTCCCCTCCACTAAAAAAAAATAATCCGTGAATAGTTCTGATTGTGTTCTCAACAAAGTAGAGGAAAGCTTATGTTAATGGAACTTATACTGAAATCGTCTTCAAAATAGATGAATTTGGCAACTTATTGAATTGCGTGGAGAATGTCTTTCAACAAGCAAAAGTAATTATAAAACTAGGGTATTCAGGGACGTGTGAAGGATTTTATTTCGGGGAGGGTCAAGTTAGCGTGGGAGGAACCTGACCTCCAACAATAAAAAAAAAAGAAAATTCAAAAGCCGATTCCAAACTTCTAGAGAAAGAATTAAATGAGAAAATACCTTTGAATAATAAAGAAATTTGTGTTTTTCGTGGACAATAAGTAGTTGAAAATAATTATAAAGCTTAAGTATTCGACAAGAAAATTGAAGTTATCACCATGTTCCGAATACAAGAATTAGGATCGTAAATATGTCTCAAAATATAAATATACTTAAATATATTCAAAGAAATAATAAATTCGAATGTGTTAAAAATTTTCATTTCTTTTTTCCTTAGGAAGTTTCTTTTTAACTTAAATTTTAAATTCCTTTTCTCGAGTTCTTAAATACATTATTACAGTATTGATATACATTGAAACTTACTGTTAAGTTAATTAGTTTATGCCCATTCTTTTTTCGACATTCTTCAATTTTCTAAAGTCAGAATTAAGAACAACAACGTTTCATTCAATATTTTTGTTTTTGTTTTTTGTTTTTTGTTTTTAGCAAATCGCGGGTTTTCTATTATGAAATGTTATACAGGCAAAAGATCAATCAATCATGTTTACTTTTGAATTCTCCTGTATTAAATATAAATTACAACTTTGACATTCCAATTAACATAGTTTCATTCGATGTCAGATCCAAAGGTTATTACCACACTTATGTCATTGTCTTCTCCGATCTCTACAAACAAGAGGAAGTGAAACTGGGAGAAGGAGAATTGTAAAATGGAGAAATAGGTTTGTCTGGCTGAATCAGACCCGGATCTGACCGTAAGAGCATTCGCTGATTAGATAACTCGATTGCTGTTTTGACAAAAGGCAAACAAGAAATTAATCCCTTTCCCTACTTGATTAGCCATGGATATCAATGAGGGGAGCCACCAAATACAATATATATTCCTTAAGTTTAAGACTTTGTTACGTCAACCTTATAAAAGCTAGATTTTTTTTTTCTGGGGAGTGAGGAGGGCGGAGGTCGCAGGATGTAAAGGTCCCAGTGATCGTTGCGTTACCCGCCCGCCAGCCCGCCTTTAAACTCCGCGAAAGAAACCCGATATTCATTTCACAAGGACTGGCTGAGCGTAGGACCTGTCTGGAGTAGAATGTTGAATGCGTTGAGCGGGAAACATCTCCGCCAGGTTCCGCAAATCAAGAGCACTTGGCTACCTGCTCCATACATAAACATTTATTTGACAAAATTTTGCGTTGTCACTAAGACATTGGCCTCTCACGCTGAGTACCGGTTCTCATGTGGGTTTCGTAATGGTAGATGATCCGCTCTGGGCAGGTTTTCTTGGGGTTCTCCCATTTCCCCTGCACTTCTCCCACCATACTTTCTCCTTTTATTTATAACTAATTTTTTTTGGTAAGAAGTTTGTAACAGTTGTCATAGAGTTTGGGTTTAAAAGAAAAAAAATGGTTGGCGGTTCCTTATTATCTTTATTTAATTCTAATAATTCAAGCAATTTTAAACTTTTTTTTTTTATATCTCTTGGTATATATGTCTGTGTATTGTAATTTTTTAAATATTAAGAAAAAAAAGAATCTTTCAAAACTGTACGGAATTCAGTAGTATTATTATTGAACTCACTTGTTCAATGAGTCTTGGAGATAAGCATCCGATAACTGGCTCAATATTGCTGACTTTGAGTAACATGAACTAAACGCAGAGAAACGATTTGATCAGTCGTTTGGGAATTACCCTTTCGAACGAGAACTTTGGACACGAGATAACCAAAGGGGAAAGGCTGCAATGATAACCTATTGTTTATTGTACATGACTGATAACACAAGTTGTTTGCCGATGGAAAGAATTATTGCAACCTATCTACGAGAGAAAGTACTCGAAAGAAAGAAGAAAAACAAAGAAAGCTCATCCAAATTTTCCATTCTACGAATCTATAAATAAACGGATTTTATTTTATTTATTTTTTTAAATATTTGTAAGTTAAAGGCGATTTGTATTCTGGTATCTGTTATTAAATTCCAATTAGGTATGAATTTGCTTGTAAATCAATTCATGTTAATCACGTGGTATCCTGGGACCATCTGCGCGTTCCGTTAACCAATTGAAACATTGAAGGCAACTGTGAATGTTAATCCATCTTCGTGTTTGTTGTGCTTTTTTTTTAAAGTAACCCCCGCCCCCAATACTGCGTGCACTATTCTGTCACTCATTAGGTCGGTGAAACTGATCATACATATGTTCCAAAGAAAAGAATTCTGTTTCCAGTTCAGTGGATCTTTTTTTTGTTTGAAAGTGATAGGCTGTTTTGTAGTGTTTTTCTACATTGACAGTTCAGACTGGAATTGAGAATCGTATTTAATGATGTCATCAGAGAGAAAGCAGCAATTATAAGATTAAATTTTACTAAATAATCTCTCTGAAAATGACTTTATTCAGATAGTATGTATTCTATATAACATATTTTTGTTGTTAGTTTTGATTTAGCATTTATTTTTTTTGATTTACATAAACTAAAATCTGTTTAACAAAATATTAACGATTAAGTTTTGTTTTTGTTTTTTGATATACAAGCAGATATAAAATATCACACTTCTTTAGGGAGCAGATGAGGAAGGAATTGTATTACTGTATCTTCAAAGAATGCAGAATTATATATTCCTCGAGTCTTGCACACGTACTGTATTCTTTCGCCTTAACCAATGAATTCTTTGTAGAAAAATAAGTTTAATGTTAAATTAAAAATTAAAAGTTAAATTTTAAAGCCGACATTTCATCAGTGCCATTCTCTATTCAATAAAAAAAATAAAAAAAAAAATATTTATTATTAAACTTGAAGAATCTTTTTTTTTTTGCATTGTTAATGCTACTAGATTTTTTCTTTATTTATTTTCTGCATAATTTCGGAAATTCGGAGAATGAAATTAATTTTCTTCGAAGTTGACCGAACGATTTGCACAGAGATTAGGTCTAACTTTGAGTTAGTCTTAAAATTACCCATTGACAAATTTCGCTTTATCGTAATCGGTAGGTGCAAATATTTCGAAAAGAGCTATTAAAATACAAATAGACTGCCTTAATAAGATTTTCCTTGTGAATTCTCGTATTGTGTCCTGTTAAATGTTCTTCTCTTTCCAATCTTTCCTCCTGGAATTGGTAGAAATGCTGAAAATTAATTCGAATGTTATCATTTAATCAAGAATAAACTGTTATTGATGTCTAAATGCAAAAATAATTTTTAATTACATTTACAACTTATATTATGAAGTTGGATCTATTTTGGATGCAAAAATGAAGCCATACACCTGAATATGTGAGAAATGATTTATACGACAAATAAATAACAAGTATACCCGATGTTTCGCCTGAAGTGCTTGAAGAGGCTGTCTCTCGACGGCGAAACGTCGTGTATACTTGTTATTTATAAGTTGTATAAATCATTTCTCACATATTCAGGTGTATGGCTTCATTTTTGCATCCAATATTACGCAGTACACGTAAAATCATATTTCTTATATTGGATCTATTTTCTTTGGCGGTTGAATACAGGAACTGTGATTTTCTGCAAAACATAAACGGAACAGAGGTCAATTTCATTATTATAAAGATTATTTATCCACGAATGCCGAGATATTTACAAAACTAAACCTATCAAGATAGATTTTTTATAAACATTTTCCTTTTCCCTAATTTTCTTAAATCGAATTCTTTACTTTGCAGATTCTAAAATAATATCCCACCGGCAAATCAAGATAAAACAATTAAAAAAAAAATTAAAAAATTGGAATGTGTGTTAGCGATCGTTAGTTTCTTCAAAAGTAATCCAATTGCTTGAATTAAAGAAGCTAACTTTCTGCAGCTAATGTTCCTCTTGAGAGAGTAGAAGCAGACGCTAAATTTTTCACCCATATGGAAGGAAAGTGAAAGAACTTAATGCTCTATAAAAGGTAAAGAAAGCCAAAGAGAAGGACGTGGGAGAAAAATAACAAACAAATCGGAACGATTTACAGATGCGTCTGTAACATCAGGCCCCGAAGCTTACAAGCAACGAAGAAAGAATAACTATTTACGGAGGCAAAATGAAAGGATGACTTAATAGAAAACCAACAAGAAATGCTTGTCATGCTCAAAGCCTCCACAAATAAGGTGGTTTTTTGTTGGGTTTTTTTCTATATGAAAAAAACAAGCTCTCAAATAAATTTACGGAGAAATTCTGAATTATTAGGTTGATTTGTGTGTTTTGAAAAACTTGAATGTGACTTGCTTTTTTTTTTTTTATATATAATAATCTTTGTTTGCTTGGTGAATTAAAGTGCTAAAAACTCATTTGGCATATGACGACTTTGTCTGGTTGTAAGTTGGTTGCCACTTCCGGTGCAAACAATTGCTACGGCAAAGTGAACATGCTCCATTTTTTTTTTCACCTTTTTTTGTGATTGTCATTAATAACTGAAAATGATTTATGATTAAATAAATTAAGACAAATATAATTCAGTGAAATCCTGTCAGTTAAAAAGTAAATATATAAAATTTCTACTTCACGTAATGAGTATTATGTGTATCCGAAACAAAACGGAATTATGTGTTTCAGAAGAACTTCTGGATATTTAATTTTTAATTATTAGTATATGAATAATTATTATAATAATTATCAAAAATGTTATTAACTAATTGAAGTGTTGATAATTCAATGAAATAGTTAAACCAAAGTCCCTAAATTAATTAAAATTTTACTAATTCACTAAGATGCTACACATCGTCACAGCGATTGAAAACAAATATTTAAAAACCTTATAAAATTTTAAGAAAGAAACTGGTGTGCCAATATTTAGTTCGACATGTGTTATATAAATTACAATACTGCAATATTCTAATTGTTAATTCTGAAATTAAGAAAGAATAATAATATTAATAAAAGAGACCTCTAATGCACTAATTTCAAGAATTTATAGTTTTCTATTCAAGAGATTTTTATGAATTTTTTTTTAATTAATAGAGCTTTTTTTCATTTTAATATAATTCTGTTCGAAACTTGATGTTTAACCAATCTTATACATAGTTAGGATTGTTTAGTAAATGACTGCTTAATTATTAATATAAGTTAATCTAATATTTGTTGTGATATTATATTGTAGTTTTGAATATAAACTAACATGTGGCTTAACAATACGTAATACATTGAAATTGATTTTCATAATACTTTATTTTTAAAATAATAAATATTAAAAAAAAAAAAATCTCAAAAATAAAAAAAAAAAAAATTGACGAAGATTTGGTAAAGGAAATTAAACGCTTCCGGAAAATATGATAATTTTCCAGAGAAATTTCTAATAAATTAGGTAGTTAAGTAGCTAACTAATTAAAACAGCGTTTTATGTAAAGTCGTTTACAAAATTTTGAACTGAAAAGCTGAATTGCTAAAATTCTGAAGTAAAGTGCTCTGTAGTCCTTTAAGGAGTAATACTTTTGTCATTTCTAACTCTCTTATACGTATTTTTTTATCTAAATTTTTCGTAGCTTGATTCTTAAGCTTACAAATTCATGTTGTTTTTAGAGTGCTATTAATTTTTGTAAAACAGTAAGACTGAAATAAGAAAAATAGATACACTCCTAAGATTTCGAAATCTGTATTATAGATAAACCCAAGTCGAATTTAGATCAACAAAATTAATTATCTTAATTCTGTTAGGCCTACTTTAAATGCATTAATCAATTAATTGTTTTTGGTTTGATTTTTAAAAGCTCATGTTTTGCTTACAAGTCCAAACTTAATTCTATCTACGTTATTTATTTACTGTGTTTTATTGTAATATTTATAGAATATCTTAAACAAAAAAGAAAACAAAACAAAAAAAAACCGCCTTACTCAGCGATAAGGATTTACAAGATAATCGTCGCCTTCAGCTCTCGAATAGCGGGGATTGTGTAAGATTATGGGATTACTGGATATAAATGGAATCACTTAATCATAAAACTCTCTTAAGTGTATCGAATTGGTTTCATAAAATTAACGACTCTAACAAATGTTGCCCATAAAAAAAATGCTACAGGGCAATGCATAAATCAGTCTTCTTTGTAGCGAACTCTTAGTAACTATTATTGGAGTTTTCTTTCTTTCTTTTTTTTCGTAAATTTCACAAGTAACTTCAAAAATCGTTATTACAAGTTTTTTTTTATTTTCCAAAAAAAAAAAATCTGTCAGGCCTGTCTCTAGAATATACAAAAAAAATAAATAAAAAATAAATAATATGGTAAAATTATTAAAAAATAAATAAAAAATAAATAATATGGTAAAATTATTAAAAAATAAATAATATAATAAAATTATTAATAAATAAAGAAATAAGAAAATATATTATGGTTTGTACTTGTGAATGATATGAATTATATTTATTATTGTTTCTTTAAGGGCTTTCGGAATTTTTATATGTACTCAATCTGTTTGAAGAAATAAAATAATATTTACATTTATTATTATATTTAAATATAAAATAACTTACAGGAAAAAAATATTTATTTTAATACAATTTTAATAGAATTATATTTATTTAGTAGTACTAACTACATGTAATGTACTTCATACTCCAACAGTATCAAAATAAAAGTATCCAGAAAAATGCAATATCATCTAGAGTTTTCTAGAGTGAAAGTAATAAATATATATATATATACATAATATAAGTGTTTGTGTAATTTTTTTATTATACCCATTTTTATTAAATAACTTTTGTAAAGTACGATAATAAAAATTATTTTCAGCCCATTAGTTATTTTTTTCGAAATGAACTATTTAAAAATGAAGAGGCCAACACACATATTAATAATTGTTAAATTTTAAGATATTAAAAAAAATACAATAAATAACAGTTTTAGCTTGCCGAGCTGAAACTGTTGTTTATGTAAATTTTTTAATGTCATAAAATTTAACAATTATTAAATGTGTGTTGGCCTCTTCATTTTTAAATATTTCAATTAGATTTTACACACATTAAATTAAACGTTTAAATTATTTTTTCTTTTTCATACAATTTTGAAAAGTTTATTAAAATTTATTAATTTTAATCTTGCAAAGAAATAAGAAACAATTTAGATATTAAAAATTGACATTAGAACTTTTTTAAAAAATTAAAACATTTATTAAATCGTTTTGAAATTCAATCATGTTTTTCTACCGGAGATAAGATTAATATGTTTTGTTTAGATCATAAAGTAAATATATTTTTGATGTATTATCTACCAAATTTATTTCCACGAATCTGAAGAAATCATTCGTTATTAAGGAAAAGGAATTTTTTTTCCCAACATGCACCAAAGAAAAGCAAAAACAAAAATTCATTCGTTATCTTGAAAACAAGTCTATCATTACAACATAATTATCATTTTTAAATGAAAAAATAAAATAATAAATATTATTATTTGATTAATTTCAAAGTTTGTCTAATCTGTAAATGAATGATCTACTAATAACCTGAAAATTTTAAAACTGTAGCACTTGGCACTTCATTTTCTTCTTTTAACAATAAAAAATTAAAATTATAAAGCTTTCTCGTGGTTCTCCCATTTCCGTTTAAAAAGAAATGTCTTGTGCAATCTCACTTTATCTTCAGTATTTTTAAGTAAACTTAACAAAACTTTTTAATGTATCTATGCGTTTTTTTTTGTTTTTTTTTTTTGTTTTAATTATTGTTTTGTTTGAAAAAAACAAAACAACATAAATACATTAAAAAAGTACTGAATGAAAATAATTTATCAGTATTGTAAATTCTGAGATCTTCAAAACTATGCACTTAAATTATTATATAAAATTTTCTTCCCGTAACCTAAATACATACTGGAAACAGACTGAAAAGGGTGCTTTGTATTTCTTTTACGTTATTTACTGTACATGACTTAGTATATTTCTATTGTTTATGGAGATTCATCATACTTTAATAATTTCAGTTAAGCAGGTTGTCGAATATATTTTACTAAAATTATTTGTAAGTTAAAAAAAAGAAGAAGAAGAAGAAGAAAATTAACAGTTGATTTTTTTTTGGGAGGGGGTATTGGTCCAATGAAATTGTTTGTACTGTAGAAGTATATTTATATACTGTTCTTTTATATACTTTTATTTATATACTTTTGCACATTTAAATTCGTTATATAAGTGTTAAATTGTAGGTATAGCAATAGGTAGAGTCAACAAGAAACTATTACTAAAAATTTTAATATTTTGACACAATTTTTTGCTGGTTACAAACAATTAATAACGACTGTTCGTTACTCACAACTATAATTAAGATTTCATACTTTTGTTAGTAATAACATAATGTCGTTACACTGTTTAAAATGAATGTGGTTTTTGTTATGTTGCTGTAGAACCGGATCGACTAAAGGGGACTGAAATAGCAAGAAGCGTACACTAGAACATGATGAAATCAAGTTACAATGATGAAATCAGACAGTGTGAAGATGCGAATTACGTAGCGACTGCGGTTGTTAAGGCAATTACAGCGAGATATTTATAATTCTGTCAGGAAAACAGCTACAAGTTATTATGGCAGCAACGTTCCTTGCTGTGGCCACCTTGTCATTGTTGGTCATCACTCACATAACGAGAGATGTTTACTTGCCGTTGTCAATTTCAAGGCCACATGGCTTTATTTCTCGATGCCGAACCCTATAAATAGACTTGGCTGATAAACAGAAGGAAGTGGAAAGTTAGAGAAATTAAGATTAAAATATACAGAAAAAAAAAAAAAAAGGAGGGGTGGAACGCTTATCAGCGGTTCGTGAAGAAGCTAAGTACAAATATCCTCACCAGACATTCTGGTGCCTCCAGTTTTTATCGTGACAGCTGTAATGTTGACATATCTAGTTATTCATACGAAGAAGCTAAGGCCTGTCTGTCGACAAATCAGTACACAATCAACTCTCCCCACCACTAACACGTACTCATCTCCTTCTTATGCTCACCCCCTCTCCCAACACACATCATTTCGATAATGATTACGTCGGCAATTTTTTTTTTCTTTTTTTTGCTTTAATGATACTAATAACATTTTACACTGAAATTTTTTTCGTATCTCCCAGATTGGTCAGTTTTGGCTTGTAGTTGAATTTTATTTTATTTTATTTTATATTATTCTAGAAAAACTGTTATTTTGTTAAGAGAACGAAAATATCGCATTATTTGAGTAACGATTGGATTTCTTTCTTTAGTTTTAGCAATTCGATATAATTCCAAAGCTGTTTTTCCCATATTTGAAGCATGACTTTTTTTATGTGTACGTTTCACATTAGATGCAGGGATATTAGATATCCTTAGGTATCTTAATACCCTTAGGGATACTAGGTACACTACTACTTGTGAAAATTGCAACACCAAGAAAGAATCAAGCTGTTCAAATGAAATGTATCTCAAAGATTACTCATGATACGATAGATAACTGATTGCAGAGTTATTCAAGATTTTGTTTTAAAATTCAGTATCGCGTGAAACCACCTCGAGCAGCAATAACAGATTCTATACGGCAAGACTTTGAATGATACCGTTCTGGGTATTAACCTGCCAGGCTGCTTCTGTGCGAGTCCAGAGTTCATTTGTAGTGGACTTAACGGGCCTAAGGTTTACTTACGAAGTACCAGACATGTTCTATGGGGGACTAACAGGGCGAATGTGCAGACAAGTGAAGAAGCGGATCGTGCATGGAAGAGGCCTAGGACATTCCAATCCAACATGTGGGCGAGCATTGTCCTGCTGGAATACAGACCCAGAACAACTCTGAAGGAAGGGTATCACGCCAACTCATGACACTTGGCTTTGGGCCGGTGTGACGCACCAAAATGCACGCTGCAAGATGTCGTTCACCACTACGTCTTCGAACACGTAGGCGACCATCATAGTGCATCACGTTGAATCATGAGTCGTTATAAAGCACGGCATATTGCCAATCAGAACGTCAGTGTATGTGTTCGAGACCCCATTGCTTGGCCTCAGGTGTCTGTGGTTGACGGTCAAAGGAATTCGTAGCAATGGCCTTCGAGCGACCAGTCCTCTGTTACGCAGATGAAGTCGAACTTTGATGGAGGACAAAGCTTGACCTGTGATGTCGCCGTGCAATCGGTCACTGCTGTCCGTGCCGTTGTACATGACGCCAAGTTCGCGGATATCTATCTTAACGGATATTAAGGTGGGCAAGTGTCGAATTGGCCTTCCTAACTCCACCATACCCCATTAGACTGGTGATCAACCCTCATTTGAAGAAATCCTCGTTTGAAGAATTGCAATACTTTAATTTAAAAAAATGTTAACCTATATTAAAATCAAGTAAAATATATAACAATTTGAATTCTGAGACAAAACTCTTTGCAAATTTCCATAAATGGCTTATTTAATTAAATGCTTTTTGCAACTATTCAACGCTTTTCCGTTAATCCACTTTTTAATAAAATAAATATTAATTAAAAACAATTAATAATAATCTACATTTACTAAGTCAACTTTAATAAAATTGCAGATTGTGATCAAATCCAATCAAATAATAATAATAACAAGAAGACATTCCTAAGAATATGTAAAGACTCAAGATCACAAAGGAATTTGGATAATAGTTTCTAAAAGTCACTATTATCTTAATTCACTAACTGATTCCTTATTGAGCTCAATCGATTACCTTGGTAAGTTTATCTGCTACTGGTTCAAGCTATGACAATTTCACCTCGTCGCCATATTAAATTTCTCGAATAGGAAAATTGTCAAATACTAAAGAGAAATTACTCTCTTAAAAACTTTAGTATTCTTAACAAATTTCAAGATGTTGGTTCAACATTTCATTTCTCAGGGAGGATTAACGGACAATGGGATTTTTCAACTTTTCCTTCGGAAATAGGATGATATGAAAAATCAGTGATTGAAAGTTTTGTTTCTTTTACATTTATTAAAAGCAATATAATGAAACTTTGTACCGGATTTAAACGCAGAGATTGGTAAAGTAAAGAAGATTACTAGACTACCTTCAAGGTTGAAGCAGAATGCTATTACAAAAGGTGACTGAACTGTATTTTTCAAGGTGATTTTTATTAATTTCAGATATTTTTCTTGTATTGACTTCCTGCTTGGCATTGGCCAACATCTTACAAAATTTCTAAGAACTTGAACATAAGAAATCGAAGACGTATTACTTCATCTGCAATTTCCTCTTTAGAGTAAAAAAAAAATTAAATCCATTCGTCAATATCGCATTAACTTTCGTTTTCTATCTTGAAATGAATGTAAATTAATAAGGCTTATCAGTCCTTTCGAAATTTATTGCTGTCTTAATCAATCGGCGTTATTGATTTACTTGTAGGAACAATTTTGATGAAATTTGATTCGAGATGTATTGCATTACACACTGTAAGTCGTTACGTCAAAATAGGCTTTTAAATATATATATTGCAAATAATTTATATAAAATCAATTTATTTTTTTAAATTTAGATGCGTATATCCATTCAGACTATGTGGTTATCTTAAGAGCAATTTTATTATCCACGTACTTTACAGTAATTGAATAATGATAACTTTAAAGTTTTATACTATACAAGAAGAATCGTACCATACATAAATTATTGTAATGTATCATAGAATATTCGTACAATACTCATTACTATTATTTTACCTTCCACTCGCCCCTTAACATTTTTGTTACGCTTTTTTAAAATTGGTGTTCTTGTTAGTATAGAGGCTTTCCATTTATTGGTAAATGATGAAATTCAGATTTACTGATTGTGGTAGTAGTACATATCCTGTTTCTAAGGACCATTGTTAGAGGCTAATAATGACTTAAACGTATACTTTTAATCGAATTTCTCCTAATTGGTCACCTCAAGAAAGAATATTGCTAAAAACACATAGTATGATGATCCTTCAGAAAGAAGGAATTCAGAAAAAATAAATGCATTCATGGCATTCTTGGCGGGAGATAAGGGCCAGACCAACGGGACTAAGTTGAGGTCAGCCCGACATCAGTCTGCATTTAAACCCCGGGAAAAAAACCCGGTACTCGTTTTACAGAGGGCAGGGTAGACCCTATAACCCGTTGGAAGAGAATTCAAAGTAGAAAAAATTCGGATTGAACTCGGATTCTCTAGGCCGCAATCAGGCGCCCTACTACTTGGCTACGGTGCCTACATTGCAAGATAATGTAAGCATTTATATATATATACATGTGTGTGTGTGTGTGTATATGTATTGATTTATAATTCATCGTATAAGACTATTTTAAATAATTTTAAATAATTATTGCAAGGAGACTTTGAAATTTAATAATTCTAGTTCCATTTGCGAAAGTCTGGAGTATATACCGATTTTTAGTAATTCAAACGAATTGACTTGAAAGTCTAGGATTACTAATTTACAAATAAATAAATAAATAAATAAATAAATAAATAAATAAATAACTTTATTCTCTGTTTTTATATTTCGTTGTTCTACTTCATACTAATTAAAAACATCTTTTTCTTTTTTTTTTACTTTCCGAAATTCCAATGTTAAAACTTGAATTTTAAATCTTAAAAAAAAATTGTATGATTTTTGTATAAAAAACGATTAAAAATTATTATGATAAAAATTTGCAAAATTTGTTATTTATGAGTGTCAATTTACCTAAAACTATTTCATTGTATAAAAACAAGTATTGAATAAATAACTTTCAACTATTATTTAAATGAGTTTTGATGCAGAAACCAATGCATGATAAATCATTAAAATATTGTTGGAGAAACGTAATCGTTGTTGTATTTGAGTAGTGGGCAATAAAGATAAAAGATTCGAACAAGGAGAAAAGTATACTATGCATTAGCGTGAATCAGAGCCCCAAGGTTAGATTACACTATCTGGCATTTATATGAGTGTACACGAAGCGTTCTCAAAGTCTCAGGTTCATCATTAATCCTCAGTTTATGATACTTTCCCGCCTACTCCCATATCTGTTTAGACACGTATCAATTTACAAACATAAGTAAACCAAGCCAAGATGAAGCAATTTTCTTTTTCGCTTAATAATATATGAAAACACCTAAGAAGAACTTCGAGATAATGAAGTTAGTTTAAGAATGTTGTAATTAAATTAATTACACTTAAAAAAAAAACCCGGGTATAGTTAAGTTAATAATTTCTCCATTACGAAACTTCACAGTTGCCAGATACTTTGAACTCTTTGCCTTAAAAAGAACAATAAAGCTTTATGAAATATTAATGGGTTATGAAAAGTAAACAGTATTTCTCACTATCTGATAACTGAAGAATTATTTTAATTAGTATTTAGTAATAAAAGTTATTAAAGATTTTTGTCATTAATAACTTTTTAAATTTCTATTTAAAGAGATAAAGATTAGTTAAATGTGATTAAGTTTAAAAAAATAGTAAGAAACAAAGTATGTGATTATTTTCTTTGACTAGTTTGTTAATCAATATGACTTTGATTAAGTTTTAGTAACGTTACTTAAATAAAAAAAAAATTAGAAACAGTCACACATTTTATTTAGTAATAAAGTTTTACTGACTCAGGCATTCGTTATCTTACTTTTCAACTTTGACATTCCTTATCTGTCTGCCTTTTTGTTTGCTCATCACGTTAAAATGGTTGGACCGCTTTTTATTAATTTTGATTAATCACGTATTTTTTTTATTAATAATATTAATAGACTTAAAATATGATTACGATTATGTTGGTTTTGTACTCCTACCTCATCCTCAAAATAAAAAAAATAAAAAATCCTGTTGAAACTCAGCGATCGACAACTAATTCTAATTTATCAAACAGCAAAGTCAACAATTTTATATCACTTTATATGTGCATGATATAATTAAGCAAATAGATGATATTTGTTGTTGATGATACTGTTTATGTTCGTACACAGTTCAAAAAAATTGAAAAGTGAATTTTAAGATTCATGAACGAACAAACAAACAAACAAATAAAAGAAAAAGCAAAAGAGCAAAAACAAAAAAAACAACAACAATATCTTATTAGGTTATTTTAATTTTTCGAATATTTTATTTATTAACTAGCTTTAGCTTATGTATTTTAAAATGTGTAGCCTATTATACATGTAAATAGCAAACTTGTCTTTCAAAAGCGGTTCGCGGAATTTTTATTGGATCTCAAGGGAATCTTGGCTATTACGGAACCACTGTATTAGTGAATATATTCTTGAGCTTGGTTTTATTACTTTGCTAAGCGTTTTATTAGGATTTTTATTTTAATTTATTTCACACTCAAGTTATTATATGTTGTGTTTACCTTCATTGTTATTATGAAAATATTAAGTAATAATAAAAATAAATAAATCAAATAACTTTTCAAAACAGCAGAGAGGCTAGTTGCATTTTATTAAATGTCAGTTCGTGGAATTAGTCTAATTTGGTTTGTGGCGCTCGAAAGAGATGTCTTGCAGAAGACATAGGCGTAATCTGATGAGACTTACTTGTCAGAACCCTCCTGCTGTCATTTACGGTTAATTCGGGGGGAAAAGCAGTGCTAGTAATTAAACCCCCATTATCAGCGACTTGGACGTTAGATCAAGATGGCTATTGGCTACGTCAATTTGGCTTAGGTTTTAAAGAATGATTCTTCATCTCAGCGCTGCAAGCTGTTGGGAGGTTTGATGAATGACTTTCTCATTCTCAATTAACCCCCCTCTGATTGGCAACGAGTTTAAGCTAAAGAAAACACTCACTCCACCAAAGCGAATTAGAATGCTTTCAGTAGGAAAAGCCTAAGATAGGCAACTGCTTGTCACATTTTCTCAATACTGTATTACTCTGCAAAAACAAAGGAAGTTGAACAGCATTTTTCATACACTGAAGTATGGTTATTTTAAACTATGGTTATCAGTTGGTGTATCATAAACTTTTCAAGAAATGAAGGATTTATAAAGTAAAATATGTAATTTTCAAGCTTAGTAACGTTTCATAATAATCCAGAACGAGTAACATAGAATTTATATCTGAATCAGTAGCATGGTGATTGTTTGATATACATATATTTGATATATATTTTTTAAAAAAAGGGGGGAAATGTAGTTTTATTCTAAGCTTTATTTATTATTTTTTGAGTAATAATATTTTGTAAAACTAACAAAAACAAGAAAGTTTCTGAACGAACATAAAAGCCTACTTGTTTTAAAACGTTGCAACTTTTTATTTCGCTAATTATTTTTTGAAGTCGTGAAAATAATAAAAACGAAGAAACCCTTTTATTTTGAAATTTCCATATCTGCTAAATTCATACTGTGCATATTTTTCTCTTTTTTTTTAAAAAAAAAAAATACTGACATTTTCTGATGGAATTAGAATTTCATTGATTAAATGTCTAAATATTTTATTTTGTTTTTCTAAAGCATTTATATTACAGAAATCAAGAGTCTATGATACGAAAAGTAACAAACCTAATTGAATACTTCAAGATTTTCTGTGTATTTCCAAAACACGTCAATTGTAGATTGCTTTTTATGTAATACTTTTTTCATAGCATTTATTGTCTCTGTTTTTTCTTAAAGAACCTTCCCTTAGATATTTAATCAATGTCAAAAATAAATTAAAGAAGTCATAAGTTGCATAAACCATTTAATTTTAAAAATATCAAGAACAAGAAAATTAGTGAAATATTAAAAAGCAATTAATATGCGATGCTACGACAACGATAGAAAATTATTGTTAAGTGCTGGTGCACTATGGGAATTTTTGTCACCCTCAAGCTCAAATTTCTCGGTTTGAACCAAAAAGAAAAATTTCTAATTATAAAAGTCATCTCTTTCTTTTTTTTGCATGTGCATGTCAAGTTTCAGGAATATCCATACAGAAGTTCAAAGTTTATTAGGTGGTAAACACATTCACAGACTGAATTATCTGATAAATTTTTTTTACGAGGAATGCAAGCTAAAAAATAGGAAAGATTTTCAAAAGGTGAAAACGAAAATATTATTGATGAAAATGACTATACTTTTATTAAATGCAAAATGTCGCACAAATACAGTAAATCCTCGTTATCGGCTGATTAATACAAGTCGTTCTGATAACATTCCACGCGTTCTCTTTTTAAAATGTATATTCGCATGTATTATGTTAGATTTTGTTTATGTATTTTTTTAATGCATGAGATTTTGTTAAACGCAAGCTTAAAATACCTTTATAAAATACGAACTGTAGAATGGGAAATATTGTTTACAAGAACGGTATACGAAATGATGTGTTTATGGTAACGGTTAGCGAAAGTATATGAGGGTCCGCGGGAACCTAAACCCATATTTTTCAGCATAGGATCAGTATTTCAGTAAATTTTCGGAGATCGTTAACGAGAGTTGCATGTAACGTATTTAATTAATAAATATTTTTAGTTTCTTTTTGCTAATATCGAGATTTAAAGACATTGCGACCATTAGATCTAACATTGAATCAGAATGATTTAAAATTCTAATCTTAACATCATCGCTCTAATCTTTTATTCGTCATTTCTGTATCATTACCAGCCTGGTAAAAATACAAACCGCTAAATATATCAACTACATCAAATAAATGATTTGATTATGAATTAAGTGAAATTGATAAATATAAGTCTTTAATTATCTATGCATTAAATTAAAATTATAATAAATACCTAAATTAAAGCCGGTACACCTGAATATTAATTTATGTATTTAAAATATTAACAGTACACGTAAATGACTACTCATCCATTAAAATTATGATTCTGAAATAAAAATGAAGACAAAATTCATATGATAATACTTGTAATTGATATAATTTTTTTCTTTAATTTTTCATAAAGTAATATTCCCAAAATTTATTTTTAAAAAAATATAAAAATCTTAAAAGAATTAAAATTCTTTTTACTTGACGCTAAAATTTTATTCACTAAATTTTCTATATTCATTTTTTTTTTCCTTCCTCTAATGTTTGTGTTCCTGAATTGCTTTAGTACAGTATTGTTCAATAACTTCAGTTGATATCTATTGAGATAATCTTAAATTTAAATAACAAACAAACATTAAAAATTTTAAAAGTTTAAAATACATTACATCATCTTTATGGAATATTTCGAGCTCTTACACAGACAAGCATATTAGGTTGAAAATGGACTGGTCTTTTTTTTTCAGACAGCCCATTTTCAACCTAATATGCTGGTCTGTGTAAGAGCTCGAAATATTCCGTAAAGATGATGTAATGTATTTTAAACTTTTTAAATTTTAAATGTGTGTTTGATATTTAAATTGAAGATTGACTATCTTTTTAACACACGTAAAAATATTGTAAATAATCTATTTTAGATAAAATATATTATATTTTTCATCTAAAGCTACTGAAAAATACATCCTATAGATATAAACAAACAAACAAAAGTTATCTCTTAAGGTGACTCAAATCTAGACAATTAGATTTCTTGCTACATCGATTTTTTTTTAAAAAGCGATATGATTATAAAATTGTAATCATTATTTTTATAACTATCTTTTTTACGTAAAGTTATGGTTTTATTTTTTTAATTTTGAGTGAATAAATTTAAATATTATTTAAATATTTTTATTAAATATTTTTTTCAACGGATTTGTTCTCTTTTGTAAATATTTCTAACATAGTTCTTATAATCTTTATTCCCTAACGACAATAAGGCTCTTAACAGGAAAGATACACATTTTACATCCTAGCTTTCTCCAAAATACACATGTAAGAAGTAAACATTTCAACTTTATTTGTTTTTATTTTTAATTTTTAATATTTTATTATTTTTATTGTCGTAATAAAAAGGAAGTATTTGTTTTCTTTGATGAACGTTTAATATAGATTAACAATAAGTTCCTGAAGGAGCTGAAGACCTTTATCTTAAGAACGTAGCGACCCCGTGCTCAATATGTAAAGGACGAGCTGTTAATAAGATCTGTCCGTCTGAACGTCTCATCAAACTATAAATCGTACATATTTGAGTAAACCCATAATAGACAGCTTATGGCTTCAGCATCTTGAAAACAAGAGGATCCATCTTGTTTTCAAGATGGCGTTGAATAAGTGCGAGATCGCTACGGTTTCATTTGCAATAGAAAACCAGTTTTTCTCCTTGTTTATTTTACCATGTTTTTTAAAGTCACGAAAAGAATATAACCGATTTTCTTTAAGATTTCCATTTCATGAAAATTTAATAAGCTGGCAATTATAAATTTAAGGTACCGAAATCCAATGAAATTAAAGCTCAACTATAATGAATTATCACGTTCTTCGATATACTGTTAGTTATCAGTAGAAATTTATAGTTAGAAGAAATTGGTTGATTCTAATGAATTCCTATGGGAATTTTTTATAAAGCGCCCATTGCTCCCCATACACAGGTAAGGACCATTCAAGTATTACGTAAGCATTCCCCCTCCTTACTTAATACTTGAACAGCTCCTAATCTCCGACTTACGAACATTCGCACTTACGACCATAATAAGTGCGAATATTTTAAAATATCAAAAACCAAACATTTAAAAAAAAAAAAAAATGAAAATTTCCAATATTCTCCTAATACTTTTTTATTTAGAGAAACTTGGATGAATCTAGAATTTTGTAAATCATAAACATAATATGTTACACATGTATTTCAGATCGTTATCATAGCGTCCATGTGCGTTCCCTCGCTACTTTTCAGAACTATTTTGAACAATGTGAACTAGAACTAGACGGCTTTGGTGCAGGTTAACTTACAGCGGGGATTTCCCACTCTGTTTACTTGGCAACAGTCGAAATTGATATTTGCTACGAAAGAGCCGTAACAAATATATTCGTTTAAAAATATTTTATCAATTTACTTTACTACATACATAATATTTAAATATATGTGCCTATTTATTCAAAATTTAAATTTAACATTTACTTGTTCATTTCATGTTTTAGGTGATTCTATACATACACATACAAACACACACATGCATCTACATGTATATGTATATAGTTTCTTTTCTTTTTTGCGCGTTTTCGACTTGCGACTAAAGCTGTTAATATAACCCTTTCGTGAGTCTGAGACTACCTGTACAGACATTTTTAAAACGCGGGCGATTAGATTTGAAACTCTTAGAATTTTGTCAGTTTCAAGAACATCCACTGGCTGATTTAAAGTTATTGAGCTAACGAAGATAAACAAAACAAATACACTTAGGTTTTTATAACTTTACGGTCTAATTTGCCTAAGAAAGCGAAAAAGAGAACGAGAAATCCAAGAATAACAATTTTTCTTCCATTCGTTTTGTACGCAGCATGCTCTGATGACGTTTTATTAAGACAGTGAGAGACAGACTAAGGCAACACTAATCACCCACTACATTGAATGTGGGTTTTATTTCTTTTGGCAGTTGACCATCTTTCATTAAAAGTTAGTTTATGATGACCTGTAATCGGTACAAGAATGCGCGAGCTGTGATATTTTACGATTTCTTAACGATGATCAGAACTGAAATGACCAGCAGAGCGCCCATTAAGCTTCTGCCATAAATATTCATCCGGTGGTAATGTCTCAGTGGCCAATCGTCTTTCGAGTGATGACGTAGTTATTAAGGGATTAAAGCAAAACCTTACTTCCTCATCTTTGTTTCGAAAATTTTAAAAGATTCGGAAGAAATTTACGGTCGCCGAATGAAAGAGAAAACGTTGCAAGAATATCGTAAATTATCATAATCGTGATTGGTACAAGTCACGATGCCTTGAGCCAAAGAAGTTACTAAGAAGCTTGCAAAGAAACTGTTACAATTTATAAAGACGGTAAAGATGAAATGACGGAAAGAAACACAGCAGAGGCTGAATAAGATGCCCTTAAACAGTGAGCTTAAAACAAACAAAAGTATAATCGTTATATAAAATATCAAAACAGGAACGGACAGAAGTGAATGTTTACTTTGGCAGAAGGGGAAGGAGGAGTCTCTGACTTAAAGTAGGGAAAAACTTACAATTTTAAGATATTATTCAGTTATTGTAAGACAGCTTAGCTTAGTTTTCAAATTCATATTTATTTTAAGATGGATTAGAACTATATTTTTAGTAGTAGATAGGAAAAAAATAGACAAAAGTCAAACTTAAACGAAGCATATTGTTATTAGAGTTACGCATCTTAACACTTTACCTTAAGAATAATAATTCAAGTAATCAGAATATATAAGTTGGGAATATCGTAGCGATAAATTCACTCTTCATTCTGAATGATTGCAGAGTTTTTTTGTGATCAAACATAAAAAGGAAAAATGAATTTGAAAATTGAGACCTCAATTATATCTTATTTACTTTTTTTATTTTGTTTCTTTGATACTTGATCTTTAATTCGTTGAACCTCTCCTATCGAACCGTCTTCTTTTCTTTCAATATTTCCCTGTCTAATTCTTCTAACTTCGAAAAAAATGGCTCGACTAATTCAAGCCAAATCGACTAATTTGACTACTTTTCTTATCTAATCCTTATTTCTCTGTTCACGAGGACGTTCATTACGAATAATATATGGTAGCGAAATATTTTTTTGTTTTTTTGTTTAGAGTTAGTTAGAAGAATGAAATATTTCTGATTAATACAGAATTGCTATTACTGACTAAACCTGTCTAAAACTATGTATTTGCTATCATTATGCTGTAATTCACAATGGCAACGGCTGCAACATAAATCAGAAATACAGTTCACAGGATATCATATAATATGTAACAAAATTTTAGGATCTTTTCTATCAGGGTCCCGTCATCTAACCTGATACAGTTCTAAATTAGCACTGGAAGCCCACGCCAAACTGGTATCCGGACCCCATGTTGGGGATCTGCTGTTCACAGACATTATGTTTTGAAAAACTAAGATATCTGTGGTCTATGAAATACAATAACAACATAAGATGTCCTCACCATATATTGTTGAGCTTCGTCAGCCTTAGTGTTTGTTGGCTGAATTCCTTGTAAAACATTTCACTGACTTTGATGAAAAAGATATTGGAGGCGAAACCGGTTGTGAACTTTTTCACTGCATATTATGTTTTTTTTAACTAGTCTTGTGTGTTGGCACTCAGCAATTTTTTAATTAACCTTGCCCATATGGTTAATTTCTACATATTTTTTTTAAATGTAAGAATTAAACAAATAAAACATTTATAATATTACTACTATTACTATTAGTAATAACAATTACTAATTAGTAACAGTACTACTACTATTACTAATTAATAATAACTAGTTGACCTGTGCGAATAATTCGATGGTATCTTGATCAGCCACCGAATGATAATATAATAATGTGGAAATAAGTAAATTCAATTATTTATTATTGAAAGGTATTTTATTTTGAAGAGTAAAACATTTAAAAAGCAGATATTGGCTTTGACGTTATTTTATGGCGTACCGACAAAAAAACACCTTTGAGAAATAATAAACAACTCCAACAGCTGTCGTGCATGTTAGTTAAAGAGGTTGCCAATAGATGGCGCCTTCTACATTTTTATAAAAAGGTTTTGTAAAATAAACAATTTGTTTATTTTTCGTCATTAGCGGTGAACGTAATCTTCAAAATGATGTCTCAATCATTGATTTTGATGAAGTATTAAGGGAGATATGGCGAACCGATAAAAAAAAACCCTTTGAGAAATAATATATAGATAGAACAGTAACATGACAATGCTAAATTAGAATATCAATTATAACTGATATTAATTATTGATATTAATTATTTCTATTTTTTTTTAACATTCGTTCACTGTCAGTTTTAAGCATTTAAATCTTTGAACATAGAAGAACAAAATCCATTTTTGCAAAACATTAAAATTAACTATCTGAAAGATTAATAAAATTCAACTTAGAAACTTGAATAACTCAGTTTTTAAACTGGAAGGCAATATATTTAAATCTGGACCTTTTATTACTTTGTTTTACATGAACTTAACATAGCTTAATTAAATTTTCTGTTACATTTTAAAACAAAAATCCTTGTTATTAAAAATGTACTTTTGAGAAGCTGAGATTAAATTATAAAAAAAAAAAAAAAAAATACCCACTAAGAACTTTTCATTTCGAGATTATATAATGCCTTGAGAAATGTATTTGAATCAAGAAAAGCTAATTTAATTTTCAGAACTTTCATTTCTTCATTAATATTGTATATATATATTTATCTCATTGGAAAAAAAATGCTGAAATTTTAATGTTTTTAAAGCGTATTTCATTTATATGAACTTCGTATTATAAATAAAGTTCAATCACTTTAAAACGTTTACCTAAACTCCATTGTAAACATCAAGTTTTTCAACCTCTTTCTGATGTTGACTTAAAAAAAAATTGCAGAATCTGGTTTATTTTCTCTAAAATAAGCTTTTGGAGGCAATCTACTGTAAGGATCTTTGCCATTTTTAAAATAAAAAAAAAATGCGATTTTAATATTAATCAAAGCTTAATTTCTTCATAAAACTGCCTTAAAAAACTTCGACTTCAATTCTTCAGAGAATAGGTGTTTTAAATAATCTTTCGTGATATCAAGAACTGTATAAGAGATTGTTGGTCCAAGTCTAGCAGCAGCTCACACAACTTCATTCAAAATCCTTCGTTTCTCATTGAATTCACTTAAATCATTTCAGATCTTGTTACAAACTTTATTTTGAATTTTTGTCTTCCAAATATTAATTAATTTCTATCTACTTTATTGAAATCACTGAAGACATTTTGAAAAGTAAGATCGATTCTTTGAATTTTTATATTTAATAATTTTTCATAAGTAGTTAACGGATTCGAGTTTGAATATTATTTTCACCTTTTTTTTCCTTCAATTTTCCGGGAGTTGTTGATGAGCGACTGTGGCGAACAATATCTGGAGCAGATATCATCACATGCGCATGAACATCAACACTACTATCTACTATCATATTAATGATGACAGTCTTTGTAATTTTAAATAAATATTTTTGCTTAGACTTAGTTCGTCTTTGCTTTTATGTAGTGTATGCGGTATGACTCCAGTTGATGAAATAATAATATACTAGGTATTATTTTTACTTTATTCTGGTGCCATGTTTCTTTGATTTCTTCGGAGAATTGTAAATATTTTTGAATTTTTTCAGTATGCGTTTTATCTATGTTAGGAGTGTTAGGGAGAGGCTACATCTGTAAGATACGTTGTATCTTTAAGATAAGTTGCTTTGTTGGATTTAAGACTGATTGTAATGTCTGGTCTATTGTATGGTATTGTTCTGTCGATTGTTATATCTGTTCTAGTATATTTCTCAAAATTATGTTAGATTTGTACATGTACCATGGTACAGTTTTTTTCTATTAGGTTGTGGTTTATAGCGAATGCTTGGTGAATTTGTTTGCAGACATTGGCAAGTCTTTGAGTATAATCAATGGGTGCAAGGACATTGCATCCGCTTGTAATATGATTTATTGTCTCCTTTTGAGAGTGGCATCGTCGGCATGTCATCTGTCACTGAAGAATCCTTTAAAATGTGTTTCATGTATCTCCTAGTTTTTATAGTATTGCAATATTAAAAACCTTCTGTTTCGGCGAAGAATTGACCTTTTACAAGCCATTTATTAGAAGCCTGTTTATCACTATTTAGCTGTGAGAGTTGATACGAGATTTTCCATGTAAGATTTTGTTTTTCGAGATCTCTGTTTTAAAGTCAATTGAAGTTACATGAACATTGGGATTGAACTCCAGGTTGCTTAATTTTAGTAGTGAATTATTATTATCTATAGATATTAAAACTTGATTTATATTGCTATCTGCTCTTGAGTAAAAATATTGTCTGAGGTTTTGTAGTTGTTTATAATGTAGATTTTTAATATCTATGCAACATCGTCCACCTTTACATCGAGGTACAGTAAATCTTTAAGTGGTGTTTATGCGCTGTTCATTAGGAATCCGAGTTATGTACAAAACCGACCTAAAGACGTTCTCAGGAACGTATCTTGTCCGTAACCACCTGTATTATATATCTTTTTAAATTTATAATTTAGCACATAAATCTTATCTATATGTGTTGTCGGTAGTTTAGACTTAAAACCACTTCTGATAGGACTGCAAATTTTACACGCAAACCACCAACGGAAGTTATTTAATATTGGTTAACTATTAGGTTAATTATTTCATTCATCACTCCATGTCACTATAAACTGAAAACAATTTAGAAAAGACTGAAGAGTGTGTCAGACTTCTCCCCAATAAATTCTTTCGAATTTTAATACTTTTAATATTTTAATATTGGAATTTACTATTAACTTATTAAAACGCCATTTGTAAAAAAAAAATAACTTAAAATAACTTAATTTTATAAAATCATCCAGCATTACTTTAATATTAGCAATTTCTCAAAATTTCTATAAGAAGCGGTTTAATAACATTCAAAACAACTTTCCATCCCATAAGAACCTTCCAAATTTCAAATCAAGTCATTAACCTTTTTATGATTATTTACGTAATTCTCTGATCATTTACATGTCACGTTTATTTCATCAAAGATGTTCAAAAACAACTTGATTAATGTTATTTAAGTAAAATGAATTACTTCGGATGTTCATCGTTCTTCTTCGGTATTTTCTTTTCTTTTCCACGACGTTTCTCAATAAAATACTTATTGCTGGCGCAGCATAACCTCTGTAGGTCATTAAAAAAATCGCACACTGTAATATGTGTATTTCTTTCATTTAAAAATAAGCAACAAAGAAACGTTCAGATATACAGGTCCTGACTCAAGTAATTCAGACGACTGCAAACCTTTTATTTCTTTTATATATTTCTTTTACCAATTCATCTAAAATTCTGAAAATTTAAATATGAACTTGTGAAGCATCTCGGATTTACATTTTCTTGTTTTCAATTTTCAAAATATTGTACAAATAATTAAATTGAAATGGGGCGTTTTCGAGATATTACTCGGTATTTTCAACTCAAAAAAAAATTGATGAAAACCTGAAATGAAAAAAAAAATTCATAATGACTTGTATTTAAAATATTTATTATCAGTGCAATAGTTAATTTAAAAAAAAAAAAATTAAGCTTTTTTTTTAAATTGCTTGAGATGAAATTATTTTTTTTTACATGCTATCAGATAATCATAATAAAAAACGTTTTCATTAAAGACTTTCTAAATATCATGCAAATTCATTTGATGCTGTTCGTTTCCAAAAATAAATTTATTTTGAAGCATTATTTTTTATAGACATAGATTTTAATAAAATTAACAAAAATCCCAGATGTTTCATATTTAAATTTTCGGAATTTTAAGTGTATTAGTAAAAGAAATATATAAAAGAAATAAAAGGTTTGCAGTCGCCTGAATTGCTTGAGTCAGAACCTTAACCAATTCAAGTTACGTAGGTAGTTGATTTGTAGCCAATATTGATAATTGAAATAAACACTTAATTTTGTCTTATAAAAATATATATCTTTTCAGGTAAAAAAAAAAAAAAAAATTCATTCTTACTTAAGTGAAAATACATTAAATTTATAATTAAATTTCAACGTTCTCTGAGATTAAGATAAAAAAGTAGTCTTAGAAATCACTTCATTTCAAATTTTAATCTAATTTCATTGTTAGACTGGAAAAAGGATTTCAATCATTTATTTTTCCCTTTTCTTTTTCATTTAGCATCCGCTGGGAGTTCAGTGAAGTGAAGTTGCACCAAAGAAGAATGTAATTCAAGCACATTGTGTAGGTAAGGAGTAATTCTTTCAAAGAAAGTATTTTATATAAGTCCTTTTCTCTTCTACCTTTTAACCTTTTTGCAGAATCCGGTATTAACTTCCCCTGGAGATATCTCTTATTACTTTAAAGTCAAGAAGCCGAAGCCTAATCTAACTTTATAAATTTATTTAAAAATAAGTTTTTAATTTTTTAATTATGTATTCCAATTCTGTTCCTCTTTTACGATTCTTACAAAAAAGAAGTAAATGACAACAATTTATCAAATCTATTATTTATAAATCATTGAAATGCAAAAAATAAAAGTCAACTGAATATTTACAAATAAATTAGGAAACAAACTGTGCTAAACATAATAAAAGTAATATTTTTTTAACATATATATAGGTCCTTTTTTTGAGGAATTTACTTACTCCGGGATGAGATATTATCTCGATATTTCGGCCCGGTGCCTCGGGCCTTCTTCGGGAGATGTATAAATATTAATTACATCAACGGAGTGAGGAAATCCCTAAAAAAAAAAAGACCTTTATAGTACCATGTCTCACTCCTCCTTCATGACCAAACTATATATATGTATGTCAGCTAATAAAATGAAGGTAATAATTTATATATCTACATATACAAAAAAATTATTATCTTCATTTTATTAGCAGAGTTATCTTATGATATTACGCATTTACAAAACAGTAATTAACGTTATGGTAAAAAACAAGAGAGACGATGACGAGTCTTTAATACCTTAAATTTCCCTTTTTCCTCATTAAGTGAATGAGACAATTATAAGCTGAAGCGTCGTTTCAGTTACTTCTACCGCCATTTTGTTTCAATTTTCACAAGAACTATTAAGAATTAGCTCAAATTTCGATTTTCGATTGACATCATTCAAATTTAAAAAGCTTTAGAATGATGTTTAAGAAAAAATAAGTTTTTGAATGTGGATTTTTTTGTTTGTTTGTTCTGGAGCTTTTCTACAACGATTTTGACTGCCTGTTCCCTTTAACGTCTTCCGCCTATTTTCCCTTTAGCATTCTTAACCGAGTCCTTTCATTGCAAATACCGTAGAAATCTTCGTTTATTTTAGTTTTAATTCAGTTTCATTTCATTGCTTCCGGTTTTATGTGCAGCAATCCTAATTCAATCTCAATAAACTCAATTTCAATTGAAAGTTTCTTCGTCGAAAAGACCGAGCGTCTTAGAGAAGATATCCTTGAGCCCTATTCGAACTTCTTTTAATGGTAGTTTTGTTGACCTATAGAAATATTTACTGAGCGATCCCGTATCGATCGTTCTCTCCTTCTCAATCCAAGATGTTTTGTGCTGTGCCAATAAACTCCTTTCACTCCCCAGTTTACATGTGTGGGAGGAGACAAACACACGCTGCACCACTTACTTCCTGGTTTCCCTCGCGGTTTTACCAAAGCACAAGATCTACACGAATGGCTTCCATTACAGAATGCGATTGATGAAAGGTGAAGAAAGCGGGATGAAGGATGGCAAGACAGGCACGATTATAAGCAAACCTTTCTGCTTTCTAATTCCGAAAAGAAAAGAGGAAGAACTGGAATTGGAACGTATCCTGATTTGTATATCCTGACCTAAGATTGTAGAAGGTCTATAAAGGAAAATGCAACCCAACAGGAAATGAGAAAATGTTTAGAGAAGACAAAAAAGTTAGAAAATCTTTTATCCACTTCAAATGCTGTTTAATTTATTTTAGATATACCTTTAATGAATTTTTTATTACTACAGCTTTATAGAAATTTTATAATACATTAGTTTACCATCATATATTTAAAAAACTAAGCACTAATGAATCAAATGATGAGGAGGAAGATTATGCAGTCAATTAATAATAATACAATAATTGTAATATTTGTAATTAATAAATATTTCCTTAATCAAACAACAGTAATTATAATAATTTATTTACTCTTTTGTCATTACTCAGCAAAAGGGCTGTAAAGTATTGATAAAATAAAACACTATTATGACTTTTGATACCGAAATAAATAGAAAAATTCATTGAAGTTCTTTGTTAATATTTCTCTAATCAGCAGTTTTGAAATTATAAAATTTCCTATTATAGAATATTGTAAACCTATAATATTAAATTGAGATTTAAAATTAAAAAAAAAAAAATAAGATAATGAAAAGTGAGAAGAAAGCTTAGTCTGTTTTTACGTAAACGTTTCTCCAAGCAAAATCATTTAAAAGTAAATAAATAAGGGGTAATTATGTATATGAAATATATAAATCTTTTATGGCCGAATGCACCAAACTTCAGCTAACTTTGATGGCTGCAGTGTGGACGTAGTTAAAATTAGTGGGTGTGCTGCTCCAGAAAAACTTAAGCCTTGTTTTAAAATTGTGTGAAAGGAAACAAACATGTATAAAAAGAAAATTTATTCAGAAACTTGATAAAATTTTTCTGGAGCAGCACCCCCCACTAATTTTAGCTACGTCTACACTGCAGCCATCAAAGTTAACTGAAGTTTGGTGCACTCGGCCATTTATCTATTAAAAATTACAAAATAATTATCGTCGAATACTTGTAATATTTATACTTTAAAACCTATTACAAGTGTTGGATTCATTTTTTTTAACTTTGTGCTGAAAACATTTTTCTGATATAATATTTAAAAACCTCTTGAATGTTTTATGTTGTTATATTATTATTATTACCATAATTATACACTGTTGAATTTTTTTTTCTTTAGTGAAAGCTGTTTTTTATCAAGGTTTTAACAGTTCACATGAGATTTACTTCAAAAACTACATCATTGATTGAGACATTGAATCACCATTTTTGAGTTAAAAGAATTCTGTTTGTATTAATTTACTCATTTAGAAAAAATAAAATTCGTAACAATAATAAACCGAGAGTATATATGAAAGATATAAATCAAGCTGATTGAAACGGCTTAGTTTTATTTGGAGCCAGCAAATTACAGACCAGATTCAATAACATCTTGGATATAAAAATATCTTGAAGAATGATAATTACCCAAGATTTGAACAAAATTATACTAAGATCTCTCCTATCCTTTGTCGTTGAAAACTGCAATATGCAGTTGAAATGTTTAAAAATCTAATCTATTCCTGGAAGCATTTGTTGATATAATAAAAGTTAACGATTTATTGTTGCAGTTATGAATGAACATAGGAAAGTTGGTGCTTAGAACTGCAGAAGCAGCTGCATTCTGTACTCATATATTGTTAAATAAATCCAAAGCAAAGCCTTTTTAAACATGCATCTGGAATGATTTAGTTAACAAATTTTTTATTGTTTTACTTTTTTCATTTGAGTACATCTTTCTTTCAACTTTAAGAGAATCAGGTCTCTGAGCAGTTATTGCTCTCATATGATCACCATATGGTCCATTCACTAGAAGGATTCTCCTTCTCTGTTTAAAATGGTTTCATAATCTTCTCCTTTCGCAAAACTACACCTGCAACTAGAGTCCAAATAAGCATCTCCGTTTATTATCATAATGCGATTTATGCCAAACAGCCGTTGATGGCGGACACGTTTAAGTCATATTTTTATGCGGAATTATTCTCTTAATTACATAAAGAAAAATATTCTCTCAAACCATCTTAATCAATTTTATTTAAGCCGAAGGTTCGTCAAATTAATAATAAAACTTGAAGGTAGTATATTTACGCTTTTCAAAGCACTAAATTCTGTCAAGTTCTGCACTCTTTTGTAAAAATTTGCACAAAAACAGCAAGAACTAGAAATAGACGCATTACGTAACTCTCTTTTTAAGAGGATGAATAATGTAGATGAAAGCTCTTCTTGTTAGGCAGAATTTATAGGCAGAAGAAAATAGTCTTCGCTATAGAGAACATCTCTCCTTGCGCCATTGCAGTAATATAAGATTCATGGCAATTATCTGACAAACAATATGATCACGGACTCACGTAAGTGGATGTTTCATCAAACAGGACTGCAATGAAGGAAGAATTTACTGAGCTGGATCGAACACCAACCTTTCAACATCGAGTGTTAATCTTTATCTTCGTATCGTGATTCAAATGATTCTTGTTGTACAGAGATGAAGTCCATGAAAGGATCAGTATCATTCCAACTTTTGTATATTTCATGATCTTCAACATGGTTTGGTGCCTATTTTCTCATGATTTGTTGAAATATCTGTAACTAATGATTTTTCTGTGTAAACTGTACTTTTGTTTTCTCAAATGGTATTTTTCAACAGAATTCATGCGTTTTTCAAGAACGAGAATTTGAAACATTTGGAAACAGTTAATCTTTTCAATCAGGATAAATTATTACTTTATTTTACAAAATTATTTAAAAAATTAGTTACTAAGGTATTCTGGGTAATGAATAGTGAGAAGGAGATATATGGTAAAATCAGTAATTACTAATTACAGTATAATATCGATATGGTTCTGTTCTCCAAATTAAGCAAAGGCCTATGGGAAATAACACAGAAATAATGTATTCATTGTCAAAAATGACAACATAATAAAGGAAATCTACAAACAATACTCGAATGGCATTCAAAATATTTAATTCCAAAAATAAAAATTAAAACTTGTTTCCGAAATAAAAAAGTTTCGAGATTGAAACAAACAAACAAAAAAAAAGTATTTCATAGATTAAAGCCAATATTTCTCGATTTTTTTCAGTAGAATAGGACCACCGTCGGCGTTTTGCAATGACAGTTCCTTCTATCGTTTTAGAGCAAGTGTTGGAATTTTAAGGTTGATTTTAGGTTGAATCACTTAAAAATTAACAGAATATTCCTTTCTTCATTTTATCTTCTTTGAATATCAATGATTCAGTAGTTCTTCCATTGATATACCAAGAGCAGGTGAAGTTGTTAGGACCTCCCAACACCATTGCATCCCAAAACGGAAAAAAAAGCAAGACTTTGGACTTGCTTTTGGTTGGAAAGTTTATCGCTTTGTTTATAAACTTCCCATCCCATCCGAAAGAGGACACAACTTTTTTTTTTTGGTTGAACGGTTATGACCATCATAATCTCTCCCATTTCATAATCCTGGTTACGTTTATGACTTGTTCATTGCGATGTAGTTTTCGATGTAGTTCGCACTTCTTCGGTGTTCACATTTGTTCACACTTGTTCGATGTGGTTTAGCCAATCAGAAGGATGATGTGTTTTTTTTGTTTGTTTTGTACCTTCTGTGGATGAACTATTAAGCACATAAGCACATGCTTAGGAAACCAAACGAGACAAAAAAATAAATAAATAAAAATAAAATAATTATATCATGCTTATCGGCTTTAAATTTAAAAACTCTCATCATATCGTTTTGGATCCTAATCCAGGGCCTGAGGGCCGCTTGCTGTGTAAAGTTCTTTGAACTTAAGAGTGTATAAGTGATGTAATTCCGTCAATCCAAGTCTCTGGAGTCCAGATCGCTGATTAAAAAAAAAAAAAAACCAAATAGCTGGTCTTGGATCTTAATCCGTGAATGGGAGTGAAAGTTGAAAGAGTGAAGGAACGTTACTGCTTGGCTGTGCTTAGGACATTATGAACAATTAATCATCTTCTAAATAGAGCCATAAATGGCTGGAAAGAGATCTAGATTTTTAAGAAGATCCTTTCGGAAGAATAAACGAAGAAACACCCATACCTTACTTGGATTTGAACCCAGGGCTTTGTAGACTACAGCAGAATAACTTATCATATAGCTATGGCAGAATATGTTTCGTTTTACAAAACAAAATATTAACAAAGTAAAAGACAATATAATACTTGCTTTACTCCAATATTTAAATATGTAACCCACATAACTATAAAGTATAAAAAACTTGCTTTATTGAAACGTGAATTAATTAACAGTAAAATTACAGTTTTCGATTTTTTTCCCAGGCCATTTGAATAACAAATAAATAATAATAAAATACTTTGATACCATTTATATATATGTGTAGAAAGAATTGTTTGTTTCACAACAAAGCAATTTCAGAACTTTGTCCAGTTCTTATCATTTTGTGAGTATCTTTTATTTCATGATCTTTGAAGTATTTATCAAGTTATTTCAAAATACATTTTAAAAATAGTGGTGAAGTTTAAAATGCAAAAGTAAAATAACTAAAGGATAAAAAATAGTTGTATCAAAGTAAATCATTAAATGAAAAGGATTAACCGAAATTTCGGTTACAACTAAAGCTCATTATCAATGAGAAGCGGAATGAAGCGAGGGGAGAAATAATGATCCAATGAGTGTATATTATATTACTTGTTAGTCATTTTTTTTGTCAATATTTAGTTTATTTCATTTCCTTTCCACCCTCTTTCTTTTTTCTTTTCTCTCACCAATTTTTAACTATATTTTTACAATTTTCTAGTATATACAGATCACATGCTATCTTCCCTCAATTATTCCATTCGAGTCCTTCTTAAAAATCTCCAAAATAAATGAATGAAACCACTCTCCCTATCTCTACCTTCTTTCACCAATTCCACACATCCTTACCATCTTTCATTATTTCGTGATTCCTTTGGATCACTTATTCTTTCTCTTTCACTTGATTCCTCTTTATTTGCCTTATTTATCTTGATAATGGGCATCAGTTAATATCCGAAACATCGGTTTTTAACCTTTTTTACTTATTGATTTGTACCTTCTTTTGTAAAAATTTTTAGATATATTAAAGTACAATATCTGTCGATTTACATCCTATTGAGTTCGACCGCAGTTACTTTACCAAATCATAGCAACTAACTGTCCTACATCTGCTCTAAAAAAATTAAAGGTTTAAAAATCTTTAAAATTAAAAACGAGTATTCAGTGAATGTTTTATTTCAATTTTAATTGATTTTTGTTGAAGCTAAAACTGTACAGTAGAAGGTACAGTTCCTACAGTCCTCTGCAACAGCCTTACATCATACAACACTTCAGCACCAGTTCTAATAAGGATACATAACAGTATTAAAAGTATTATTATCTGTCTGTACTGTTTTATTACTACTTTTATTACTGTTTTATTATTACTGCAATATTTTGGCGTATCAGGCGTCGCGCTGTATGAAGAGGTTCACTTAAATATGTGTGATACAGTTTCCGTAGTATTGGATCTTAAGCTTTAAAATACATTTCACTTCACGCCTGTAATTGTCGAGATACACCCATATTGACTTGCCACCCATACCGAAATGTAATTGGATGTCTGTTGATGGATACTTGTATTTGCGTAATTTTAGAAATTTTCCTCACTGAAAGAAGACAAAATAAAACAAAAAACAGACTGGAAATTAAATAAATCACAATACGACTTTTACCTATCACAATGGTAAACTGTAACTTATGATAAATTTTTCGAAAAATCATAGCATATTTATATATAAAACGTTCTATTTTTATTTAAGTTCTTTAGGCCTGTACTACAACAATGATAATGATGTGTAATTATATTATTACATATTAAATACTTAGAAATATTTTATAACGAAGCTTTTCAACGTGATATTTTATTGCAATAAAGAAGATTAAGGGACCTTAACATCTCCCTGAGGACTTTTGAAAAAAAATCAACAATCTCAACCAAGAATAGAATCACAAACTTTCTAGACCCAGCTAATTGAGAGTCACTGTAAGCTTACTTTAATTTGCTTCCTACAATATTAAGTTATTGTCCTAATAGCTACTTAGATCTTCTGTAGCTTTTTCTAGATTTTAATCGTAGATGCTTCAATCTTTTGCTTTAATTAGCCAAGTTTTCAAAAATAGAAAAAAAATTAAGATGACGCACACATAACTTTTGAATTATGGATATAATTTCCAAACCTTTCAATATTTTTAGATTTTGATGGGTTTGCGTTTGGATACGAGAATACCTCTCATCTGCATTTGTATTCTTTTTTCACAAGAGAAATTTCATTTAATCGACGAAATGAAATTGTGACATGACTGATTGAAGAGATAACTTACAATGGCAACATAATAGGTAATAAAAAGTGAGATTTGTCAATAATAAAATTGATAAATTGTTAAAGTAATTGCTTTTTTTTAAAGAGAATAGCTGATTGGCTGCAATTAAAGCTCTCAGATTTAATTTATGTTCGTAGGAGCAGTGCGATCTCTAAGTTCTTTTACGAAACTTCTCATTTTATCAGTAACTAAAGAAATTATTAATTATTTTAAAGGGCCGATCGATGCTCCCTGTTATACAACACTTAGATCTGTTATACAAATCCTGGAATGAATAAATGGCCATAGACAACCAGAGGATAAGAAAGACAAGAGGAAACTGACGAACAGAAGAAATAATTCAGCCCCGTTCGGGATTAGAACCCAGATTCAGAGCTACCAGCCAAGTTACTAAGCCTGGAACGACATCTGTAATTAAAAGTTTAATTTCGAAAACTGAAACCTACATCTTTATATAATGATCTATAAAATTAATTGTCTCTCAAATTCCATTTGTGTTCATATGAAGCAAGTAGACTGCAAGATTTTTAAGAACTTATTTTATAACACCTGAAGATTTAATTTCGCAAATTGGTTCATACAATGGGTGATTTGGATCTATTAACGTCGCAAATTATTGCGAAGTCTTAACGATCAAACGCGACGATTTTAATCTGACTGAAATGTTCAATTAGATCAAGCACAGCGGATTCTCTCCGAAAATTTTAATATTTTCAGAACATAAAAGAGTCGACTCCGGTTCTCCAACTCTTTTGCGAATGTTGTTACTTTAATCACTTGCTTTCAGAAATGAAAAGTAATATTTCTTCTAACTTTCTGTTTCTTCTTCTACAAAGCAATCGCTCTGAGTTTCAGAAGTTATGTAAATTTACTGGCGAATTAAATGTGGCAGGAAAAATTTTTCCAGCTTCGTTAAATAATGCCTGATTTTTCGTCGTGTTTATGTATCCTAAATAAGCAAAGAATTTTAAATGCAATAAACCAAGGAAGCCTAGGCCACAGCAATTGCCAGGCAGACGACGGCAATAAAAATGCCTGAGAAACAAATAGAAACTCCCACAGAAGCAAGGAATTCAATTTAACAAAAGTGAGTGCTATAACGCTCTATTTGTTTTTATAGACGACGACCTTTTTAAAGAGTCATTTTCACTTACATTAAAAAAACACACGAGGAACATAACTTTGAACTCCCAAACAAACACCGACCAAAGAAAGAAAAAGCTGTATTTCTTCTCGTTTTACTTTCTCG
>JAFIDM010012231.1:71690556-71705494 GCA_023159025.1 Thereuonema tuberculata
TTGCTTTCGACGAATGGTTCTCTTGAAAACCTTTTAATCTAATTGTGCCCGAGTTTGCGAGTTTGAAAGCGAGGATACTGATGACACTTCACTTCTTCCTCTGTTATCACGTTGTTGTTGGTTTTTTTAACTGGGTATTAAAATGCCAATCTATCAATATCAAAATTTTCAAAAATCCTGAATCAAACTAGCTCGAATTGTTTAGAAAAATTAAGGTTCTTCGGCACAAGAATATTTAAGGTGAGCGAAGTAAAAGACTTGATTTAACGAAGAAATAGTGTTAAATCCACCAGTTGAGCAGTCAATGTACAAGAAATAATAGTACATCAGTAGAATAGTTACAGGAGTGCCATCGTAGAAAAGAAATTATAACCAATGTTAGGAATTTAATAAAGAAGAAATAATTTGCTATAAAACTAAACGAATGAGGAATATAGTTAAACAAATCTGTTACATATGGGAAAACGATGGGAAACTTCCATTAATATAAACCTAAACCTACCTGAGTTCCTATTTTCATTTATTTTTAGTTTATATCCGGTGATGATATATTTCTAATTTTTGGCTCCCTCTACTGATTCTTTTAAATGTCTTATATTTCCAAATAGATGCAAACTTGTAAAAAGTCTGATGAAGAACAGTCAATCAATGTTCGAAATTGTCAAGAATATATTAATATTACGAAAAGTGTGCTGTTTATTTTATAACATTTCTAATGATGTCTTGTCTTAGTTTTAAACTGAATTTGAACATGGTGTTTGGGAAACGCATTTTTGCAAAGGAAACAAAAACAAAAACAAACAAACAAACAAACAATAAATTAAAAAAATATATGTTTTAATATTAATTAAAGCTAAATGGGTAATTTGTATGATCGTTTAAATGGGATCTTTTTAAATCCAATTTAATTCATTACTTAAAAAAATTAAGAATTATTGATTAATAATAATGCAGAATTAATACAATAATAAATAATGTACTCACAAAAATCTTAAGAACAATATATACTGTTCGGTTTTGTTTACGAGAGCCTTCAACGCTTTTGCGCATGCGTCAGGTCTCCTTCGATTTCATCGAAATAGGGGTTGTTTACTTTTTATCTGAGTTAGTTTACTGGTAGCAGCGTTCTATTTGCACTTTTCAAGAAAGAATTATGGAAAGAATAAATACTATTGCAGAAATGCTCCTCCTTTATTTTTTCTTAAAAAGCGAAAATGTCCAAAAGAATTTCTTAGGAAAGTGCCCATCTCAGCGTATCACCCCTCTGCGGAGTAAAATCGTCCACCAGTGTGGGTCTGCTTTTTGAAAACGAACAGTAAGTAGTTTAAATTCAAATGACAATGATTAATTAAATAGAAAAGAAATTAACCAATAAAAGTAATAAAGAGTTATGACACACAGACCCCTTGTGCAAAAGTTAGTTGCTAATCGCATTTAAGAGCCAAGAAATAGTTAAAAGTATTTTAGTAAAACTTACATTGTTATAGAAAGAAAATAACGAAAGAAAATTAATCTGAATAATAAGTTTATGAAATATCAGCTCTATTCTTAATATGTTTTTATATCAAAAGCAGAATTACATAATATTCTTTTACGTTACTTAACATAAAATGTATAGATATGCATTATACACTCATGGACAAAAAAATTAGCGCACCAAGAAGGAGTCGTCAAAATGAAACGAAAATTTACATACGTAACGACTACTTTGATATAAGTAAATGATTAGAAAATCAAAGAAAAAGGATAATTTATTTCAGAGAAAAAGGCAAAAGAACGGAGGAGTTAATACTCCGTTGGACCCCTTCTAGCGCGAATGCACGATGCGATACGATCGGGCATTGAGTCATACAAGTTCTGTATGATGTCTTGAGACATTTCGTTCCATATTTGCTGTAACCTTGCCTCTAGTTCGTTCAAACTCGTGGGATGCCCAACTCGTCGTCCCAAATGATAACAGATATGCTCGATTGGAGACAACTCTGGGGATCGGGCAGGCCAAGGAAGGGTAGTAACAGTGCGGAGACAGTCTTATGACACCCTTGCCGTATAAGGCCGAGCATTGTCTTGTTGAAAAATGGCTCCTGGGAGCCGTTGCATGAGTGGCAACACATGTGGTGGTAGGATTTCATGAACATACCGCTGGGCTGTCATGGTGCCACGGAACAATACTAGGGGTGACCGTGTATTGTAGGCAATGGCACCCCATACCATCACACCAGCTGTGGGAGCGGTGTGTCGCTGTACAGCAAAAGCAGGATTGAAGCGTTCACCACGGGCTCTCCACACACGAACACGATTGTCATCACTGCCGAGATTGAATCTGGATTCGTCGCTAAAGACGACCTGGTTCCATTCCGCTGCAGTCCAGTTTCCTCGTGCGCGGCAAAACTCCAAACGGAGGCGTCGATGGGTGGGCGTCAAGGGCAGCACACGTAATGGGCGCCGCGATACCAACTGTCCTTCAGCCAGGCGCCTTCGTATGGTTCGAGAAGACACAGCGGCCCCTAGTGAAGGTGCTACCTGTGCCTCGATGGCGGCCGATGAAGCAGTTGGCTGGTCGCGTGCATTTCTGACTATGTGGCGGTCTTCTCGACGACTGGTCTGTCGAGGGCGTCCTGAGCCTGGTCTTCGTGTACATGATATCTCTCGGATCCACTGGTCCCAAAACCTCCTCACAGCACAATCAGAGCGGCCTAATTGACGAGCTACTCGCCTAGCTGACCACCCAGCTTCCATCATGCCGACGATTCTCCCTCTCTCAAACTGCGACACCTGCGTATACTGTCTTCGAACACGGCGTAATGGCATGTCTACCTCAGCTCTTCCTTTGTAAATGATTCAGCACACTCAAACAAGCTTTGGTTACCTGTTTTATACTGCACAGAGTACGATGTTCAACGCCCTCTACCGGCTATACGTAATGCGCAATCACGCTGCATTTCTAATCATTTGCATATCTCCCCGACATGTACCTTCATTGCAAGTTTCGTTACGATCCCGCAATTATTTCGTGGTGCGCTAATTTTTTTGTCCATGAGTATAGTATTATTATTATAAATTATTAAAATAAAAACATAGCCGAGGACAGTTTGCAATAGATTAAAAAAATATATATATATACAACTATACATTAAAAAAATGCATCATTTATTATTAGATAGGAAATATTAAAAATAGAAGATTAAAAATAGAAGATAAATTCACTATTTGAATTAAAATACAATGTAAAACTTTAAAGTTATAATTTATAAGTTAGTTTCGGCTTTCATATTATATTAAATTCGACTGACGTTTCAAATCATTTCAGATGTTTTTACGCCAAAAAAACGAAAGAAGTCCTTGAAAAAGTTAATGGGTTCAATAATATTAACATTTAATATAATAAAGAGAAGTAGTGTTAATAATAATAATAATAATAATAATAATATGGAGGTAGGACCGAGTATGTGTTGTACCCATCGTCCTGTCCGGCACTGGTGTGGTGCCTCACACATTGCACCACAGTCTCAGCACATTAGGACTTCACAAAAACACTTATGCACAGCTGCAGAAGGCTGTGGTACTCAACACAACACACATAGTTAGTTGCTGGGGAAACCAAGTTTGATTCTTTTACATAATAATAATAATAATATAGGAAAATCATTTCTTGCAGATTGTTAAGTTAAAAACGTCTTAAATTAGTCCATTTTAAAGTAGAGATAAAACCTTTTAATCTTAGAAATCCCAAACTCTGGATATAATTTTTAAACATACAAAACATGCAACAAATTAAACATAAACATACAAAATTACATTATACATACATATTTACATACATGTAACGTGCAAACATATATAAAAATGTTCACATACATTGCGCAAAACAATTCTCATCCCCACGCGACACCAGAACTGCTTTCTTTCTTTCACTATTGTTTTTTTTGCCCAATACTATACATATAAACATTCTTAAATGCATTCGTACATATATAAGTGCATTCAAAAGTATATAAATACATTCATAACACATTTACGTATACATACATTCGTAAATACATACATACATACATAAATACATACATACATACATACATGCATACGTACATGCATACGTACATGCATACATACATACATACATACATACATACATACAAATATGAAAATAAATGCAAATAAATGAGAGATTTTTCGATAAATAAGCAATATTGAAAGACAAAAAAAGGGGGGGGGGGGTAATTAATTACTGAATACATATTTTCCAAGCTTTTTTTTTTCTTTCGTTTTTTTTTCTTTTTCTTTCTATATTCTATCGACTTTCATAGCTATAAGGTAGAAAGAAATAATCCGAAAACTAAAGTAATGAAGAAATAACATTTTCGAATAATTGTGAAAAACATTTTCAATGTGAAATCAGATATGAATTAAGTTTTAAAAATGTAATTTACAAATTATGAGTCACTGTTTCTGCAATTCAATCTTCCTAATAACCTTTAAATCTCCATTTGAAAAATCAATACAGTGATTAGGTATCGTAGTAGTATTCAAAAAAATACCTGAAATAATTAATAGAAATTACATGAGAATAGAGAGAATGTCTTCTGGATATGGTTATCCCAGTGGATGAACACCAATGATCATGAAACAGCTTTTCTGTTTCTGTTTTACTGATTGATCAACTAAAAATACTGAATATATAAGAACATCAATGCTAGATAACTTTTAAATATTGCTTCTTTTTTTTTTTTTTTAATTCCTGGGGCAATAAGTCAATTTTAATTTGTTGTGCAATATGTCAATTCAAAAGTGACAAAGTGTGTGTATGTACATTCCTTACAGAAAAAAAATTAAATAGTGGAATTTAGGCAAAGAAAAAAATATAAGCAGAAAACAAAAAGTAAAACAACAGACATTATCTACTAACTTGAATTTCAGATTCAAATGGGAAAACAAAGAAAATGCATTTACAAAAATAAAATTGATAAAGTAAGATATAGGAAAAGTTCTTAATAGAGCCAACACACAAGTCTAAAAATTAAGTTAAAAGTTAAGAAACATAAATATTTACAATTAAAAGAAACTAGTTTCTCCCTGTTAACGGGTCATCATCAGTGAAAATCGTCGTAGGAAAATTGACTCCAATAATTAAATTTTGATAAATTTGAATTTTTAATACCAAATTTAAAATAATTTCTATATAGCTACATTTTAATTTTCAGTTCAATAATTAGTTAGCACTCCTCTCCCCTTTTATTAATTCGTCTGTGATTTTTGTTTCTTTTCTTTTTTTATTGGTTTTAATTGTTTTTCACTTCAGCAAAAGAAAAATGCACAAACTTTTGCAACCAAAGCTTTAAAGCTATTTTGAATTCCATCAAATGTAGCCGTGGCTGGTCTGAATCCTCAAGCAGTCTTTTCATTCTTTGGCCTGTCAAAGTAATCATATGTTGTTCTAAGCCTAATCCATGTCCTCGTGGTGTATTCAGAAGAGGGTCTGTGAACGTGTATCATCTTTAGGTTGTCTTGAATGGTGCTCGTCGTGTTGCCATGCCATACACGCCACCAGAACAACGCTTGCAGAAAGGAGACCTAACGTCCCAGGCAGCCCCGTGTCACTTTCGTCACTGGCTGACGGCAGATGGTCGTGGAGGACAACGGTGCCTCCATTTGCATAATTCCGTATTTCATCACCGATGAATGGACTATTATCAAACGGACAAATCCTCTATTTAGTCAGGCTAAAAGTCCTTCCAGCAGTTCCTGCTGTTGTTGCGGCTGCGTTTCAGAAGTGTAAATATTCAACTTTGCAATTACGCAAAAGGTTACTTAACATCGATCCCTGAATTCGCATTAGCAATTTAACTAACGAGCTCTAGTTAAAAATAATCGTTGTAGAGCAAAAATGATGAAGACTGATTAATTCAAGATCAAAGGGAAGCCTTTGAAATTATCTAAAGTACTTAATTAATGCTTTGCTTCTAAAAGTCGAATTGACTATAAATAGACATCCTTACACACTATCTTTTCTTATTCTACATTTCAAGGAAAGTGGGCTTATAAAAGAATGAGTCAGTGTGTCTGTAAACGGATCTTCTAAAAACTTAATTTACTTATTTACAGAGAAGATCTATTATTATAAAAATGTTGAAATATAAAAGAGATCTTAAATTTTACCTGTAAATTCTTGCCGAGTGAAGATGACAAGAACGTTCCTACAGAAAAACCTTAGAACCGAAGCAATTGATTTCCATCGAGATAATTCATTGAAATTCTTTTATTAATTCACCATTTTCCGTTCTTTACTATTTGAATTAATTGGATTTAGATAAGTGAATTCAAGAATGCAGTTTTTGTTTATTTATTTTTTTCAGAAATTGAAAATGTATACTATCGGCAGATTTTGTAACTTAAAAATAAATGGAGATTTTTCGTTTGCATTCAATTCATAATCTAAAAGGAAAAAACAAAAAAACAAAACCACTTGAAAGAAATATTTCAGGAATTCAGAAAAAAAGTTTTTATTTATTATTATTATTATTTTTATTGTTAAGTATATAAGGAGCGTTTAGACTGATTTTACAACATATTTTATAACATAGATTAAATATTCGTACCAGATTCTTCATGTTGGATTTCGGCACTCTGTAGAATATTCTTGAACAATGATTGTTATTTCTCTCTATCTTCGAGTATGAAATTGAGGACACTTTGATTTTGAGGACTTTTTTTTTATGAATTGGTGATCAATTAATCCATTTGTATGTATCACTGTATATTCCATGGGGCCCACTAGCTGGAGATAAGGTTTCCAATATTTTATTGACTCCGGACTGAGATGGGGTCTAAACAGTGTGGCCGGAAAGTTCCCGTACCCTTTAATGCAATATCCGGTGCAAAGATGCTGTTTTCAGACGAATGTGCGCTTTATCGCAGTTCACGCAACAGAAATGCTGTCTCTTGGGCGAAAGAGAACCCTCATTACATTGGAGTTGGAGATGACCTCACCTAATGATATAGGCTGCGATGACGTCACGTCATTTGTTTAGACTATATTTTTTTGATGGTATTGTTAATGGCCAAACTGATTTACACATATTACGAACATGGTTAATCCACAGCTTGAAGACACGAGTATCATGCGTATGTCTGTAGCAGTACGGGACATCTGCTCACTTCGCTCTTACTGTTTCTTCATGAACATTTTCCAGGACGCTAGATTGGTTGCGGTACTCCAGCATCGGCAGCTCTATTGAAATGGTCACCCCGAAGTCCTGACCTCACGACGCCTGAAAACTCATTGTTCGGGATCATGAAGGCCTGTGTGTATGAACGTCATTATGCTACAAATGAAGAATTGCGCAATGCAGTTGAGGATGCATTTCGAACTATCACACCGGATATACTCCAAACCAATGTCAAGTAGAAGGTGTTTTTAACTTAAAATTAAGTTTTAATCATCTTTGGAAGTCAACGAACACTTTTGAAGAAATTAATTACTGCGTCCAAATGAAAATTTTAGAATTTTTCTCACGATTCTTAGCTTCACTATGTGATGTCGTTCAGCATCGATGACTTCAGAATTTTAGAAAAGTGATACCAAACATCAATTCACAAGTCATCGATGCTGAATTCCGTTGAGACTCAGGAATGCATTCATTTTCACATTTCAGGATACATTCAACAATACACTAACAGATATAGAAATCTGTTAGTTCGCGGTTAGAAATCTGTGACTCCGTCGTTCGCGGTTGTCTCTCTGCTAACTATGTCAGTCGACTATCGATTCAATCTACAGTAGACTCCCAATTATCCGCGGAGTTGGATGGCGCGGCAATCGCGGATAATCCGAAATAGGACGAAAAAGGACGAAAATCAACACAAAAATGCTTTTAACATGTTTTATTTACATTAAAGTGGCAGTACATACATTATAAATAATTACTTTATTTTAATTTACTTTAATTTCTTACTTTTTAACAAAAAAAAAAATCGGTTAATTGTCTTTCTTTTTTCGTGTCGAAACACGAAAACCCCCTACTTGGACGTCGCTAAATCTGCCTCTTTTATTGTTTACCTTATTCTAGTTTTAAATTTTTTTTGTTAATTCCGCAATTTATTGTACAGTAAAAAAAAAAAAATGGAAACCGGAGAGGTCCGTAGATAATCCGCAAAACGGATAATCCGCCCGCGGATAATCGGGAGTTTCATGACTTTCATGAGTTTCTACTACTAACTTAAATCTCATCATTAAATGTTTCTTGATGTAAAGAACAATAAAGAAACAGTTTGATTTAAGAGGAGAAAAGCTGATTGCTTCATCAACAGCTCTTAGGCGAAACGAAAGAAGATAGATGCCAAATCCTTTCAGGAACTTCTTGCTTTCATGTTGTTTGTTAGTGATTAAAAATCACTAGATTTTTGGAGAAGCAACGATTATAATTCAAAACATTATTACGGGATTCGGAAACTGATTCTTGTGAAGTGATAAAAGGTTGTTGTTCTGAAAGAAGATTTGGCTGCCACTTGCCATCTGTCTAAAAGAATGAGAATACAAAAACAAAGATCAAATGAAGAAATAAGGAAAAGATTTGGTTTAGTGATTGCTTTAGAGGTAGATACAGGAAAAAAGATTGAATTGCTGTAGCCACATCCAGATAATGTGGATAATGGATTTCAAATAAAGTATTACTTCTGAAAATTGTAGGAAAAGAGGATGTCCCCAGAATGAAGTGGATCGACAAAGTATATAAGAAGACATAATTGCCAAAGCGTGGAAATGATAACTTACTATGGAAGATGCATTATGGATGAGAACAGAGAACGAAGAGAATTTATTCGGCGCCTCTACGTCGCCAATAGATAAACTGAAAGAAAAAGAAAAAATTACTTAGGCTACCACTTTAAAATTTCGACAATTCTTACACAATATTGATTATTTTTAACATTTCAATCTACGAGTTTATTTAAATGCATTATTAAATGATAAGTACGGTTTTTCGAAAATTTCAAAATTCCAAATGTTACTCCCAAAAGATTTAAGGATTGAAGGAATGTTGATGGCGTTGCAATTAATAATTTGTGGTTTATCTGTTTGAATTAAAAGTTAAATTAGTTTTTGCTAGATTAACTATTAGATTCGTATTACATTATATATTTATTCTGTTTAATATTTTTATTTGAAATATTAGATTTCCATCAGCGTCTTAAGATTAATGGCAAATTAAATCAAAAAATATTTATATATTAATTTGTACCTAAACTAAACTAAATTTTAATTTAAACGATTAACAAAATTTTTAATTATTTAAAACTGTTCTTAAAAATCGTTTTAGGCTTTTTCAAATTAACAGAGAAAGTAACTTGTCTTTTACATCGTGATTAAAATGTTCATCAAAAATTCAAAAGCTCTAAGTGGACTAATCAAAGACCCAATTGATAATAATTGGCAATAATTGAAAATATCGGCTGCGATTTGGAATTATCATTAGATTAATCTTTGTAATACATCATGAAGATTTTTCTTGATTTTTTTCCCTTCTGATATATAACAAAGCATTAGGGTTTTCGTAAAATACCTCTTAGTAGCATATTCCTTCTTTTAACTAAAGGAAATCCGAATATGTTATTGTTCATATCACCCTTGACTAGTTTTAGGACTAGATTAAAGATTTTAATACCATTTACTTAAAAAGTACAACACTGCAGATTTGTTTATCCCTGCTTACAACATACATATAAAGAATTAACCTTCCTTACGTCTGAAAATTGAACAATTATTTATTTTAAGTCTTACAATTGAAGGACTTAGTAGAGAAAGAGGGCATCCCTGATAAATGTTTTTGAGATATTTTGTGTTTTGTAAGATTTCTATATATCATTACATAAAATATTAAACCTTAAAACAATTAAGACATTAAATTGTTAGCTATTGAAGTAACTTTCTGCAAATGCTGGGCATAATTTTCAGTGTTAGATAATTTTACTAGTCTTATAACATGTAAGATTTTACAGTAGAAGAAAATTAGTCACACATGAATCACAAAGCATTCTAAACGATATCATGTTAATCTGTTACGTGAACTCCTGCCTGCTGTTATCCTTCCATTTCTCAGGATTTCGTTTCTTCTTTTTGCCTTTATGCATCTGAATTTCTTCATTTTCGTCCATTGTAGGCATTACATTTACTTCAATGTCAGACAAATTGCTTGAAAAAGTTATAAAAGAAAGCTCTTCTCCTATTGGTTAGTGGCCAATCAGAATCGAAGTTTTTTAAGGAATGTGAAATAGCCTCGTTATTCCACTAAACACGAATCTCTTAACAGATCTTTTATATTTTTATCTTAAATTTAAAAATGAGGCTAACCCACACTACGACACTATAGATGGATATAATCTATAATTGCTGCAAGTTTCAGATACCTAGTTTTATAGTTTTCTTACAGCAAAAATATTTATAAAGAAATATCATCCAGGGAAAGTGAATTTAAACTTTATATACTTTACGTAAACAAATAGCCACTGTGATCTCACATCTCACTGATGGCAAACTGCCTTCAATCATTTCTTCCCAGAGGAGATGCACTTCCGAACCTCATCTAATTTCCCAAGCTCTACTGATTTTAAGACCAATTTTCGTGAATTTGTCTTTCTGGTGGCCGAAAACCTTCATGAGGGAATATTTTGAATAGTCCATCGGGTTACACGGGGGACTGATTCGTCCTTTTTGATGAGTTTATGGGGTTTCTTGTAAATAATTCCGGGTCATTAGGCTGATTTGGAGGTATCCCGTCTTGCTGGAAAATATAGTTCTCATCAGGGTACAGCTGACACCAATTAGGAACTGCCCCGTTATCTAATTATGTAGAGTAAAGTTGATGTAGCTGTCAGAGTTAACTTCAGAGTTTACGTAAAATAAAATATATATTTTTGTTTATTTTTAAGACTTTTGTGTTGTAAATTTATTACAAACATTGTTGCATTACAAGTCACACAATCAGAATATTAAGAGTTATTTTAAAATACTCCCACGATGGTTTTTCAACATTTGCTTTGACTTTTTAACAAAACTACAATTTTTACGTATTTGAGGTTTGAAGCAATTAGGGTGATTCTAAATTCCTTGTTTAAAGGTAGGTTAGGAATACAAAAACAAACCATATTCAAATAGTGAAATGTAAGTCCGCAAACGCACCCGAATGTGCTAGAGGGCGCTGTTTGGCAGAACATTAGTTGGGTAGTCTGAGTCATCGTCATTTCAGACGTTCACTTTGTACGACTAGGATGCATTGCTTCACTACTGGTCAGAGGGCAGATATGCACCTAGCCTATGGGGCAGCAAACGGAAACGGACCAGCCACTGTACGATTGTATCGTGAACGGTTCCCTAACTGACATGTGCTCAATCATCAAACGTTTGCGCGTTTGTACCAGATACTGCGTGAAACTTTGATCACCTACTGTGAACCTGTAAGCGTACATTTTACTGTCTTATTGTAAGCATAGGGCTAATAAACATGTTGTCTTTTATTTACCTTACTTGTCTTTTATTTCTGAACCTTAGTGTACCTTCTAGCACATTTGGGTGACGTTTGCGGATATACGTTCCACTAAGAATACGGTTTGCCTTTGTATTCCTGATCTAGCTTTAAAATTTGTACAGGAATTTTGAATCACCCTGTAGATTATAACTGTTTGTTAATGTAGCCAAAACTCAATCGCTTAAGATTTGAAACTTTGAATTGTTCAAATTATTAATCTTTGAATTTTTGTTTTTCAAAGATTTTTCTATCTATATATTGGTGTGTGTGTGTGTGTATCACAAGATCTAGTGATATGCATTGTATCTGGTATTAGATCAGAAATATTTGCATTCTAATACATTATTAGAAATCGGAACAAAAAACACATCAATTAAATTCAAAGCTCTGTAAGGAAAGACTATAACCATTCGAAAAAGAAAATCGTTTCAAGTAGATAAATCAGAAAAGAAAAGGAACTATTTCAGGATCTCTGCATATAAATTACTTTCTTAGTGCAACAGATGCATCGTCTAAAATGAAGTTTAAAGAGGAATCGTGCATATTTAGGAGAAACTAAACTAAGCGAGTTCCATTTTTAGAGCGACACGATAGTTACCAGCGACTGTTGCTAACTGTGCGAATTAAACTAGATGTAGGCTACATTATCTCATATTTCGTGCAGGAAACGATTGCGTATTCTGAGCTGACACTCTCGCTTCAGCAATTGCTGACTTACAATATATCGCCTCTTCGATTTTTCTTGTAGCTCTCTTTAGATGAAAAGAAGCAGATGTGAATCCATTGATAAACGAAACAGAACACTTTATTAAGACAAGACAGTCAAAAAAAAATTAGTAAAAAATATAGAAAATCGTAAAAAAATAATTCAGTTTAATCATTTAATAATCTTTATTACTGGATCATGGGCCGTAATCATTGAATCAAAATTTTTAATATAAGACTACAATTTGAAAAGTCTTGTGTATTGATGGTATATTTAAATAATTTTTTATGCAATAGGAACTTTATTGAATTTAACTTTAAATTTCAAAACTTACTGTACAAAAAAACCACAGATTTAAGTAACAGTTACTTGGAAAAAGAAATTTTGGTCAAAACACGTTTTGTTGTTTACTTAAATTACTCAATTTCATGATTTCATTTATTATCATGAAATCATTTTCCTTGCTAATTACAAAATTCAAAACAAATTCAAGTATTTTTTTCATTCTGAGAGCAAAACATCACAAGAGTATTGATTCACTGAGCTGTTGAACAATACAGTAATTGGTCCTTTCCCACCTTTGTAGACCTCTTCTTTCTTCTCATTTCTTTCTCCCATTCTTTTTTTTTTTGTTTTTGATGGGAGTTTCCACAGAAGAGGAAAACAAGAAGGCTGGGAGATGAATGACAATTTCTAATAATCATTAAGAGCTATTCAGTAGCGCTGCTCGTGCAAACGCGTGAATCACAGTAAAAGACGACTATTTTTAGATTTTGATTGAAAATCTCCATAAGCTGCTTGGCCATTTACTGCGCTCCGTGCCGAGGTTTTAAAGCTGCTGCCACTGCCTTCCTAATCGATAGTTTTAAAGTCGCTCCTTTTACATCCCAACCCCTAACTACTATTAGAGGGTTAAGTAGCAACATGTCTCTTACTCGTCCCTTGAAGGAATTGCTGTACCAGGCGAAGTCCACCTTTGATTTCACACAAGCACAATGTCTGACCAGAGGAAATCTTTTCGTGAATTGGTCAAAGGTGCACCTTCGGATTCCAAATTCTAATTAAGTTAATTCTAAACTTCTAAATTTTAATAATTCATTGTTCCAGGAATTTCTTTGTTCTTCTATTAAGTTGAAGAGTCAGGACTTTTGTTTATTCTAAGATAAAGGAATTATAATTAGATAAATTATAATAGTTGTCAAACCGTAGATGGAAATTTAAAATCTATAAAAAAAAATACGAAAACATTTTAAAATAGTGTAAGTCTTCGTTCTCAATTTTGACCTTTACCAACCGAAAACATTCTCTTTTCCAGCAATAGACAGTCACTGTACTTTTTCTCTGACAGGAAATTTAGACAAGACCGGATCAAAATACTCATTTAGACTCTCGAGAGAAAAAAGATTTCTGTAATTTTCTCTATCTCGTTTTTTCTTTAAAAACGGATTTTACTTATTACAAGGATTATAAAGTAAGTTTTATTTACTTTCTTACTAGACAAAGATTCAAGTTACCAGACAGACATATAATAATTTCTCTTTTTCGACATTTTTCATCTTGGTTCCTTCCACTTTAGCCGTCTATTTCTTATTTCTTTCTTTTCCTCTCGTTTAAGGATCAGGTTTTCGTTGTGCCAGATATTGGTATGGTCGAATTGTAGCTTCAAAAAAAGAGCCAGGAAAAGCCACTCGAAACAGTCAAATGAACTTTTCCAATTGGGCTGATTTGGAAAAGGAAATCCAATAAGAGAAGAGAAGAAAGATTCACTAAGAGGATCTGGCGGCGAATGAGCTTGGTATACAAGAAGGCTTAAGCTTCTTTATTTGATTTCGAAATTAATAATCTTACAATAGGAATGGTAATGAAACCAGATTAGTTTCTGTTGAATTCTAATACTGTCCAAGTTAAAGTTGTAGACATGTTTTATTCAATTTTGGAATCAAAAATTATGATTATGCTTATTACAGAAAGTCCAATTGAAAATGCAATGATTCAGATACTTTAATCTATTTTCATTTTTTTTAATAATGTTGGAATTAGGAATCTTGAAAATTTGGAAAAATTGTATAAATTACTTTATAGTTGCTGTTTTATTTCATAGATGATACAAGTTCTATTTACAATTGACTCTAGGAAAACTGTATTTTTTTATGTTGTCGTAACTGCAGAAGGCTGTGGTACTCAACACTACACGCATAGTTAGGAAATTTATGGACACAAGCACACATCCCTAATCATTCTTGCACACATCTTTACACTTGGCAGTATGTGCTTTGGTCCTTGACCCGCCATATTGTTTTTGCTGGGGAAACCCAAGGTTTAAAACATACAAACATAATAATAATAATAATAAAAAACTCAACACAACACGCATAGTTAAGAAATTTATGGACACAACCACACATCCCTAATCATTCCTGCACATGTCTTTACACTTGGCAATATGTGCTTTGGTCCTTGACCCGCCATGTTGTATTAGCTGGGGAAACCCATGGTTTGAAACTTTTACATAATAATAATAATAATAATAATAATAATAATCCTAGATTACGACATCCTAGATTCTTGGGAAGAATTCGATGCGTTTGAAGGCCAACACCAGCTAAAGAACTGGCAGCTGTGATACACATTGTTTTGTAGTGTACATAATAATAATAATAATAAATGGTAGCATCGATCGTTCATCAACAACTAGCACACAAACATTCACTTA
>JAFIDM010012231.1:71715125-71758484 GCA_023159025.1 Thereuonema tuberculata
CCCCCCCCCTTATATACGCCCCTGGAGTCGTCAATAATGAAGTTGTAGGATAAAGATATCCCTTCTTGATGCCTCTAACTCACTGTTCACTTTATAAGGTTTCCAAAATACTTGATTATTTAAAACATTGTGCTTATACAATTAGCAGCCCCCCCCCTCCCCACATCAAATTCAGGGCACAGGTACCAAATGCTGTAATGGGCCCCACTTCCGCGTGAAGATCAAAATCATAGATTCTTGTTAGCCCACAAATACCGTGAAATCACCACACGATTTCATATTTCTTTTAAACTCTCAGTTATTAGCATTATTTTTAGAGTAAATTAATTTAACTCCAACATCTACTTTTTCCATCTCTACCCAAAAGTTTAGAAATGAAGTTTAGAAAAAAGCTTAGAAAAAATTTGCTCTATGCGGAATAGCTCTATGCAGAAGGTTAAGCGGAAAAGATAGTTTATATAAAATTTGGATTTAATTACAAATAAACAACCTAGAAATGATAGACTAATTCTTGTAATTTTTGTTTGTTTTTTGTTTGTTTTTTTTTTGGACGTTTAACGTCCGGGCCGCGGTGCCGAGGGGCCAATTGACTCCCTGAGAATTAGTATAATGTAATAATTAAGTCAGTAACGTAGAATTTATTCGCTATTCGTACTTAATGACGAACAGATGTTTTTAATGATTTTGTACATAAGTTACATAAACTTTATGATTTGGGAGATTTTAAAGAATATTTTGAGATCAAACAAAAAAACTGAATTGAGTTCAGTTGCGTAGTCCTAGTAGGAACAGGGAGGGCGACGTCATTGAATAAAAGAGGTCACTATCAAAAGAAAACCGTAGTACAGTTCTATATTTTTAATTCATATGAAACTACAAATCTTGTTCAATCATTGTACAGTAGAACAGGATTTTTTTAATGACGTTCTTTGTAAATACAAGATAACTTCGATTTTTGGCATTCCAAAGAAAACAAGCTGTAATGTGTATTTACGTGTCATTTCAATTTAGCCTAAAATCTTAGTTCAGATTTTTGCCACCAAATTCTCAACCATTAACAAGCCCTTATTCGTCTACTTCTCTCATTAACTGTAATTATAATTAGGCTTTCTAATTCCATTTCAGGACAGGATAAAAATGATGGCCAGCTGCACGTTTTAACGAGTCGTTTTCATCGTAAAAGATTTATTTTGCATAGGATCATGATGAATTGTTTATGACTGTCAGCGGAGGACGAAGGACTTACAGGACATTTAGTTGTTCGAGAAAATCTGTCAGCTGCAGCTGAAAAATTGGTTGGAGACACGAAACAAAGTTTATCGGGATTGTGTTTGTGGCCTCGTTCTAAACACGATGAGATATTGTTGTGATAGCACTTCATATAACTCAGCAACTTTTATTTAAATAATGAACTAAAAATTCATTAGCTAGGACATCAGATAACAAAGTTGAAGGTTTATTCGTATTCTTTTATTGTGTCAAATATTTTTATTCATAAAATGCGTATTTAGAATTAAGGCAACTTAAAAAAAAAAATATCTAAAATGTGTCGTTTATTCTATTTAACCCAGTTGCTTTTTAATTCTTCTTATATTCTTCTCTCAATAAGGATTTTTTTTTTTATCTTTTTCTGTAATAAGCTTTTTCAACGGCTTTTCAGTTATTGTAGAATTTTAGTATTTCTTAAGGTAGGGCTAACAGGACAACTCTCAGGACACATTACGACAGTCTTTAATCTATAACTGCCTTATTAATACATTTATAATTACATTTTTTTTAAAAAAAATACAGTAATTAAAGACTTTCATTTTTCATGAATTATTAATTTTTTTAAATGCACTATCTCACAATTCAGCTTGATATTCAACTGGATTTTGTGATTATTCTAAACCCTTATTCTAAAAGAATAACTTGTGTGCTGAAGATGAATCCCTAAAATACGTTGGATTCGAAAGTCTCCTTTTTATTGTAAATATGTTTTTATTTTTAACTTGCGTGTAGTTGTTATCATTGTAATTTTAAAGGTATGTTAACACACGTAAATTGTAAATATTCTAAACCCTTCTTAATGTAATTGACGGACTTTTGGTTCATCTTTTCTTGTTATACCATCTTAAGGGAATTAATCATTCGTTTTAATACATATCCAAGACGACACAAAAAATAATTCAGTTTGAATACCAACAAATGTTTTTGCAGAAAACAAATTGGTTTTCAAAGAAAATCTCACCTTTAAAAAATAACTTTTAACTTTATTAATTAAAATTATAATTTATTAAAGACTTAATTAAGGAGTTCAAAAAGTCTTTTGGAAACTGTAGTCGTAATTTACTTTTCATCTTAAGGTGAACGTAGGAGATAAAAAAATAATAAATGTTATTAACCTAATTAATGATGTTTATTGTAGTTTATAAAGCTTTACTAAATAAAATTGAAAAAAAAATAAGTAAAATGAATATAAATCAGCACGATTATAAATAAAAGAAAAAAAATAAGAAAATATAAATAAAACAAATGCCGAACATGTTGTTTCTATGCTCTGATCATAAACAAATTTAATTGGAATTGAGAAATATACAATTAAAATTGACACTAAAGATATCCCAAAATATATGTATTTAAATCCAAATTTCTTAACAATAATTTTTCATCGATGCACAAAATTAAAAATGACTAAATACACTCAACTGCGTTAGTTTCAGAAAAACTATGGATTTTGAAACGAAGAAGCAATCATTTCTGAATCCTAATGACCAAGGAAGTCGAAGAGGTTGCTGAAAAAATCAAAGGCTACCTACGACGATTCAAAGGTGTGTGTTTTTTTTTAAAACCTAACAATAAAATCCAACCAAATCTTCAATCAGTGCTTTGTTAGATAAAGCTGTGCTATTTGTACCTTATCATGAAGACAAATCACTTTCGAAAATCTTGAATAGACCTTTTCAGTCTCTTTCTTGGTAAAAGCGAACGATGTTTGTCTGATTCACTGCTGCAATTTTATTCAGTTTCATTCCATCCTGTGTCAATTCATTCAATAACATTACTCAATTGAAAGATGATGACTTTAAAGGGAAAATGTTGAGCTCCGAGAATTGGGCAGTTTTCAATTCACTTACAGCAAATGCAACATTATATTCAGTCTAAAGTTTTCAATCAATCACTTAAATTTTCTTGTCTTTTCTTACCAAATATTTCAAGAATTGTAGCTTTCATTTCCTGAATGCTCTTTTAAAAGGAGAATAAAATGTAAGAATATTTAAAATGATCAAATTATCAAAATTTTGATTATTACTAATTTTGTTTTATTTTATTAAATATTTTTTTAAAAACATTTCTTTGAAAGGAAGAAGTTTGGGAAATAGCCTCATGGGCTGCTTCTTGAGAGTCGAGAGTTCATTTGTGGTGGATGGTGAAGGCACTCGACAGGCCAATTGTTTACCTATCGTACACCAGACTTGTTCGATGGGGGACATATCGAGCGAATATGCAGGCCAGAGAAGCTATATCTGCGGTGCATGGACGATGTCGTGGACATTCTTGGCCAAATGTGGACGAATATTGTCCTGCTAGAATATAGCGCCGCGACAATTATTGAGAGTTCCATGAATTCATATCAGGCAAGATCGCGAATTCAACCGTAGCCATAACACTTATCGTTGGGCAGCGTTTATCACCGTATCTTCCTATCGTTATCACCGTATCTTCGCGACCATCATGGTGCAGCATAATTACAATTAGACCTTCAAATAATATGACTAATAATAAAGCAAATTAGAGTTTTGACTACCAGTAACACAAATAAAAAAAAAACGAGCCTTCAAAACCATCTTCTTTTCTTGTGAGATCATTCTAGTATAATGTTTGAATATATTAAAATGGCGGCTTATTACAAAATTATCTCACAAAATTACTCCACTTATGGCATATGATTTTTTTTATATTGATATTTACATTTCGGGAAAAGGAAAATTTAAGTATTATAAATACATTATTTTTATTTTTAATACAAAAATTAGTACGAGAAGGAGATAAAAATTTCCATGGAAACGCATTAGAACCAAAACAATGCTATCTAACGTAATATATTAATCCATTAACTATTAATTGTACGAGGTTTGATAAGATTAAACTAATCGAAATCTACTAAATTAATGCGGACTTAATTATTTATTCGTAGAAACTGCATTTTTTTTTTTACTGTTTATCTCAGTAGATTTTTTACGATTTCAAAAATAAAGTTGAATTTTTCTTTTCTTTTCCGCGATTTAAAAAAATAAAATAAAAATTAAGGAAAATAAATAGGCCTGTATTTTTTCCTTTTTTTTTGGTATTTTATTTTTTTTTTACTCTCAGAAATATAGTATTTAATACTGTTGTAAGTTTCAAGTGATAAATTCTCATTTCTCAGGCTTAAGGTGAACCGTGAGAAATGGATGCTTGGATCTGTCTGACTGCAAAAACATTCATACGTTATTCATTACAAGTCAGGTAAATCCCGTCTAATCATTGTTCACTGACCGTGGAACAACTCAAGTCTAGAATAAAAAAAAAAAAAGGATTTATACTTAACTCATCATATTTAAATAATTTTAGAATAGATCTCTAGATAGGAACTAATTCAAACGAAATTTGTTAATATTTATATTTAATGATTTTTTTATTAGTTTTATTTGTAAAATGGATTTAACTGTATATTTGTTTTAATTACTGTATATTTGAATTAAAAAAAAAATCAAGTAAAAAAGTTTATTATATTTTTGTGAAATTTTTTTTGTAAGTTGTGCAGTTACAAGATTAGACAGACTGACGGAATTTGAAATTGGAATACTCTAAAACAATTAACGAATTCATATTTGGTTTTTGAAAGCTGAAAGCCGTCTAATGAGGAAATGATTAAATGACTAAATGCTCAAGATTGTTAGTCCTTGTTGTATAGGTCCTTGTACAGATATTGCTTAATAAATCTTTGCGTATATCTCAAGACTAAGTACGATTGTTAAGCATCGGCAAAATCAGAGTTCTATAATATGTGATCTTGGGTAACTCCTTGTCTACTTATGTATCCATGTTCGCTTTGCAATGGTTGAGAATTCTTTACTGGTATCCTCAGAAATTTCATACCTACTGGAAGCTGAGTTTGGCACTTAAATGACCAACTTATCAATACAACATTGTGAAAAACACGTAATGCGATGTTGCCATTTTTCCGAGCTAAAAAAACACCAGTCTTTGATGGCTTTTACGAATGATTATTGGCGAGCAGTCATTTTACTTTCGATTACTATCATTGTGGTTTTTCAGTTACTCCTGATTACTCGGTCTTGCCATATCTTTGAACAGTAGCTTCTGGTGATTCTCTATGTCTTCTGACACAAATTCATCCATCGCTGCAACCAGAAGCAAGATTCGTCACTAAAGACACAGCGGGGTCACTTGCCTTTCCACTGTATCTTCCACATATGAGTCTTTGTGTCTTTGTGTCTTTGTGTCGGTGAGTTGAAGGCGTCAGATTAATATCGTGAAAAGCAAGTTGACTTTCAGCAAAAGTTAGCAGGAATTCGTCGGCTGACATGTGGATCTACTAACGTTTTTAAAGTGCTAAAAACTATAAGAAGGATACATTCTCATGCCTCTTAGAGACTTCAAAACTAAAACTTGTGGATTCACCTCTATCTAAACTTGTTACCATGTCTAACCTTTACCCACCGTAAAAATCGTTTCCTCATATGAAATAATTATAAAAAAATTGTCGATCTTTATAGGAAAACTTACAGTATAGAATATTTTTTTTATATATATTTTTATTCAGAAAGATACTATGTATAGAAATATCTACATACAATAAAACAAGCTATCTACTATAAAGCTGTTATTGTATTGTAACTTAACGCCAGAACAACAATGTACCACTAACTTGTAGGCGCTTTTCTATCATAATCACATATTGGCACCTGCAAAATGAATTAGAAAAAAAAAATAGTTATTATTACATCATTTTATTAAAAATTGTAAAAACAACAGATAGAAAATTGTCCAAGATAAGAATGTCTCAAAAAAATGTATTGGAAAATCACTGTTGATTTATATTCATCAGATATATATACACTGAAACTCGGTTATAACGCGGTTGTTTATATCGCGAATTCGGATATAACGCGATTTGGTCTTGGACCCCCTTATATTTTGGAAAAGGTGTGTTTAATTGTAAAATTACAAAATTTACCGTTTTTTCGCCTAAAATCAAATCAAAGGTGTAAATTAATATGCTTGTTTCCTTATTATTTACAGTAATTGAGACTCTATATCTACCCTAATGTCACGAAAATGCGTGAAATACAATATATTTTTTAAAAAATACCAGAATCGCGGACTTTTTCGTTTAACCAAAATGAATATCGAGATCTATTTTTCTGCCAATGACAACCAGTAAAGTGGCCCATGTAATCTAATAGGCGTATGAATATCTAGTTTCGATCCACATGACTCGTCGTTTGTACAAGATGCCAAGATGGCGGCGCCAAATCGATTTTGGCTAATATAACCCATCAAAGTATTGAAAATATAATGATTTTTGAATTTATAAATATAAAATTCTCTCACATAGCTCTGAATGATGTAGGTAATCGTGAAATGACCATTTTAAATCGATTTGGAATCGTGTGGGCGATAATAGAGTGCGATATACAACATTTGACATCGCGAAGTAATAAAAGTTCGGTTATATCGCGATCTTCGAAATCTTGGATCCGAAAGATCGCGTTATAACCGAGCTTCAGTGTACTTTCCTTGTAGTAAAAACAAACATACTAAGAAAAATAGAAATTATCAATATAGTTACCTATTTCTTTCATTGAAATTAGTACTCATTTTGTATATTTCGCATGATAAAAATATCAATTTATAGAACTTAATAGACCAATTTCTTATAAAATTACTTCACTTAATTTAAAAATTAATACTTCTATCAGATGTTGCTCAAATCGTAATGATAAACAAGGTCACGTTTAGGACTCTGAACAATCGATGGATGTTACTCTTAAGATTAAATCTGCCTTTTTTTCTGCTAATCTTATGTTCTCTGTGGGGTAGGGAAAGTCGAGGTCGCAGGAAGAATGTTTCAAGGCCGATGAGAAAGTCACGTAGCAAATCATAGCGAAAGTGAATCAGGAGAACCCTTCATCATGAATGGAAGTGCAGAGGCTGTTAACGAATGACGTCACATTGCAGACACATTAATACATACCTACAATAGTAGAAGTAGAAAGGATTCTATCTCGCTATATGCATACAAAATATTTATTTTATGACTTTTTATAACGTAGGCTTCGTCTCAGATTATCCATTTTATTAATTATTTTAACCCAAATTGCTTATTTACTTAACGAAATTTTTTTTTAATAACTTAGTTTTCTTAAACTGTAGCTTAATACTTAACTTTTTTTTTTAATGATTATTGTATTTTTTTTTTCTTCATTTAAGAAATTTCAAAATTTGATGTAAATATTGTGATTATAGAAATGATGATACCATATTCAAGAGTTTTCGCTTAAATTTTATTGTTGTAGATAAGGATTATCAGACATTTCATTAAATTTATTAGCATTTCTTTTAAAAAAGTAAAAATTATGATATGTAAAGAAAAACTTGTTATAACACTATTATATTTTTATTAGTTGTGTTTATTATAGTCGTTTGTAATAATAATAAACAAGAATACAGAGACAGTTCTTAGCCTCTGTGACTTCATAAGCAAGGTGGACTTGTTAAGACTTTTACATAAAGTTAAAGTGTTCCACTACAGAGCCTATGAGGACCTCGGGGTCGCGGGGGGTAAGGCTCCCGGCGTTCCGTGACCAACGGGACTAAGTTGAGGTAGGGTGGTCAACCCGACGCCCGCCCGCCTTTAATCCCCGGGAGAGAATCCCGGTACCTATTCAAGAGGGATGGGTAGACCTTAGGACCCGTTTGGAGGAGAATGGAGCTAGGAAAAATCCCCACCCTCCGCCGAGGCCGGGACTCGAATCCATCACCTCGAACCCGCAGCCAAGCTCTGCTACCACTCGGCTACCGGGCCCACTTTCACTTAAGTTTATAAAAAAAAAAAACTGCAAAAACTAAACTGCGAGATCCAAGATTAGATTGTTTGTTCTTACAATCGTATTGTACTTATTAGCAGAAACATTTTAGGTGGGTTTTTATTTCTGTCATTTTCCATTAGGTTTTTTGAATTGATTGATAATAATAATAATAATAATAATAATAATAATAATAATAATTACTTTTTTTTCTTTTTTTTTTATACTTGGCAATATGCGCTTTGGTCCTTGACCCGCCATATAGCTGGGGAAACCCTTGGTTTGAAACTTTTACGGTATAGTAATAATAGAAAAGGTGTTTATTAAATAACTATCTGAAGAACAAGTGTTCAGCATTAGAATTTTTTCATACGATTATCAAATATCGTTTATTCAAGTAATATCAAAGCATGGAATCTATTTCTCCAACTGTGGAAGTAGCTATGTAGACAATAGGAAAAGGAACTCTCTCCTGGGATTGGCCATTAATTGGCCAGATTATGAATGGCTGAGGTATTTTTGATATCATTCAACAGGTTACATCGGCAAATTTGTGCTTCACACAAGATCGTGATGAAATTTCCCAAGCCGGAAATAAACGCGGAAATAACAGCATTTTACTGAATCGCCTTATATCACCAGTCACGAAGAAATAAATCATGAGATGAGTGGCCAAGTTATTTTTTTTTTTTTCCAGTGCGAATCTAATTTGTTAAATTGCTGAAGTTCAAATTCAGCAAGAAAAAAAATACTGAAAGTTTGAATTTGATATATTGAAGATAACGTGACAACATCTTTTAATAAATCAAAAAAATCAAAAAAAAAATAAAAATAAATAAAGCTTGTTTCCGAATTGGCAGTTTTCATAACAGCACAAACATAATTCCTCTCAATACAGAGAATACGGATTCCAATATCCAAAATTTCGGCCAAGAGAAAATATTTCCATAACTTATCACAGCAAAAGTACTGCTTAGCTTTTTCTTAGCTTCGCGCTAAATATGAAAATCTTTCCATATTTAAAATACATTCTTTTGGATAATTTATAATACGGATATATGCTTATTAAAGAGGCTAATTTCTCTTAGCTTTATTATTATTATTTTTGTGTGTGTAATTTATCAAATCTTAATTGGGGTGGAAAGAAAATTACAGTTAATTAATCCTCAGTTTAATTCTTAATTGCGATTCTATTCCCAACTAATTCTTACAATCAAAAATCATTATTTTTCACAATTACAAAACAGTTAATGAAACTACAGTAGCAACAACAACAATAATAACATTAGTAATAATAGTAGATGATAACTAAAAAAGCATTTTTTCAATTTCCTCGTACGTTGTGTACTTTCGGGTAATTACATACTTTACTACACGGAGACATTAAAATTATAAATGATAATCTACCGTAATTGTTTCATTCTTAATGGCGATCATACGTTATATATATCTATATATATATATATATATTCCAGTTAGTTATTATAGATTTAGAGATGTAATGTACTATTTCCTCCGTGAATAAATAAGAATACTAATTTCGCAAATCAAATTAATCACCTTTCTAACTCTTTCTAACTTAATAACTTCAATTCCGAAGGAAAATGTACAGTCGTCGAACTGTGCCTATAAAACGACCAAGTAAATATATATTCCGAGGTTCCCGTCAGGCATAACCCAAATAATAAAGCAGGATCATAAAAGTACTGAAATATAAAAAAATAAAATTTAAAAAAAAAAAAAAAAAAGACACTAGGAAAACCATCGGATTTAAAATATAAACAAATATAATTTATTAAAACTTGTCTAAGGCAAAAATTTACAATTATTTACACTTCCCACCAGTTCGAACGACTTGCCCTAGGCAATTAGCTATTGCTTATAGAGCCTTTAAAAAGAAAACAAACCAACCACCATATAACCCTTTTCTACTCTCAACTACCTCAAAACTGTACTTTATACTTCCCACAAAAAAAATATTCTGATAAAAGGATCATATCTATATGAATAATGGTTGCTTACAATCAATATAAGAAATTTTGTATATAACACCTTACTAGAGAGTGGACTGTAAAAAAAAAAAAAAAAATTAATAAAAATAGATAATAATTAATACTGAAAGTTCTTTAAACTTAAAGATTCACACACTCAATATTCTTTTATGTTCAATATCTCTTACGGGCCCTTATTTCTTTCAACTACTTCCTTTCCAGACTAACCATCTATGGTCCGCTATTCCCAGCTTCGTACCGCTATACCCAGCTTCGTACCGCTATTCCCAGCTTCGTACCGCTTTTCTCAGCTTCTTACCGCTATTTCCAGCTTCTTTGCGCTATTCCCAGCTTCGTACCACTATTTTCAGCTTCTTACATCTCTTTCCAGCTTCCTTAGGCTATTCCCAGCTCCGTACCGCTACTACCAGCTTCGTACCGCTATTTCCAGCTTCCTTACGCTATTCCGAGCTCCGTACTGCTACTATCAGCTTCGTACCGCTATTTTCAGCTTCCTTACGCTATTCCCAGCTCCGTACTGCTACTATCAGCTTCGTACCGCTATTTTCAGCTTCATATCGCTATGTCCAGCTTCTTTACGCTATTCTCAGCTTCATATCGCTATTTCCGCTATTTCAATCGATTCTTCTTTCCGCAAATTCTGACCTCCGAAATTTCTGCATCTTACTCTTCTGGCGGTCCCAGGCCACTTTCAAGGGATAACGTCTTTTTGCTACAGCATCTCTAATGCTGTGTCCTCTCCGATCACCGAATCGGCTCCCTGGATCTCCCCGAAATTTACAACCTCAACACAACTACTCCAACCGCAACCACTGTCTCTGACCTGTTTATCGGTCCCTTATATACATTCGCCACCCCCATCCATGCAATAAGATCAACTAGAACAAGGACTTTCTTTGTCCTTTGTCTACAAGCTAAGCAAAAAAAAAATAAAAAAAAAATAAAAATGTTCCAATTTCTTGAACGGAATGGAAACTTTCCACAGGTTTGACAAAGAACTACTGAATGGAAATTTCCTACAGGTTTGACAAAGAACTCCGATCAAACACAACTATTAATCCCAAAATATAATATTTTATCAAATTTCAATCGACTCTCTTTACAATTGCAAAGAAAGGAAAAACACTATTACAACCTATTCTTTCATAACCAGCCCCACTCTCTTTACAATAAGAAATATAATATTACAACCACCATCATTATAAAAAAAAAAATCAAAAAATGGTTCGATAAACAATCGAACCATTACAGAGAATAAAAATAAAAATTGCAACTACCCTATATTATAGTTAGACAGAAATTTAATTAATTTTTAACGACCCATTTCTGAGCTATTGTGATAGCGACCAAAATCGATAGCTATTGCGTTTGTCCTGTCTGTCCGTGTCTGTCCACCCCTAACAACTTCCAAACGAAAGGTCGGATCGACAAACGGATTTCACCATCATGTTCAGAGGCCCAAACAACCCATGAATAGGGTATTTTCAGGCCCCCCCCCCCCATGTTCGAGATATTTGGCATTGTTGTCATTGTATCCACCTAACAACTCCCGAACGGAAGGTCGGATCGGCAAACGGACTTCACCATCCGAGTACCAAACACCGTAGGAATAGAGAATTTTCAGATGCCCAAAACCCCATGTTCGAGATATTTCGCATTGGTTTCTTTGGATTTCAGCTTTTAGCTTAAATGTTAGAAATGCAACCATCTCATTTCAGTCGTCAGCTTGCTGGCTAAGGTTTCGGAGTCATATATTGAAAGTTGTCGAATCTGATCTGTATATATTATGGTTTTTTTTTTTTCTTATTTTTTCTGGTCCTATTTTATTTTTATTTTTTAACGTTTTTTATTTTTTTCCCTTAACTTTTTATTTTATTTTTCTTGATGTTATTGTACTTCCTTTTTTATTAGTTTTTTGTATTATTTTTAATTATTTATATTATTATGGGTCGCCCTTAAATTTATTCTTTAGCACAAAATTATATTCACTTGTTCTACTTATAAAATAAATCGTTGAAGATAGAATTAACGCTTTAATGATCATTTCATAATTTTAATGCAACATCTCGTGGTTCCATGAAAGTGTTTTTTTAGCGGAATTTCTCATCGATTGTAATGAAATAATAGTCTGTTATTTCAAATTTCTGTACATTTTCTATCAATTTAAAATAATTTCAGATATGTTCCTTTATGGGTTCAGATATATGATTTATCTTTTTATCTTTGGAATTTGGATGGATTTAGATGGATTGTTTTCATGTTTTTCTTCGATACTAGGTAGTGCATTGCATTATTATTATTTGATATTTATACAATTAGCATTTATCGTCCAAATAACATATATTGTTTGGATGTTAAACACTGATCATTGCAATGATGGAGGCAAATACTATGCTCAATTACAGAAACGAACTCCTGTTGGTTTTTGTGTGAACGAGTCATCAGAGATAAAAAGGATCGTTATATCCAAAAGCTGTGGCCGAAAGATAATGACTTATTCCTGACAGAAATAGTAATGTGAAGGCCTTAGTGGTCAATCCTGAAAAAGTTTACTTATCTCCTTCACACATCGAACTGAGACTCATAAGAAAAGATCGCCAATTGGATCAAAATAGCGTTGGATTTATCTATTTGATGCAAAATTCAACAAGGAGTATCTGTGGGTTCTAATGAAAGATGAAAATCTTGAAGTGAGTAAAAAAACAGCAGAATAACAATGTTTCAAAAATATTTCTGTATTTCTTGTATTTCGAAAAGCAGAAAACTACTGATGTCACGAGTGATCTTAAAAAATAATACAAATTTACGGAACGAGATTCCAGTCAATATGAAACGAGATTCCAGTCAATAGTCGTCGTATGCTGACTACTGCTGGACATTGGAAAGAGATCCATCGCGAGCGAATATAATGTTGTTATTTTTTAGATAAAATAGAATTTATTTTTTATTATTACGTGCGTACTGAATTCCTCCCTAATTTCCCCAGTTGTAATAGTAGATAACTTAAAACCTTCCGTGATGGAAAAAGAATTGAAATTCATATTTGAATTCAGCAAGAATAATTATAATGGTTTCACTAATTATTTAAATTCTAAATTTTATTTCAGTTTAATATTTAACCAGTTGCACTATCCTTTTAACTTAAATTCGTTCAATTGTTGTAAGTTATTTCATCAGCTTATAAGTGTGATATACAGTGTACATTGTGATATACATAACTGTGAATTCTACGTCGATGTGTTTTGATGAAATAACAGAAGAAATAGATTGTTTCCAGATTGTTTCAGTTGTTATCAAATCCACTTTGCTCCCTCCACACATTAGATATATCGTTATACGTACGTACAGGGTGTCCAGAAATGATTGGGGGGGGTTTAATGATTGAACTGTGGCTCCGTTACTTAACATATCCAAAAAATTATACAGAGACATGGAGAAACTCTCCAAGTTTTTGTTTCATTTTAAAGATGCTCGATATGTGCACCGATAGTGACTCTACACACATCAACTTTATAATCAAGTTCGTCTCACACTCGACGTAGCATGTTCCTGTCAATTCCAGCAAAAGCATTGCAGATGGAGTCCGCAGTTCTGGCAGATCAGCCGGTAAATGTGGCACAAACACTGTATCTTTCACATAGCCCCATAAAAAAAAAAAGTCACAAGAGGTTAAGTCAGGGGAGTGTGAAGGCCATGGCAGCGGTGCGTGATCGTCATTCCCGGTCCGACCAATCCATCGGTTTCGCAGTGAATAGTTCAAGAAGTCACGAACGTCATGAATAACGGTTGTGACAGATTGACTTGAATGGAATTCGAGGACAATATACGCTTTTTCATTGTTGGTCGCCATTGTGCAACTGTAGCGCTCTTGTGGTTGGTGGCGGAAACATTTGCCTTCCGGGCAATTCAAACAAAACTTTGTGAGATTCTTGTCTTATAATAACAATCTCGATCAGCAGAGCACTATGAATGTGACCATTACAATCATTTGTAGACACCCTGTATATCAATATATAACTATATTTTTAAGTCAAAATAAAGTTTTTAATTGCTAATCATTGCTAAAAAATAGAAATTAAGCAAAAAAAGAAATAAGTTAACAAAGTTAAAAAGGTATTATACAGTGGTAGTATTGCAAAGAATATACAGCTTAGTTTAATCACAGTTCGCAAACTTGTACAAGTGACACATTTCTGAATATGCTCTTTTTTCTTTTGCATCTGGGTCTACATTTGTTTAATAAAAAACGGAGAATAAATTATAATTTAAATTATAATAATTTTCCGTTTTATTAGCATCTGGATTACTTTCATTAATAAAAGATGGTACTATTCGGATTAATATAGTCGTTAAAGTTAGAAATCACTTAAAAAAAAAAAGCACAAAAAAACCCTTAATGTCAGGCAAAAGGTGCATATTAACGTTTAACGGCTTCTGTTAATGATAGATGGCTGCCCAGATGCTTGTTTAATCAGTGGAGAGTCAAGCAAATGACGCAGCTGCGTCTGAGCAAATAGCTACGTACAGTCGTTATCGGTGTTACGAATTCTAAACCATGGTGTAATCTATAAACATTGCGTAACTTTTATAGAATATCCACGCAAAACATTCACAAAAAAATCAGGATATAATATTCTGCATCTTTCTCTGGTTTAGTTTTCACCTGCTTGTGGCCATTGGATGTTTGGGATGGTACCGGAAGTAGGTGGAGCCACCACTGATGCATCACGAATACTGTACCGATCATGATTATAAATGCATCTATATTTGCATGTTGCAGCTGCTAATGCAGATATTTAATTTTCACTAAAAGCACTGATCTAGAATAGAAACTTTTATTTACAACTTAAATTATGTAAATTATCAAGTATACAGCTGTATTAGTAAATATATTGTATTTATATTGTATTAATTTGCAAGGTTTTTATTAAAATGAGTGAAATTGTGGAATTTTGAGCTTTATAAAAAAATAAAGAATGATCTTTGGACATTTCAGACATATTTTTGCACTGCATATATTCCTGTATTTTATGTAGAATGTTTATCCAAGGCAAAAATAACAACATATTTACCATATTTATCCCAAGGTAACAAAAGTTGCATTGCTGCAATTATGAGAGATCACTTGCTTTACATTAGGTCTAGTGAAATAACTAGGTTTGTTAGCTTATAGAAACTAGGTATTTTTTCTTTAATTTCATATATTTTTTAGTTGGATAAAATATATGAAAGCAAAGGAAAGATATCTAGTTTCTATAAGCTAATAAACGTAGTTATATAAGAAGTTAATAAACATAGTTATTGTAAAAAAAGTTATTTTTTGTATGCTTTTTTTAATATTACAATTCAGAAACTCTAAAAAAAAATAAAAAATTGCGGCATGGTTGTTAGTGCCACCTTGATATGTAAAAACCGACTAAAGATTCTTTTATTTTCTTAGTTTCGTATTAACTTGCAAAACTATATATCTTACAAAGAAGATCCATGAAATTATCGCTTGATATAAATACTACTATCAATAACAATTGTTTTGTACCATCTCATTTCTTAATTGGAATTATATGAGTCAAAACTAGATGTGTTTTAAAACAGTAAACTTATTAATTTATTAATTTCCTCATCTAGATTATGTAAAACTTTTCATTTTCTACTGTAAGCTTATCTAGAAAACTGGACGAAATTTAAATAAAAAAAAACAAGAAAAAAACCCCAGCATAACATACAAATGCAAAGAAAAAAAAAGCATAGAATATATTTTCTACTACGGGTGTCAAGACTTCACACCGCTAGGAGGCTAATTGTAGCGCTTGAAGCATTTCAAAATCTATCTTGCCATGGGAGGGAGGGAGACAAAAGATTCAGTTATTTTGTCTTCCCTGGAAATCGCATTTTGTCCGTGATGTGAGCCTTTAAGGCCTTAAGCTAAAAGAAATTACAACTTAATTCTTATATAATAGCTATTTTTAATTTTGTCTAAGTCTTTCGCAAAATATGTCTTCACATTCCCTTCAGAAGATCGATAATACCTTTTAAAACCTTAGATATCTTTTAAAAGTTTTATAGTTTATGGTTTATCGTAAAGTTCATTTAACCTTTAAAAAAACCTTTAATTGAATACGTAAGGTTTAATTAGAATTCTTTTTGGTTGATGTGTCGAAGAATCTAATTCTCTGGAGTGCTGTAGAACGATCAAATTATTACTGAGTAGGCATGACTCAGTGTTTTCTTCTGATCTGTTTGCATTGTTCCCATTGTGCGGCCATTCAAGGTCACGGGAAAGGAGAGGAAAACATTATTCAATTACTTTACAGATAAGTTTTCAATTTAATTACTTATTTATTAATATTTTTATATATATACATATTACATTTCTATATTTTGACGTAAAAACCCAGTATACTGCAGTACATTAGACGAGACTATTTGTAAAAAGGAATTTTCTTGTAGGTGTTCGAAAGTCAATTAATAATTATTAATTAATCAACCATTTAATCAATTAATTATTTCGCTCGTCGATTTACTAAATTTCAGGATTTCTGTTGTGTAGATTCAAGCTTGTAGCCACTTTTAATTAAATATACGGGAAACTATAATTCAAATAATCTGATAAATAATAAAATGATAGATTAGAATTTTTACTTAAAATTGTAAATAAAACATTTTACACAGTATGTATTAGAAAACATTTAATTACAATATGGTATTTTTTTTAATTAAATCGTCGGGTCGTGAATATACCCTACAGGTAATACAAACCCTAGAATTATCGTACAAACCCTAGAATTTTTAGAATGTGCGATAGATGCCGGAAAGAGAGACAGAAAGAAGTAGATAAACACTGGCAAGAAAGGAAACATTCATGCCTCCTTCAGGATTCGAACCCATACAATATATATTTTGTAAAGTAAATGTAGACCATACAGTAATGAAGTTCATTTCAGACACGAATAAGTAAGACGGACTGGCAATGGTCAGTATGATGTCATTCGAATACTCGCTTCAAGAATTCTCTTTTAAATAGTATTTTCTTTCATCGAAGACTATAAGTGGGTGTAGGAACGTCTTTAGAATTAAAAGTTTATTCTACATATTTTTCTTCTTCTAATCTTAGATCATTTTTCCTCCCTGATGTGGTCTAACATAGTTAGTTATCATAAGGATAATGGTGTACTGGTTAACATACTGATTAATGTAGTGTTTATTAAAATATAATACAATTAAAAGTAATATTATTTTTTTTATCCATTTCTTCATCATCATTTTATCAACCATTTTCAATCAACTGCAGAATGACGTCTCTCCAACTTTTTTCCAGTTCTTTCGATGAGGCATCAATGTTAATGGTGTCTAATGGCAGTACCTGCAGTACTGATGTAAGCAGTTAGGGGTGATACCATCTCCCTGTCTGACACCTTTTCCTATCCTGATTTTCTCTATATCTTTTTGCAAACGAATTATGGCCGTCGCGTCCTTATTTTTGTTAAGCTCTACATAGCTTACATGGTGTCAATATCGTGTTTCTCTAAAAACAGCAGACATGTTAACTGTGTCAAAAGCCTTTTCATAATCAATAAATCCAATAGAGGAGTGTCACCTCGTATTTATTGGTTCTTTCAATGACTTCTCTTAAAGCATAAATTTGATCAATCGTACTGTATCCATTACGAAATCCAGCCTGATATCTTGGTTGGATAGAAGTTTTTTGCGAGCGATTAGTAATAACTTTCGTAAGTATTTTATATAAAAAAATGGCAAAAAGCTGATAGAGAAGATATTAGAAACTGTAGATCTTTTTCCTCTTTTAAAATAGTAATATTATCGCCATATTCTTCCGATGTCTGTTTATGTGTATGTTCTGGGAACTTTACTTCTTATGTTCCCGTTGGATTTATCCCTGTGGAATTTATCTACCTACAAAAATATTATATTTTTATATTTTTTTTTCTTAATATATTAAAAATTAACATAATAAAATAACAATTAAATAAATGTTGTAATAAAAGTAAAAGTAGTAGTAATATGATTAAACTAAAATAAATATAAGCAAATTAAATTTTATTCACCACTATTAAAAATTAAAATATCTCCTTTCATTAAAATGTTTTAAAGTAAATAACATGTACTGAAATCAGTCAATTATAACCAAATTAAGATAAAAATCATAACATTGAACAATCTTCAATATCTAAATCTTAGTGATATTTAAAGATAATGACAAAATGCATAAAGATAATAGTTATTAAATAAATATTATGATAAGAATAATTTTTAATTAAAAATATTATCAAAATTAATTATGTAACAGATATTATTAAGTCACGTTAAGCAAAAATCAATAAATTAGTCCAACAATAACGAAGCAAAGGTTAAAACAAAAGTAAAGTTGATCTTAGAATGTTTCCACTTGATTCCAAGCCTTTAGCTCGTTTTGAAATAAAATAGAATATAACTTAAAATTGGGAAATTTTATTAAAAACAAATAAAAACAAAAAAAATATTTTATCTAATTTGTTATTTTAGCATTTAATTTTTTGATTATTTACAAATTGATTTTTTTTTTTTTATTTCTTGATATAGCTAAAAAAAATTGTACAACATTACGTTAAAAAAAACCAGCTTTCGAATACCATGTAAAAGTAAATGATAAACTCATTTAAAGCTAGAATTCGAGTTAATTGAAGATGGTTTTTCTTTTGCTCCAACCCTCTTTATGTCTAAATTTAGTTTGAACTGAGAATAAACATGGATGCTCAACATTAAAGTTTGAGCTTCGTAGGATAATTAGCTATCGATTTATCATGATAACTGTCATGCAGTTTTCATCAGATCGATAGAGCTTCATTTCTATTTATTATTACATTGTAGATTTCCAAAGAAAGAGACTGAAATTATTGTAATTATAAAACTTTAATGGAAATGTTTACATAATCTTTGGATCTTACATATGTAACGATCAATAGAAATCTTAACTTTTTATCTAGTCTAAAGTTTCAGCTTCCAAGGACAAAATGTTTTGAGTTCTATTGTTCACATATGACAGACGAAACGACGATTTGCATTTCTTAGCTGAAATTGCATTTATAACCTCTTTATTCAATTGTTTTTGCTTTGTTTTTTGCGCTGTAATATATATTAACACAAACATTATCTATTTCGTTAACTCTTTCGTAATTATATAATCACGCAAAATAAAACTTTCAAAGATACTTTGAAACTAAGTTCTCAATTTGTAAAACTTATCAATTTGTAAAATAATATATTAATTTTTTACTTTATTAAAACAACTTTATTAAAACTCATAATTAAGTAATTAAAGAGTAGGATTTAATTAAAAAAATAGGACTATTTTTACAATTTCTCTTCAATCTTTGATTAACTAGTAGAACGTGAAATCCAATACTGGGTTTGGAATGCTGTTCCAAATATAAAACAAAGCCCATTAGATTGTTTTGTTTTGTAAGAGTAACTTTAAATTCTCTCAACGGTGAAAAGGGAGCTCGGTGATAAATCGGCTGTAGGCGAAAGAGACAAAGGGAGCCGTGCATTATTCTTGAAGAAAATCGTGTCTCCAGCTCGAATTGGGATGGTGTCATTGAAAAGGCAGTGCCTGTCACTTTGGTGGGCACCATTAGGCGACTGTTGATGGCTACAAGCGCGTCGTTGACCATCCGTCAAGTAGTGTCAGTGTCAACCGCTGCGTCTGTCGATTTACCGCCCACTACGGATTCGTCTTTGGTTTTCGTCGCTGACACTTCTTTCCCGCATCGTCTTCCCTTTATTTTTTGACAGAGACATCGCGCAGTTTAAAGGATGAGTTCAAGTCAGCAAGAAAATGGCGTTGTTTGTGGATGAAAGATGCCCAATGTCGCCCTCTAACTGTTCGAGCAGATCACGTCATTAAAATATATAGCCAAGCATTTAACTAGAAGCATCTGTTGTCAATAGACAACTGGGATCATGTCCATTTACGGTTGCACTGACATGCCCTTATCTCTTCATTCTGCGAACTACATCTCAACAAATGTCATTCACTTCAAAAGAAAAGGGAAAAATAAAAACTCGATAATTTTTTTATTTTTTCCTTCATAAAAAAAAAAAATAGGTCCTTGAATATCTCTCTAAGTTAGAAAGTTAAATATAATTGCAAGTTACTTACATATTAAAAAGCCAAAAATTATAAATCTAAATAACGTAATAAGTCACATCTTCGGACTTGAGATTCTATATTTAAAAGTTTGAATGTTTGACAGTCGCAGTAGCTTTCAAACTATAAAAATCAATTATCATGAAAAGTTTGCAAGTGCTCTTTACTGTTTGTATTTCACTGGAATCGTTGTTTCAGCTATAAGTTACTGCTTGATGTTAGTTAGAAAACAGATAAGCAGTTTTACAGCAAGTTCCAAGTTTCTTCAGAGATATCAGATAGCTTTCTTGATAAAACATGTTACTCAGTTTGCCTGAACAAGTTCATTGAATTCAGTGAAATCAATGGGAGTAAACAAGTTTTAGTAAAATGAAAGAATTTACTCCTCACCGATCCTAATACCACATCTACCTACTCTGTTGTATTTCTTTCGTTTCTGTGTGAAGAACTTACATTCCAGCTTAAGTTTTTCACCAGATTTTTCTCTGGTATCTTAACATCTGGAATTATAGATCTGAGTAACATGAGATGTTTGAAACATTAATTTAATTTTTTTCGTCAGGACAATACCGAGTTACACATTTTTCTTTCGCATATAAAATATATACATACATACAATTAAAGAAGTAACTTTAAAAAGCTGACAGATAATTGTCCCTAAAACTTTTCATTGTTTTTGAAGATCTTTCTTGATTTCCAGAACAATTATAATTTTTAATATCTTCTTGTAGAGTAGTTTTAAGTTAAGTAATTTTGACTCAAGTAATTTTTTACTAACAAATTAGGCAGTAATGATATCTTAAACATTCTTTGTTCAAAAAAAGAAAGAAAAATGTAAACAATGCAATTCATTTAAAATGATGTAGAGACATGAGTATAAAATTGCAGTACCTTTTGACATTCGCGTATAAAATGCTTGAACAACCTAAATTATGAATGAAAAGCGTGGAATCCAGAATAAATTCGTTGGTTTGTAACCTGAGGCACCACTAGACATTTTAAAAGAATAGGAAAATCTGTGAAAAACATTAATTTAGAGGCTTCGAATGCTAGAATAGAAGTGAGCTTGAGTTCCCAGGGCCTTTTGTGTGTTCTTAGGAAAACTCTAGAACCTTTCCGCCCACTGTGTCATCTTTCCCACAAGCTTTGATTTTCCGTTGATGAATAGTTAGTTCGGATGCTTTTGACCGATGCCTTGGGTCTGTGTCAAGAATTCACGCATGAATTAGAGTCATTTTACATTCCCCTTCCAAATCCTGGGAGGGATACAACCGGGTTGCTTTAATCTCGTCTTTTACATGAAACAATAATGAGATTAAAGCAGAAACCAATTGTCACGAGAACAAAGAAAAAGAAAGAATGCAAGAATTTCAATCAAAAAAAAAGTTACGATTGTACTTCCAAGATTTAGTAAAAGTTGTTTCGTGTATTTGGTTTGATTTTTTTTTTCTTTACAGACTTAGCTGAACTGATTTCAAAGTTACTCTATTCCAAGTGCCTGTTCCTAAAATGATTGTGTCACAAACAAAAATTGTGAAAAGGAAAATTATTTACATATTCTTGAATTACTATAAGTGCGTTTTGTAAAAAGAAAAACTTAATCAGTTCTGTAAAGTTTCTGTAAATGTAACTTTACATTTAAAGATCTTACATTTCGAATTCTCATCAATTATCCGGAAGGATTCGAGAACCTATTGGTTAAAACTACTAAAATCTGGAAAGTTATTGTTTCTACGATGTAATTCAACCTAATTACAAAAAATAGCCTACAATGAAATTATTTAACAAAACATGAAAAAATGCCCAAATTAAACTGAAGCTCGTTTAAGAAACAGAATGAATAAAATCTCTTCCATCTCTGTGTATATTTCTTATCGTAGTTTCAGGTTTCTTTATTGACTTCTACGTGTAATTTTCAGCTTCTGACATTATTAATCCTATTTTAAAGGCATCATTTACGAATGAAATCATTATTAACGGGAAGATATAACGTGATTTGATATTTACATTGGTTAAAATCAAAGAAACAAACTTAGCAAAAACGTCGACAAGTTAAAATGTAAGGACATTTAAAACGGCGTTACCAGTTTCAGCTTCCCGTACGGCATCTTTCATCAGACGAACTGATTAAAGCGTCTGATGAAAGGCTCCGTTTGGGAAGCTAAAATTAGTAATGTCCTTACATTTTAACTTGTAACTTACAGTTTTAGCTAAAGTGTGTTTCTTTAGCTAAAGATTATCATGGTTGTACTGAGATTATCACAGTTGCATCATCATCATCATCACCATCATCACCATTTTTAATTATTTATTGCACTGTCAAAGGCTCTCCGTATTTTTTTCCAGTTTATTTCTGCCTTAAACTGCCCTTTCTAATCAAATAAACAGAAAAGTTTAAATTTCATCCTCTTCTTATTATATATGTCTTATAATCAGTGGCGTCACTAGGGGGGTGCGGGGGGTGCGGACAGCACTGGGTGACACCAACCCTAGTGACGCCTCTGCTTATAATATATATAAAATCTATCTTCATATCTGTATTCCACGTTCAACTTTTTTCTTCTTTTACGTGGTCTTCTCATTTCCACTTTAGTTTCATGTAGGATCTAACGTCAGCTCCTTTGTTTTTAACCTAGACCTGCATTTCTCTGAGTATAATATATATAATCTCTGAATTGTATTTTTTTTTTATGTTGGTGAGTGTCCATGTTTTCGTTTTGTCAGTAAGAATTGATAAGACTATTAGTTAAATACTTTCTTTTGAAGCATTTTGATATTGCTGGTATATCTCGAACAAAAGATCTCCGCTAATTAATTACATTTAGGCTTTTCGTTTTCAACATAAAATACCCATCAAATTGGCTCATTTTAGAGAAACTAAAATGATTGATATTCATTAGGCAATCAAAATCAAAATGTAATTCAATCTTTGTTTTTAATTTTGTTGACTAAGGAACTTATGTGAAAAAAGAATTAGTCAGTAATTTTTTAAAATTTTATACTAGAATAATAGGCTTACAATGCAAAATCATAACGGCAGAACGTCTCAAGTTTTCAATTTTTATTTGTTACGTATGAAAGCTAATTTCAACAGACAACAGATTAGTAGCTTAATAAATTATCTATTTATTAATAGATTATCTATTTGTTAATCTATTAATAAATATAGATAAATAGATTAATAAATTATCTATTTGTCTACATGAAACGTTATCCGTAATCTACTAAAAATATCTTGAGACTAATATGAGGTAGACGTTAACTATTAAATTACATTTTAAATGTCATGACTGCATTTTATGTCATTATTCATTATAAAATGAACTTTATAATTTCTCCAAACCATTTAGACTTCTAACAATCACGGTATAAGTTACTTAAATTGATAATGTAATGAATTCAGTATTAAAATGACCAACAAATAAAAAGTGTCTTTCAGTTTCATAACAATGGTCAACAGAAATAGAAATAAATTGTAATTAATCAGTTATATTATTATATTATATTGTTATCTATTTAAAGTTTTATATTAACTATTTAAATCAACCACATTCTTAATTTAATTAGTAAATTAATTTTTCCTTTCCACATTTTCTTTCCCTAAATTTCTTACAGAAAACTCTGCAATCTATCACATAAAATAATAATAATAAAAAAAACTTCCAAAACTTTTGAAAAATTCCCTGATAATATAAGTGTTTGTAATGGTTGTTCGTTCAGCCTCGGGTGAGTTTGTTGAGGCTTCGACAAACGCGGCAAATTTAATCGCGCCGTCAAGGATGCTGATGAATCCTCTATCGAAAGCCTTTTGTTTCGTTCCTTCTCTTTCCCTGATTTCCTGGGGGATAGACTCGTTGAATGATAAAACCATCTGGAAGTTCGTTTAAGCGAAGACCCCCGCAAACTGAAAAGCCAGTCTGGACAGCGGCCCTATGATTGATGGTAGCAAAAACGCCGCCATTTTTCTGACGCTTCTCTCGTCGACCGAAAATGGTTTTGAATAAATGCGGAGAGCGAACACGGTTACTCGGACGGAATTTCAATGCATCGACCGAAATTAAAGTCTCTCGGTTTCTTCCTCTGGAGACTCCCACTTCGGTCACTCGCAGTTACTGTCATTACCCAGATGCCAGATGTGATATCATCATCTCTGCTGCCACAAAACTCACTCGCCCTTTGTATGTCATATAAGTTTTATTATTAGACTATGATTTACAACGTAAAGTCTTCTTTATTAAATGCTGTTTTGAAGAGGGTGAGATTGTGTCAATATGTGAGTCATTTTCTGTATTGGTTAGCCACAAACCAGTCTCAGAAAGACTGATAACATATAATACTATAATATATATAAAATATGTAAATGATAAATAAATAAACCATAAACATTGGCTAAAACATTACAAACCTTTTAAGACAACACAATTCACTTCAAGAACGAGATCGTATTGTATATGGTACATTGTATAATCTTATAAATAGTGCATTTCCTATTCAATTGCAGTTGATACTCGTATAAAATGTGGAATACGAAGAAGACTTTGTTGTGGGTGTGCATGCCTAGCAGTAACCACGATAACAAAACAAAAGAAATAATCGTCTTCTGAAGTGCAACCATCTCGAATCTTTTTAGCGATGGGAATGTTGGATCTTGCATTTCCAAACGTCGAACTGTGGTCGGAAAACCCTACTTGCAGAGAGTGATTGTCTTCTTAGGAGGAGTGTGTGGAGGAACATGTTTAACAGTGTGTAGCAACTAACAACTGATGGAACGAAGATCATTCATTTCCAAAGGGGACAATGTGTAGTTTAAAGAAATTGGATTTTATAAGTCGTCTTCCCCTTTTGGTTTCAGCAAAAGGTCGTAATTTCTGAACACTGTTGTGCCAATACACGCTCACGGAATGGATAGAAGATGGGGAAGAATTGAAATTGAAATAATTGTTCTCATCTTTTAAATTGAACCAGAAATAAGCATCTTATCACATTTTAAGAAAACCTAAATATTAAGGATGCCTTTTCAACGGATGGTGGTCAAAGAAAAACAAACAAACAAAAACTGTTCACTTATTTGTTTATGGCAAATAGTAAACTTTTGCATACTCAATCAATCAAAAAATAAAGAAAATAAATAAACATGGTAATAGTGTTATTATAATTCTGTTTGTATCCTCACAGGTTTACAAATTCCGATATTTCGTATAAAAAGTGAGTTTTTGTCTAATTTTACTTTTATTTCATTAGATTAGATTAGATTAATTGAAAGTGGGTGGCATGACTGCCGAGCACGTCGACCTGAATTTATTTCATTAAGTAAATGAAAATACTTCAAACCAATTATTGCCGTCAGGTTATTGGTTAGCAGTAATTCAATTTAATAAAATGAACCAAAATTAACAGATTAGTTGTCGAAAAGCTACAAATGTAAATTTTGAGGTTAATATTTTTAATTTACGTCATTCCAAAGTCGTATTTTGTTTTATAATTAATATAAAGTTGCTTATGTAATTAATGTTTTGGAAATCTTCCCGGAAGTTATGATATTCTGAACAGATGTTAGTTTTATATTGAGAAAGTGTAATGTACCTAATTGAAATTTGGCTTATTTAGAAAAGCATACAAATTTTGGATGCAAACTTAGGCCTAACTGACATTAGGTTTTGAAATTGAATCAGAAATTAATCTGATAGTCATAGTTCGGTAGACAAAGAAATCACAATACAGATGGCAAAGGAGTCAGAAAAGTGAAACTCATTCGGGGTACGACCATTTCCTTTGACTTATGGCTGCTTTAACGCTCTCGAAAACTTGCCTTAAACGCGCTCGAAAATATGCCGTTTCCCAGTTGCAGCTTGACTGAAAAGCGATGTGTGAGAAGCAAATCGCGTTTTGCTCTCGTTTAGATCGTGATTAACAATATTTGTCGGCGAAGCGACAAAAAAGTTGATTTCGCAGCTTTATTTTGCTATTAATTCTCATCTCATTCACAACAGAGATAAAGAAAAAGGAAGATTCAATCGTAGATTGAAACCATGAGCAAACAATATCCAGATTTCAGCGTGAAGTTAACACCGTCGTAGTTTTAAATAAATTTTCTCGCCGCGAAGAACGCTGGTTTCCGACTTGCTTCTAATATTTGCCTGAATTTGGAACTTGTTTTACTTTGAGCGATCAATAGATTTTTCGGGCAAGTGGGAGATTTTCTAGCCATTTGCCGGTTTGAGGCAAGTTTTCAAGAGCATGTAATGCGGCCATTACTTTCCCAATAGACCATTACAATCCTCTTATCAGCGCAACTTCACTCCGATTAGGCTACTCTAAATCTATTGTAAATATCAAGAAGCCGAAATTTTCAATGTTCGTTTTTGAATACTCAGTAAAATTAACAAGTAATTTTATCCTAAGCTATTAATAAAAATTCTTTATAATTTCTTCAGCTTTTCATTAAAACAATCTATCAACCATTTGATCAAAAATCTCCAAGTTTGTAATCAATTCAGGAGTTTCATCAAAGCTTAATCAATTTATTATAATTCTTCTGTTATTAGGGAACAGTGTTGTAGTTTGAGCCACTTTTTAATTATCGTAAGTCTTAATAGCAGTTTTGAGATCTTTAGTTCTGTGATACCTTTTTTTCCATATTTGCTTTGAAAATAACCCATTAACTAAGCTCAACAATTAAAAAAGTAAGAAAAGAATCTTTATGCTGCATAGTGGATCAAGGTACAATATGCTCGTGTATCTCGGGACAACCATCCTCTACCTTGAACCAAACTTAAAAAGGAAGATTAAATGGAAAGAAGACAAAGTATAGGCCTACATTATCAATTCGTACCGATTGATTGTCATTTTTCTGTGTACGGGTCATCTGTATTTCGTCTGGGTCATCGTAAGGAATCGCCTCAAGGGCATTCTTATAATCCATTTGAGTCTACAGCTTTCCTTTTCTTTGTTTTGTTTACTACTAGAGATATTGTTGTCCTTGGTATCAACCACTGAAACGCAAAACAAAATCTATCGTAACTTATTGTACCGTAAAACCACTGGCCCAAGGTACAAGACTCAGTTGTGGCCCGAGTGTCGATACTTCACAAATGCCTGCCTACAACCAAATTATAAAGTTTCATCACCATTATACTCATCAAATAACGGGAATTCCAACGAATATACAGTAAATAATACTTGTGTGCAAGTTGAAGATAAATCACACTCAATCAGGGGCGAAAAAATTTACTTTAAACTCGTAAAAGTAACTTTTTGCTCCAGCATATGTAATTCAAACGCAGACTGATGGTCAAGTACGTCATTAAGAAAGACATCGTTCTAGGAGAGACACTAGGTCCCAGCATGTTCCAGATATTCAAACTGGTTCCAAAGTACACTATGGTCTTGATACAATACTCTTCCCTACAATGTCTCATTTATTTTTACGATTAAGACTTTTTCAAATTTATTATTGAAGAATATTACTAATCTGCACAGTTGGTCTACTGTTGATAACCTAATAATATTGATATATTCTTAATATCTCATTCACAACAAAGAAAATAGTTAATCACTAAATGGTAATAACTGAAAGGCGTGGATTACTTTTTGATTGGTGATTTTTTTTAAATTCAGATTTTTAATGAATTTAGATCAGATTTTTAAATTTTCTACGTCGTAAATACAATGATGTATCTAAGTCACAACAAATGGGAATAGTGATAATCAATGCTGAAAAACATAATATCCATTTCTTAGAAACTTTCCAGGTTAAAAAAAAAATATTATTCAATAAAATGAATTTCTCTTTTTTTAATTTGACTTTTCTTCCTTACGTGTATATTATTTTTGCTTTAAACTATATTTATCAAAGAATTTTATTGCGAGAACTTTAAATGAATTATTTATTATTATGAGGAATTCATTTCTTGAAGGCGGGAAGGTTTTGCAATAATGGAAGGAAGTAGCTTCACAGAGACAGTCATTGTGTCACCAGAGAAATAAAAACAGCGAGGTTTCTATCAAGGTTTTCATATTATCAACATTGTGAACCATCTGTTCATTCTTATTAAAATTATATTTATTTCAGATAACCAGAACTATAGCACTACAAAAGAAAACATTCTTTGAAAAAATAACTATTAGTTTTTGGTATTTTTCCCTGATCAGAAAAAAAAAGTATATATTTTTAAAAAATTTTCAGAGTCATATTTTCATCCCAATTCTGATGAGTAACATTTTATAAATCGTAAAATATCCAACTTATATATTTTACATACCATAACTCTTCTTAATTTCTCCTCTTCTAGAAATTCTATTACTATTTAAAACCTTCAACATCATCACATAAAATAAAAATAAATGTAAAAACAATACATTTATTAAATAAGCGAATTTTCGAAGAGACTACATCTTCTCAGCTTCTTCAAGCAACAAATAATAACAACAAACATTACAAAAACAAATAAATGGAGGAAGACGTGACATTCACATTAACATATTTTAATAACAATTACTTACAATACGTTAACATTCTAATTCTTCAATTTTTACAGTATTACAACTTCAACATACGTTTATAAATTCTTTATCCATATCTACTATAAATTTATTTACCTCTATACCCTCATTCCTGTTAATATTCTTCTTTTTGGTATTTCTAATAAATAAACTTTCTATTGTTTTCCTTATTTTATACAATCCTTTTCTATGCACAAAAGTTTTGATTTCATTTTTTATCACAGTGAGTTTTTTGTATACAATGTTCAGCAAACTCAGACTTTTCTTCTAATTTTTTATATATTTTATTTTATTTATTTAAGTCAATTAATTCAATGGCGCCGCAGTTAGATTCGTAATGTTTTGTGGGATTTATATTCGACCTGTAACATAGAAGTCCTTTGGCCTTAAGTCAGTTAATGATAGTTAATGATACTCATTGTAGTTAGGCGAACTACTTTAGTTATTTTTGGTTAAACTTTTTGAATTTCACTTTGCAATGACTGTAGCTTTAAAGCTAGTACTGCATTACTACTTTAAAAATTGTAATAGCTTTAAAATGCTGATTCTTTTACACTGAACATGACAAATAAATAATGTAAAGTATAATTCAGAGAGCAATCAATAATTCAAAAAAAGAAAATAAAAAATAGATTTATAAAAATAAAGTACATTTAAAATACTTTAACTTTTGGAAATAAATTATTTCCTTCTCTTTTATAACTTAAATGACGAAAGACTTTGGAGTACATGAAAGAATTGAATTTTTCATTAACTATTGAATGTACATTTAAATTTAGTGAATGTTTTTGTTCCCCCCCCCCCCCCGTGCTGATATTCTACACGAATTAAATCCAGAAAGTTACTTTCATCCAAATCAATTCATTTAACATCAAATCGATAACGTAACCGTGGACCATATAGGTTGAGAACTACTGTATTACTGTTGGGAACTGAATTACATTGAGAATGAATCTCTTCACCTCAAAGGTTTTATAAATTTTAATTCTTAATCGAATTTATTTACATGTCAAGGTCGAAATTTCGGTCGGCAATTATGATTTTGTTTTAATAGCAGGGGAAAAAAAAAAAAAAAACCTCCTTTTCCCTTCCTAACATTGTGTTCATCCAATGAATTGCAGAAACAAATCCTCTCAAGATTTTTAGACTAATACGTTTTTATGCAATATTGTGGAGTTATTAATAGCTTTCTACATATAAATGAATTTCTAAATTTTGCATTAAAATGATCTTAATAATATTATAAGGTTTGCTTCTTTCTTAATGTTGTAGAGATTAATTGTTACGTATTATAGGAACAAATTTGAAAGAAGCAAAGAGAAGGGTACCCTCTCAAGTCAATGTACATTCTGTTAAAAAACATTATATAGTAATTATCAATAGTATTAACCACTTACATTAAATTAACCTTATAGTGACAAATCAGTCCTTTAGTAGTTCAGGAAGAAATCAGGAATTTTTAACAGTGAATTCATTTTAGGCTTGTAAAATACATTGTTATTTTTTAGACTTTTCAAACATTCAAACTGTTACCGGCATAATGTATTGACAGGAGACATCGTAGGATATTATAATGATATAATTCACCTTATTTTAAATTGTTTTCCGGTGTCGGACAATTGCGTTTCATGATTGAAACTGATACGAAAAATGAAAAGAAAGACCATTAAAATAGACAGCAAAGGAAAATAACTTTTCGGCGTAATTTCGTTCATTATGAGATGTATTATTTTGTGTCTTCTTAAGCACATTCACTTATTAACATTCTGTGATAAGATCACATTTAATTCATTCAATTTCACTACGACTATTAACACATTACAATACGATAGTTTTCATTTACGATACCTAGTTATTTAAATTCTGTCTTTTCATCGTTGTCGATATTGCGAAATAATTCCACGGACTGTTATAATAACAGTAATTAAATATCATTAATAAATTACAATGTTGGGAATTAACAAGATAAATACATGTAGGAGAAAAAAAACTAATGGATGATCTAGAAAAATGAAATTACGATAAAAAATGAATTTAGCAGAAATTTGATTATTTATGGTTAGAACCCTGACTGTTAATTCACTATTAACATGCAATTCTTGGAAATGACGTGTGTGTTATTGTCCGATTATTATTTATTTATTTTTACATGTATATCTGGTTTTTGTTTGTGTCATCAAACATTACTTATTAATATGGCAGGTGGATATTTTTTTTTTTTTTTAGATTTTTTTTTGTTTTGCACAATTAAGAATCTGAATGTGTACATTTTATTTAAATAAATACGTGTATAATTTGTATTTATAACAATATAGTCGTATATATATATATATATATATATATATATATAGTCAAAAATATCATATAATAATATAGTCAAAATACACACACACACACACACATATATATATATATGTGTATATATATATTGCATGATTCCAAAGTCGCGCGACATAGGACAAGTCCGGTATTTCTGCAGATACCGAAAAAACGATATAGAGCAAAATTGTAGGAAATATGTTGTGTTAAGTCATGAGCTTAATTGTTGCGACATAAGATTGACCATTCAGATTAATTATTGGTAACTTTACTAGTCTACTTGAAATCACAAACTTAACAAAACAAAATGACTGTAAAAATGGCAAACTGAAACAAAAACAAACAAATCAATGACTTAAAACTGTGATATCCATACACCATTTACGACGTGCAGCAATGGATAAGAACCATTTCCACCCTTTCCTGAATTGTGTACAGGGCCATTGTTGTTGATGCCTGAAAAAAATGAAAAAAAAAGAAAAATTCAGCATCAAGGTCATATATATATAAAATATTGTATTTTATATAACTTTTTAGAGCTTACATTGGCATGAATTTTCTTCGTAGTAATGAAGAGCCAATATATTTATTTTTCATATTTACTAATAAAATCAAGAAAATTTATGAAAATAACGACTACAGGCAATGTAGAGAAGAATCAATGAATGAATAAGAAAATAGAGAATAGAAATAAGGCTATCAGTGGTGAAAACAGTTGTAAATTCAAGACGGTAGCCTCCTGAAATTAATATGAAAACACAGATTGAAAAAAGATTCTGAAATACGTGCATCCATCTTTCAAATACTTAACTCATTCCCAAAATACAAAAGGGATACTGTTGCTCCCTGTTTCATCTCCATTTCATGGCTGTTTTTTATTAAATTCAGATTTCCGAAGCAAAATTCGCCAGTGTCTGTAGCTTATTTATCACTTCTTTGAATGGTTCCTAATTTTAAATAAGAAAATGGTGCAAGGCTAAAACCTTGTGGTCATTTTTATTTGTGAGAAATAATATTTTATTTGCTTAAAACTTTAAACCCTGTTAGAGATAAGATATTTGTGACAACAGTTCCTTTAACATAACTAAATAGTAAGTTTAATATTTAGGTTTTTATCTAACAGTAGTTGAGGTCTAATAATATTCAACGTTCTTGTTGTAATAGTTTTGAATGAAACGATGAAGTCTGAATTCCCAGCGCAGACTCTTTATTTCTCAAAAACTACAGAATTCAAGGGAAAAGACGACAATTCTGTCAACTTGAGTGTTGGGATGGTGATTTCACATGAATGGTGGTCTTTCATTATGTTCCAGCTCACCTGTGACCTTCCCGCATATTCATAGCCATCTCTCTTCGGTCCGCCTTTCTGAGAATCCCACTGCTGTTTTTATCTTCTTCTATCACATTCATACATTACATTTAATATGCTATAGTAGAAGTCTTCTATGTTTATTTTTATTTTTTTCAATTTTAAAGGGATTATGAACTTTTCATCAGTGTTTCTAAATAGATCTTTTTTATTATTATTTTTAAATTATATTATTAAGATAGTATTTTTTTTAAAAAACTGGATTTTAATAACTACGTTAATAAAATACTCCATAAATGAACCATTATTAGCTGTGGAATTTGCGGCAAATATTTGAAACATTTAAATTTTAAATAACATTATTTAAAATGAGTTTTTTTTTTTTTTTTTTTTTTTTTTTTAATGTTTATCAGTCCCATTAGGTATACTTATAAACTGTATACCTGTGGTATAGGACTGAGAATTTTGATCTATTGATCTAAAAGTTAAATCACCAATTAAAGATAATAAATAAATTATTCACTTAAAATTAGTATTAATTTTATTCTTAATATTTAATTAACCCATCCACCACATCAGAGATCATTTTCTGCTTTATTTGTTTAAATGTTAGAGTTTCATTTTGATTAATATTTATTTGACTGAAAATTTTGTATTTAACGTAATTTGTTAACCTGTATCCAAAGTTGTTTTTAATTTTATCCAATTTAAAGATTTTATACCAGTTGTACCTAGTATTTATTTCTACTTCTTGAGAATTTTTTTCTCTTATTACTTCAAAATAATTCTTTATCAATATTTTGTATATAAATTTTTCGTTGATTTTTAATATACCATATTTTTTTCTTATTCTTATTCGTTCTTTTTTTGATTTATATTTAAAATTTATGTATATATTATTGAATATTTTCATTGTCAATTTATTTATATTTTCTACTTGTTGTTTATTAATATTGATCCAACATTCCAGACCGTAATTTAAGAGAGACTCCACAAGAGATTTGTAAATTATAAGTTTTTGTTTAAATGGAAAAACATTTTTGATATGATAGAAAAGAAAAGAATATGAGTTCAACTTCCCTATTACAAACTCATATTGTCTATTCCAATTATATTTATTATCAATATATATTCCAAGGTATTTATATGTTGAGATTATTTCCAGTTTTTTACAATTACATGTGTTCGTGACATCATTATTGCTTTGGTTAATATTTGAACATTCCATTTCATGTAAGTTTATTATTAGATTATTGTTTAAAATTTTGTTTTTATTTTTAATTACCATAATTTTCGTTTTATCTCCATTTATTTTCATTCTATTTAAAGATGACCATTTGCTTATATTATTTATGTCTATTTGCAAATTTTTGTGTGTTTGAATTTGGCTTGCATCTGTAGTAATCAGAATAACATCATCAGCGTAGAGAAAAATTCTAGAATTGTTAATGTTATTGCTAATTGAATTAATATAGATGTTAAATAAGAGAGGGCCTAAATTTGACCCTTGGGGGATTCCTCTTCTCGAGTTATAAATTCGACTGATGTTATTCTCAATTTTAATCTTAAACTTCCTCTTTTTCAAGTAGTTTTCTATAATTTTATATACATTTCCCCTTATTCCCATTTGATTAATTTTTTGAAGTAAAATCTTATGGTCAATAGAATCAAAAGCCTTCCTAAAGTCAATGAATGCAACATATATAATTTTTCCATTGTTTAAAGATTGATTTATATATTCATTAACAGTGTTCAATAAATGTAAAGTGCTTTTATTTTTTTGGTATGCATATTGATTGCTATTTAAGAGTTTCTTTTGGCTTATGTAGTTATATATGTTTTTAGTTAAATAGCTTTCAAGAATTTTTGATATATTAGAGATTAGTGAAATTGGCCTATAATTGTTTAAATCATTTTGATTACCTCCCTTATAAATTGGAATTATATAAGAAATCTTCCATGAATTGGGATAAATACCTGAATAATAAATTTTTTGAAAAAGTTCAACCAACAAAATTGAAAGATTTTCCTTTATTTCTTTAATGTGTATTGTGTTTACTAAATCTGGTCCAAACGAATATTTTGTCTTTTGATTATTCATTATTTCTATTAAATCATTTTTATTTGGAAATGTTAATGCCATAGAATTCAATTCAGAGACCTGTTTTACTTCGTTCGTTATTCTACTGTTTTTGTTATTTGTAGCAGTTATATTCTGAGTAAAATTTTTACTTAGGTGATTAAATAATATTTTGATATTATAGTTTTCTAATAAGTTTGAATAATTTGAAGTTTTATTACTGTTATGCTTTCCAATTATATTATTATTTAGAATTTTCCAAACATTTGAATTAGCGTTTGGATCGTCTTTTATCATTTTCCTATAATATTTATTCTTTTGTTTATTTATTTGATTTTTCAACCAATTTCTTTTTTTTTTATATTCTCTTTCTAACTTTGCATTTATTTTGTTTTTTGTATATTTTTTGTATAAGTTATTTTTTTCTTCAATATGTTTCAGTATTTGATCATTCATCCAATTTTTTTTATAATTCTGATATTGTCTTTCATTTTGGACTCTTCTATTGTCATCTTTGATTGTTTTTTTTTTAACACTAATTTTTGCTTTTTTTATTAATTTGTTTAATTTATTTACAATTTTGTTTGGATCTTCTTCCTTATTCCTTTTTATTTCATCTGTTAACAGTATTAATTCTTTACTTAAAGACTCAGTATCTATTTTTATTTTTTTTTCCTCATTGTTTATACTTTCCTCTTTGTTTTGTAATCCTAACTTTTCAATTTCGAGCAAAATACTGTAATGGTCCGAAATGTCCCATTGAATAATGTTAGCATGGATATTAAAAGATATGGATATGGATATGGATATTGTAAGTTAAACAATATTATTTTTTAGCTTACTTTCCTAAGAAAGTGAGGCTTATCAATGAGTCTGTATGTGTGTATGTTCTCTCCATAACAACATTTGAACCGCTAATAGGTGGATCTTCTTGGATCTTGGCGTGACACGAAAAACTCTGACGTTTCTATTCAAAATATCTTCTATGTGGCTTCTTATCAATAAATTACAGCGAAGAAAGTGTTAAAAATTACTCTAATGATTTATCTCGTAGATGAATCATTAGTACCGAACAATGGTATCTAATGAATGTTAATCCGTTAAATAATCTATTAATTTGCGCGTTCGTTGATGATTTTAACATTAATTGGATGTAAGCAACTTAAAGAAATACACGTGAGTTAGATATTTTTTTTTAAAAAAAAATATTTTTTTAAAAGTACAAGAAAATTTTTTATTTGTATTTGTAGTCAGGCTTTAAAAATACAAGATAATTTAAAAAAAAAAAAAAAAAATAGGATAATCTTTTAAAGAAAGTAGGAATTAAGTTCTTTCAAGGACTTCTTGTTCTAATAATAATTAGTGACTAGTATTTTTAAGTATTTCAAGTAATTATTCACACTTTTACTGACTTCAGACGTTTTCTCAAAAAAAAGTATTTCGAAAATACAGTCGGACCTCTATTTAACGAAGTCGCTAAATCCCGAAAAAAAGTTCGTTATATGGAAAATTCGTTAAATAGAGATTCACCTTTTAAAATTACTTTAAACTACATAAAACAGATTTAAAATACTTAAACAATAATCTATATTACTAAAATCTTTTATTTCTCTGTCTGTCTGTCTGTCCGGCGCAATTTTCTGTGCGAATGGAAAATAGAAGTAATTTTTACAATGAAATTTCCGCGACGGGAATTGAACCTGCAACCTTCTGATCCGAGGTCGGATGTGTTATCCATTAGGTCATAGGGACTACAACTGTTTCCGTATTGTTTTTTGACTTATATCTCCGCAATTGTTGTATTGTTGTTGTGCCCCAATGTTAGTGCAACAATGGAAAACGGTTTTTCATTTTCTATTGTCACGAGGAAGTCGACAAATTCAAAATGAGCATTATTGAACTTCAAAATGTTGCGTTAACTGCTTTCTTTGAAATCGAGTTTTGTTAGATTATCTTAAATTTTATTTTCTTCTTATTATTACTTTTAATAATTGAATTGTACCTTATTAATATATTTTTGTAAAAACAACTAAACTTATTGATTCACGTGTTTTTGAAATTTGTTTAAGCTTCCAACTATTTTGTTTTGTTGTACTTATTCCAATTTTATTATGCTTGAAAAAGAGATGGCTTGAAAAGAGTCTTCAAAACTTAAAATGTTGCTTTAACCCCTTTCATTGGAATCGATTATTCTTGGATTATCTCATATAAACCATCGTTTTATCATCGATAATCAATTAGTATCGAAATGGACAACGAGAGAAAGGATGAGATCTTTTCAAAGAACTGTTAATAATGTCGTAATCTCGGCCATTCTTGACTACAGGTAAAATTTGTCTGAAGTCTCCGCCAAAGAGGAAAATTTGTCTAGATTCACAAGTCATCAGAATTTGGTTATCTTCACTCGAAAGAATAGTCACAATCAATTCGTCGCCAGGAGTATCGTATATAAGCTATGATCTTCATTTAACATCTATATCAACCAACGTCCATCTAAATAAATCTCTTCTTCAAATATCTATAACGAACAATCTGTACACGGGAGATGGCCTAGTTATTATTAAAAAAGTAATAATTTTAATGACATAAAGCATACATTGTCACATGCATACTTAAATTTTACTAATAAGGTCTATTAATTTGGTCCTATTTTTTTTTTTTTTTTTTTTTTGTTGAAAAAGTGTTTTCGCTCATAGTACGTTTCGCATCTTTGCAATGCACCAAAAACCCCTTCAGGCGTATTTTCTTCAAATTGTAATCCTCGTCGGACTGTTTCAAATGATTTTAGTATTTCATCATACGAAGATTTTTGATTTCTTCATCGTGATCATTTCCATTTTCATCATCTTCAATTTAATCGCAATTCATTTGTATTGTTTTTATTTTTCCCACTGTCCACAATATCTGATTCAGTTAGTGTTTCCGAGGTCTCAACTTCAAAATCAAGTGAAAGATAATCATCAATCAGCACATCATCGTTAATTTCTTCTTTTTCCCTCAGCTGTATCCTCGAAAAAGTTCGTTAAATAGAAAATGCACTTCGCTATTTGGAGGTTATTTTACGAAGAAATTAGCAAAATGTTCTTGGTTCCAAAGAAAAGTTCGCAAAATAGAGGTTCGTTAAATAGAGGTCCGACTGTATACTGTATATATAAGTATTTCGAATATATATATATATCGGCGGCGGTCGGTCGTGGTGGCCAGTGCGCCAGTACCTGGGTTCGAATCCCGGCAGTGGCATGGCTGTTCAATTTCCTTCTTCTTCCCCTGGGGTTGGCGCCCCCTCGTGGTATCCGCCAATTACTCCTCTGTAGGAGGCCGTCCAAATCCTGCACGGGTGTTACGGACGATTAAAAAAATATATATATATATAAATATATTTCTCTATTTTGCGAACTTTTCTTTGGAACCAAGAACATTTTGCTAATTTCTTCGTAAAATAACCTCCAAATAGCGAAGTGCATTTTCTATTTAACGAACTTTTTCGAGGATACATATATATATATATATATATATATATATTATTTATTTATGTTCAATGATTAGATTGTTGTTTTGTTCTTTTCCTTTTTTTTTCTTTTTCCCAGACATGCATAATTCATTAACTACTTAGGCGTGACTAAGAGTTAGATATTAGCAAGATTTCTCGTAGGGAAATCAGATTGTAGATATGAAACACTAAGGTTACACCAGGAAGGTGGATATTTCCTAACTATCATTATATTCATTTCTATCCAGGAAGCCAAATTTCAAAACAATAAGGTAAGTTTCGTCTTATGTTTGCAATATTCATTTACAGGAAAGAGTAAAAAGTAATTGCTTTACAAATATTTTAGAAAATAAGTTTACATGAAAATAACCTCTGGGCTTACTTGTGATAACGAAAATTTATTTACTTTATCAACATCATCATGTTAGCAAAAAAAATAACATAAACTTTCCTTTCTGTTCTTCTATAATTAGAAATTTTGATCGTTCGAATGACCTTCATCGATCTTTAGAAGAAAAGTCCAACTATTTGTTTTCTTGTTTTATTGTAATAACAAATAAAAAAAATAAAAAATAACAAACTTGTAAAATTTTAGGATTTATAGGAATTTTGATATTGAAGTTTTTTTTTTTTCTTTGCCTCAGATTGATTGAAAAATAATTCATCAATTGCCATCTTTAGCAAAACTAAGGCTATTCTATATCATTTGATCTGCAAAATTACATAGTAATACAAATGATGGTGTTCTCGTGGTTTGGGTTTTCCCAAAAGAGACCGAACAATGGTTTCTCCTTTTAAGACAAAAAAAAAAAATCCTTCTCTTTCTAATTGGCTTCAAAAAAAATAAGCGAACTAGATGAACTGGTTTGAGAACATCGAAATACGCATCATTACAGGCGTTTGCTATTATATTTCGATCTTTTTTTTCTTTCTTTCCTTCATTAGAATGACCTTGAACTTGAAGCTGATAAAATTTAAACTGGGTGTGTCTCTGCTTGTCGACTGGGGAATTATTGGTGAATTATGGATGGGGAGCTCAAAGGCCGTTACTTCTAACGAGGAACGCTTACTTTAAAGGCGCGAAATCGCTGTGGTTAAATATCAAAGTATCTCCCAATGCAACGAAGCTAATTTCCCTTCATGTGGCAGTGAATAATTGGTTATTATATGTTCTTTTATGGTCTTCAGTGTACAGGATATAAAGAAATAGTCTTTTCCTAAAATAATAACAATATGCTAAATGAAAAGTATAGGAGGATGATACAAATAAATGGCTCTCAACGTTTTGTTGTCACTGACTTTTGAGGAGTTAATGCTTTTGTAAATATATGAAATATTTAAAGTGAAGTTTTTAGTAGCGATAAAATTTTAGAATGAAATAAAGTTCAAAGAATTAGTGAATCAACACAAGCAAAAAAAAAACAAAATCAGAGACAAATATAAAATACCATAATTATTAAATAAATAATTAACATCTATATCAATATATAGAAATAAATTGATGTAGATGTCAATTATAATTTTCTAAAATTTATCTTAAAATTCAAAACATTTTACTACTGTTACTATAAACAAATTAACAAGCAATAATAATAATAATAATATGGTTTGAAACTTTTACAAAATAATAATTAAAAAAAAGAAGAAGAGGAATAACTAAAATATAAAGAAAACCAATAAAAGAAAAATTGTTTTTGAGGTTTCAGAATATTCTGTCTTTTTTTTTTTTGTTTATTTTTGGTTAGATGGCTACATTCGACCAGCCTAACTCCCTCCGCCAATCGAAAATTCTGGATACGCCTATGGTATGTTTGTCATGTCATGAAAATCCCACCAATAATCGCTTAGAGAAAAATAACAAACAGCGAAGAAATGATTGTTTTTTACTCGTTATGGAAAACGAATGTACTTATCCATAAAGAGTATGAAACACTTATTCACTCTAAATTTTCGAATACTTTATGGACAGTGTTGTATTGTGAAAATACGAAAAATATTGTAGGAAACTTTTACTGTTATATTTCTTTTGACAGTAGTGCACTCTTAGAACAGTATTAGTTCCATTGTTACATAGTTTATCAGAATTTCTTCATCTACAAATCTGAGATGAAGAAATACTGAAGATTAATATTCATGTATTACATTAAATTAATATATTTAATATTATTTATGTTTAAAATCATATAGTAACTGATCTTGTAGTTATAATGCAGAATCAAGCATTTTTTATCGTTGTTACTGTTATAAAATACAGTGCAACTTGGATAATTCGAAGCTGAAGGGATCACTACAAAACTTCGAATTATCCATTACTTCGAATTAGACACGTTACATCTTTTAACTTTAATTTCAGGTCCACTAAATGCTTGAAAAGATTATTCTGTCAATAAGTAAATATTTAGTCAGAAAGATCATGATATGAAAGACTTAAGCACTACATGTATGTAAACAAAATAAGATTTACATTACGTAAGCTACAGTACATATTACATTCGATACAGAAAATTATAGTTTTTCAAAAAATTGTGCAATGTCTGATTGTTTTGTAGAATTCAGTCGCTTAAGGTTAGCAAAATCATCACGCATGTTTAGTGAACGGAAAACGGCTTCACTTACGTTGGTTTGTCCTTCAATGTACCGAGGAAATTCTCCCAAATGAAAAAGCGCCTCCGACGATGAAGGGATTGGCATTTCTTCTTCATACCCTTTTCCACCTCGCGAATGACGGCGACCTTTTCAGCGAACGTTAAATTCTTGTACACGCGTGGTTTACTGAAAGGCATGGTGACACTGACAGCAGGAAGCTCGAATGGCGTCTGAAGCGTTACGTGTCGAACGGTGGCGGGAAGGAGATTTCAGTTGTCACGTGTCGAATTTCTTAACGATGAAACGCCGAAAAGTCGGTATGGTTCGAAATTTTTTATAAAAACTTCGAATTAAGGAAGCTGACCTTCGAATTATCCACGATTTTTTAACATTGATTTAATAAGAAGTTCAAGGGAGTAAGAGAAATCTTCGAATTAACCACGATTTCGAATTAAAGACGTTCGAATTATCCAAGTTGCACTGTAGTACCTGTACTTAATTGGTTGTAAATTTTGTATTAAAATAACAACTAAAATACGAACCGCATATTAAGTTAGTTGAGGTATAAATTCATTTATAAGTGCACCATTGGAAAATATAAAATTTTCCTTTTTTTTTTTTAATATTAATAGAAAAGTAAGTTTTTCTTAACGATTCCGAAACATTTCTGGAAATTTTAAAAATTGGAAAGTTGAAGGCAATTACATAGTTTTTATTTGTACTCACTTTTATAAGTTTTCTTTTAAATATGCCGAAAATATTTGAAATTTACAGAATAGAGTTCTATTATAATACATACAACATCAACTGTTAATTAAGGCAAATTAAAGCTAACACTGAAACAGCATTAAGAATAATTATATACAATTAAAGTCTTTTAATAGTAGTTATAATAATAGTCTCGTAATTAGGCTCCTTAACTTCCGTAAAAGTAGGACAGTTCTCAACAAACTTTGCTTTTAAAGACAAATTCAACATTCTTGTGTGAAATTATGATGTGTAATGTGCACATTTATGCAGAAGTTGATTGTATATGATTATATGTGAAAACGTGTGGAGGTTTGGGGAGGTGGTGAAAAGAATTAAGAATTACTTTATTTTATTTTATTTTACTTTTAATACAATATCCTTTTTTTTCCTCCTCTTCTATTCAAAGAAATAAAAGGAACGATATGATTCACAAGAAACGATTGTGTACAGTACATACAAAAAGTGACTTTACATGTTTACTTTAATTGGTTGTAAATTTTAAGTTAAAATAACAGCTTTTAGACGAACCGTACGTTAAGTTAGTTGTTATACTGCTTCGTTTATAAGTGCATCATTTAACAATATTTTTTATTCAACATTAAATATTAAATAAAATAATTAGTATTAAATAAAAGTATCAACCTGGACAAAGGTTATAAAAGAGTTGAATAAAGTTATAGGAAAAAGTATGATAAATTAAGAGAAATTATGTATACACTAGCCGGGTAATGTCGCTTCGCTCCGGAACCCTTGCGTATATAGCATTAAAAAAAAAAAAAAATATTTATTTAGCAAATTAATATTGAGATCGGAGAATATACGACTTCCCAGCCCGTTGTGCCCTTCTCCACTTAACTCAGGTATATTGCGGGTTGGCGCCACACACCTGGGGTTGCCGCCATACACTTCATCGTCAGTTTGCCAGATTATTCCCTATCCCGAATTTCGAAAAATCCGGCCTTATTCCTTGTCTACATCATAAAGGAAACCTCTGTGCAAAATTTCAGCTTTCTAGGTCCAAGGGTTTGGGGTGAGCGTTGATGAGTCAGTGAGTGAGTGAGTCAGGACTTTTCTTTTTATATATGTGGATTTTCATGAATTTTGTTTTGTTAACATCATTGATTAGTTCTTTATAGATTATATTTGGATGTGTTATTTTCTCATTTTCAACTGTTATCCGATTCGTTCTTTATATATTATTCCTGGTGTTTTGATATCATGTTTATTTATGAAAATATGATCTATATTTGTTTTCGTATTTCCATAAATTGTACAGTTTCTTGTTGTTCCGTAAAGACGATTTTTGAAACCATTATTGCACATAAGTTTTACGTATTTCTGTACTATATTGTTTTTATTCATTTTGAAAATATCTATATTTACGTCGCCAATCAGTATAGTTGGACAGTTGTTTAATATATTTTCATTTTTTATGAATAGATTCTCTATTTCAGTAACATTTTAGTAATTTGGAATTTAGCATTTTGCTTACAGAATGACAGACAGAATAACATTTTATAATATACGTTTTTATAATATATAATAATAATAGCCGGGTACCGTCGCTTCGCTCCGGAACCCTTGCATATATAGCATTCAAAAAAAAAAAAACTTTATTTATTTAGCAAATTAATGTTGCGATCGTCGGAGAATATATAACTTCTCAGCCCGTTGTGGCTTCTCCGAATAACTCGGATGTTTTGCGGGTCGGCGTCACACACCGAAATTCACATTTTTGCATGTATCTTGCAAACGCTGAAGCGTTTGTGAATAAGTGATATATCGTTCGATAGAACTTTCAAATACCAACATTTCTCAATATAATGTTCTCTTCCATCTTTTATACTTTTCGTTTAAATTGAGAAAAAGTCAAAATTTGACCCTTTAAAAGGCGCCATCTTGGAAACCAAAAACTTTTTTCGAAAGATTTTTGTAGCATTTTGTTTGTCTTAAAAAGATCTACATTTTATCCATTTACATGACCAATCTATCTCTTATAGTTTGGTCACAAAATTGGAAAAACGTAAAGTCTTATGACAGACAAAATAACGCTTTTATAATATATAATAATAATAATTGGTTTCAAGATACA
>JAFIDM010012231.1:71758584-71784195 GCA_023159025.1 Thereuonema tuberculata
TGTTTGGAGACGACCTTTTCTTCTGTTTGGCTGTTGGAAATTGACTTGGTAACTTGGTCTACCCCGAAATAAAACCCTACCTGAAGGGTATTGAAGATGTGTTCTTACACACTTTAATGTGCATCGGAGAGTAAAAGAATCAGCCAGAACTTTCTCAAAGAACACAAAAATTATTTTGTTTTTTAAGGAAGGTTGCATTTGTTTGTGTATTTTTTTAAAGACTTAAAAAGCAATAAAAAGAAAGTATTGCTTCTTAAATTATGTTTTTAAATTATAATATCCGCTGAATATAATCAATTATCCATTTTTTTCAGTATTACATTTTCAGTATTAATTTTCTGTCGCCTAAATCTCATTCATTTTAATCAAAACAAAAATTTAGATGGATAAAAAATTTTTTTTATAAAATTTTAATTTCATAAATTTAAACAAATTACACAATGAATTGCGATGCATTTGTAAACGTCAATGGAAATTCGCTAATTACGGAATGTTATCGTTAGCCTTATAAGTTTTTCTTTTTCTTTCTTTTATTTTTATTTTTTTTAAATTTTTGTCTCCTTTGTACTTGAAAATTTCATACGAATCCCCAGGAAGCTTTTTTTTTTTTTTTTTAAATACAAATCCTAGATCGTGTCTTGACAATAAATAGGCTGACGAAGATTCAAGAAGATCCATTCAGTGATAAACATTCTAGACAAACAGACAACAGAGTTTTTTGAGTAAAAATAGGGATGTTGTCAAAACATGTACCCAAAGATATTTAATGTTATTTTAATCTACTCGTCCGTCTTAACTTATTTGCCACAGAAAGGTGTAACTTTAATGATCGTTTTAGACTATTGATTTTGTAGAAATTGGATCAATAGATACAGAATTCGTGACCTTTCGTCTAAGGGACTGTAAAATATAAAAGCTGAACAACTAATTACCCTAGAAAGCTGAAAATTGAAAGATTAAACTGCTTCGTTGCAGTAATTATCTGCTTTAAAAATTTAATATTTGAAATATTAAGTTATTAATCAAATACTTTACTTCTACATAGTTTAAGTTTCCTATTGATTTAAATAATAATTACAGACTTTTTCCATTTCTTCCAAATGAAGGCTTAAAATGCAATAATTACCGGATTATTTAACTCCGGCAAAATCAAGAGATACAAATCAACGATATAATAGAGAAAGGAGACGAGCACAGAAAGAGGAAAGTGAAAACATCAAAAATGAAAAGAAGGAATCATAGTAAAATACTAAATCCCAAATAGTTCTCTTACCTTTAGGAAGAAATATTTGCTGCCATTTCGTTTTAAGAAGTTAGTTACGCTTATTAAGTTTGATAATTAATTTCTTTATTAATTATTTGTTTATAAAATTAGAAATAAAATTAACTAATGAAATCAAAGAACCAGCCTAAAGAAAGAATGTCTTAACTTCAAGACAAAAAATAAAATAAGTAATTAATAAATAAAAATTAAATAAATAAATAAATTGAATCATTAATTCTGATGATGAATAATGTAGAATTATTTTTTATTTCTAAGTCAGTGAAAGAAAGAAAAGAAAATATCAGAGATATCTAAACACTAAAATGATTTCAGTGATAATTTTAAAGATTTAGAAAATTTCTTATTTTCGTTCAGTGAAGCCCTTTTATTTTTATCTTGAATAAGGCTTATGCAAATTAGAATTCTAAAATTTTAATTAAGAATTTAAAGAAATAAATTTCTAACCATAAATAAAAAAAAAGAAACCAAAACAAAAACAAAACAAAAGCAAATGAAATAATCATTTCTAAAATGATTTCCTGTCTCTTCAGTAATCCCAAGTTTTACTGTTTGAATGTCAGAGAAAGTGACCTTTGTTTCTCTTAAACCATCTCTATTAAAAGAATGAGACTGATTAAAAGCAGGGGATTGACACTTAACCGTCCTCAATCTGTAACTCCTTGTCCACTATCTAACGGGGATCTGTTCTATCGGCAAACATTGGGGAAACGGGATCCAATCCACGTGCTTATCATACGACACTAGCTCTATTATTAAATGGAAACGCTGTGTAATGCGATGGCAGCCGCAACGGAGGGTCACTGCAAGGTCGGCAGTGCTAGGGTCCAAATCTACCGAGCCCTGGGCAAAAGTCTTATTTAGAATAATAAACCAAAGGACATTCACTTTCCTCTATTAATCACTGCAAAATAAAATGAAATGGACCGAATAGGTTTTAGCTTCAAAGAAATTAATACACAGGATAAGCCAAAAGCATGTACAGAAAGAAACGCAAGGCCTTTCAGACAATAGAAGTCCATTAGTAGAAGTATGCATTTTGTCGCTGTTAAGATTGATGATAGCTAGTCTATAGAATTTAAATATTGAATCTGAAAGAATAAAATACACACTCGAAAATTAAGCATTGCTATTTTAACGTTCAATTACAAAAAAAAAAAAAAAATTGAAAATCAGAGGCAAAGTACAGACTAAATGTTTTGGGATGAACTAAACAATTATTTCCACATTCAAGTCATTGTAAAGTTAGAGTTTCAGAATTTCTTAATTCACCAATAGCTAAACTTTGACCTTGAGAAATGATGGATAAGGGCTCCGCCAAATTAAGGTACATTTCTTCGCTTTTACTTGTGAGTTTAGATGTTGTAAGATTCATATTTCTTCAAATGAAAGCATTGCTGATTTGTAGGTAAATCAACTGTTGCTGATTTATTATATTGTCAACATTTGATCAAGTGTTGATTTATTTTGTTTCAAAATAAAATTAAGCCTGATTTCATTTGATGGATTTAATTTAAAAAGGAAATTACCTGAGTTATTTTTATCGATGCAGATCAGAAATCATCGTCTGTTGAAATGTCGTTATTCAAAATTCTGATTTGTCTAAAAAAAAAAAAATGTTGGCAGAAGATACCTTAAAAAAATATTTTTTTCCAGAAGTACAAGACAATCCCAAAATTTTTCAAAATTTGGAAACACATAAAAGAGCAATCCTCTAATAGTGATACTTGAATATGGATTAATGCCATGAAAAGAAAATAAACAATTTATGAAATAAGAAATTGGAAAATACACTAGGATGATAAAGAAAAAATAAAAAGATTGTGAGACGTTTCGGTTAGGCAGGCCTGGCGTCATCTGTGCTGTGAAAGGAGGGGAGGCGACGACCCCTGGCCTTACTCTTAAAATGTCGAAAGTAAAGGTAGAAATTATTTTCTTTTTCTTTTGTTGGCTCATTTCCTTCCCTTCCCTGAAATTTTGAAGACTTTTTTTGGTTGAACTGAAACTCTCCAGCTCTTTCTCGAAATAAAATCATGTTTAAGCCTAAGGTCAGATAAAATGACAGAATGTTTCCAGTCCTCAATCCGTAAACAACGTTATTATGAGGTTCGAGTGGGGGGATAAATAAACATTTTTTGGAACTTATAATCCCTTTTGCAACCTTTAGTTCGTACTTCATTTACCAGTTCTGAGTAATATGATTACCTTCTAAAAGGAGATTTATCTACATATAGAAAATAGAAATTAGTTACCTGATCCAAAAAGGATCTCAGACAACAAGTAGACATATTTAATACAAATTGTGTCTGGATTTTCAAAGGATTTACCAACAGGTGGTTTTGCCACATTTCGTAAAAACGGGAGAAATACATTTAACAAACAACTATCCAATTTAAACATTGATTTTTCTCTTTGTGTATCTCTTCAATATCTGAATTTAAAGTGGGAAATCAAAAAGGAAAGAATTTTGATAAAAAGCTGAAACAAAGTCGTAAAGTTGGATGTGTAGCAGCTTATTGTTGTCTCTCTTAGAATGTCCTTTACCTCCAAAGACGGTTTATTTCTATTAAGACAGTCATGTTTAAAACGTAATTCGTTCTTTTAAAACGCTTTACAGGTCTCTTCTGAAACTAAGTTGGCCATGTGTTGTTATAAGCTTAATTCTGATTTGTCAGAAACCTTCTATCCCTGATTTCCATTAAAAAAGGCGACGTGAGAATGGCAGAGGGGAAAGGAAGGTTGTTCTGCCAGACTTTAATTTATGGCTTCCGTGGGCACAGGCGTAAACTGAAGGTAGGGTGGGGGTAATTTTCTACGGAGAAAGAGTTACAGGAATATTAATGGTTTTTGGCGTGCAATTAATTTATAATTCTTCTCATTCTTCTTTCCCTTCTGTTCAACTTCCCTTTAAACAAGAAAAGCTTGTTTAGATAAAATCACAACCGAGGCATTTTAACCCCCCCCCCCCCATCAACAAAACAAAATACCTAAGCTTTGGCTCCAACCATAAATAACACAAGCTATTTGTTATTCAGTTACGTGGAATCTAACTAAGAATGCAGAATATTTAACTTTCCCTTTACGCCTATTATTGGCTCATTTATTTCAATTACGTCAGTTTTCAAATGTTGTTAAATTGATTCCCTAATAACAGCATAAAGAAGTAATATAGTTTCAATGAAGCCTTCTAGTGGAGTATTACAGTTCTATGTACTTCCAGTACAATAATTCTTTGGAATTTTTAATATTAGTGTAATGCATTATTTTTCTAAAATTTTAGCTTGTTCTCAAATATAGTAAACAATGCTTTTTCCCCATTACAATGATAAAAATTTGTTGTATTGATTTTATTTAAGTTGATTAATTGTTTGTAGCTAATAAAAAAAATCATTGATATTTTATGTTACAGAACCACTAATGTTGTCAAACTGAGTTGACATAAGAGTATAAAGTTGTGGATTTGCTGAGATCGGAATTTTGAGCTTATGCAGTTGATTTGGATAAAGGAGATATATTGCTTAAATTATCTATTTTAGAATACATATATTCGTAAAAAGTAAATGTTAAGTTTTCATTAAATAGAAGTGATTAAGCAAAAACAAGTTGACGTAAGCTTTTATTTTATTTATTTATTTGTTTACTTGTTTGGGAACCTAAATGAACAAGTGAGCCTACTATGTTCAGTTTATTAGTGGAACAATATCTAAAGTTAACTATATAATTTGATAGAAGTACGGCACGCGACAGCATCCGGTCCAGAAGGTGGCCCTTCCGGTCCGCGCTCAACAAAAGTGATTTTTTCTTTTTCTTTTTATTGCCGAACAAAAAATATCATTACGAGTCATTCATTAAAAGTAATAAAATCTTAACTTAATCTAATTTTGATCTTCATCTTGCTGTGGGATGTCAATTGCGTTACTCGATGTTAAATGCGCATTGATGTTAAAATTAATCATGTTATTTTAAAAATTTAAATAACGTAAGTAAATTATTCCTATCAATATTTTAATCTCTTCTTGTTTATCTAATAGTATTTATTTTTATTCCTTTACATCTGCTTTATGTATATGTCCACAACATTTAAAATAATTGAAAAATACAAGGATACTTATAACGATTAAAACAATTAATGAAATTGTAAGTAATTTACTCCAGAAATCCTGTAAAACAACTATCTTTAATGTTCACAACATTTCGTTTTTCTTATCGAAAAACTTCTTCAGGTGTATAAGAGAACAAAACTATTCTTTTCGCCTCTACATAATATAAAGGGTTACAAAAAACAACTAAAAGAACTAAAAACATTTTTATATATTAACAATTGATAATATATCATGTAGCATAGTTATTAATAATGATAATACAACACATAAATAATGATAATGATTAGACATTAACAATAATGATAATATAACATATAAATAATGGTAATAATGAATGAAATGTTTTCTGCTTTTAAGTAAGCCCTTATTATCATATAAACCACATATTGTTGAAACAGATACATTGTAATATTTTACTTTAACAAAATATCCGAACTTAATTGATCTATTCCTTTCTCAACCTTGTACTGTTATCTTGTCTCTATTCTTTTCTGTATCATTGCTGTTTCTCTGTGTTAACATAGTACGCAGTATACAATATAAATAAGCAAGATTTTTATAAAATTTTGTAAGGTAAGGACCAAATAAGGCTCACCCAGTGGCGAATGTAGAATATATTTTTGGTGGGGGGGGGGGGCCCAAGATTAATGTAAGGATAAGTTAAGTAAGTAAACACCCCATGATACTTTTTTAAAATGAAAAGGAGCAAATAAAACGCTGGAAACCTATCTGTTCAACCAAAAAAAAAAAAAACTTGAGAGGACAGAGGTTCAAAAAGGAGGACGGTTGGTCACCTTAATTAAAATAATTCAGATTACGATACTCATTTTTTTCTTTATATCCATTATTTCGGGCCCTCGCCCCACTCCCTTTTTTATACGCTCACCTTATGTTTAAAGATTTTTTTATATTTCTACTGCAAGAGTGAAAATTATAAAAACTGTCTTAAAAGGTAATTTAAGGTATTCTGTTATGAAAAAGTGAATTTAGAATTAGTTGCATTTGAAATTCTTTCTGTAATAACAGTTTTGATATAACTGAAGGGCCTAATTTGGAGCCCCTGTTCAAATATCAAATTATTCTACATTATTCTACTCATGACATACTTTAAAATGACGTAAAACATGTCCATGTATGTTATGTTGCCAAAAAATGGGGACGAGTTTTCAAATTAAGTTGAAATAGTAACGAGAAAAGCTTTCGACGACTTTCACTGTTCAACTGAAATAAACATGGCGAAATAGTCCACTTAAACGGACCTAATTTTGGTGTAGCCGCTAGAAGCCAGGACCTGTCTGAAACGTAACTAATCTTGGTAAATTGTCAACGTTCTATTAATAAAACGAAGGATGGGCCTTATTTGGAACCGGGCCTTATTTGGGCAACCTACCTTTTATTATTCAGTATAAATACGAGATCTGACCCTTCCCTCCTATTCCCCCAAATTTTGAACCTATTTTCTTTTTGTCTTATTTTTTGGTTAGATCCTCTCGAGATCTGAAGAAGATCGGAAACAAGAAGTTTCAATTCCTATTTTCGGAACTTCACAGTCTGCTCTTCATAAAATCTTAATACGTATTAAAGTTGGACATTTTTGTTTTTTAATTAGTTTAAACTTAAAGTTGAAGCAACTAATCCTTAATATTCTAAATCCATTCTTCTTTCAAGTTATTTAAATTATTTTTTTTACCTGACTGTACTGTAGTCCAATTATCTTCAGTAATCTATCTGCAACTTGCAGAGAATAATAATAAAATTTAGCAATTTCCAATTTAAACAAAAAACGTTAATAAATATTGCAATCGATTACGAGAAATTCAGAAATTGTATGAAATCTTTGAAAAATTATAATGCAACTGTTTTTATGTATTGTCCATTGTTAAGTTTGTTTTTTTTTTTTATCGGTACTCTGATATTGTTGGATTGATGATATTAAATTCTTGTTAAAATTATCAAATTACAGATTATTTTAAGATAGAATATATTCATTGGAATGTAATAATTCAATAAAAATTCCATTTACATGTATTGTTAATCATACACTTAGTAATTAAAAACTGCAACTCTATGTAATTGGGATAAGAAGTTACTCTTTTGAATTAATACCAATCGATATTTTCTATATTTATATTCTATATTTTCTATAACAACGAAAAATATAAATAAGCAAGTAATTTCATGAAGATTTTTCAAGCTTTTTTTTTTTAAAAAAAAAAAATCTATCCAATAATGTTCATAAAGTTGTTTATAATACGTTATTTCTAGGTTTTAAATTTTTATTTTTTTTTATTTATTATTAGCAATAGCAGTAAAAGGAATATATGTAAATCTTTTCGAGTTCAATGTTGTCCAAATATCCTTACCAAAATGTTTGTAGTAACATTTGCATACAATGAAATACTTTCAAAATATTTGAATAATAGAGTTCATTGTGTTTTCTCTTTGTGAGATCTGACATTAAAGAAAGAAAAAAAAAATAGTAATAAGGAAACAGGAATTCAAAAATCCCCGAAGTCTACAATCGCTATTCATAATCAAAAAAGCAGAAATAAACTGCAGAAAAAAGATAGGATCTTTTTATTCTTTTTCACTGAACAGAGCAGACAGCTTTAAACGCCAAACAAGTCCAAGCGCTGACATTCTGTTCTTTGTTCCAAAGCAATTTCTTTGCTATATGAATAGAGCTGCTAATAGCCTGGTTACCGCAACAGCTTTTATATACCGTGTGTGTATTACGCAATGGAGAGTCCAATGGTCGGCGAACGCAGGTGCAAAATGTCAACCCTTCAGTGCATACGGCACGCGAATTGCCGGTCACACCCTCCTGACCCTGAAAACACTCTCCCCTTCCACTTTTGCAACGTCGCCCGGAGCCTGACTTCAGACTAAACAACCACCACTACCCGCCTGCTCCTATACCCTTCCCTGACTCATACGATGGAGTTTTGATTCATGAGAAAGAGCTCTCAGTTCTCGCAGGTCTTTAATGCTTTCAGTTCTAGCCGTGACATGGACTATTAGTGCTTCTAATAAACACTCTTTTGAGAAGATCTTATTACGGTAAACAAATAGACCAAGAAATTGAATTTTTTCCACTGTTGTATTGAATTCGTTGATGTGTTGCGATGACTGACGTCTTCCCTCGAGACATAACAAGCCACAATTTTTCACACGCAAGTAATTTATTGTCTTACCTAACAATAGGGGACTAGTTTGTGACGTAAAAATGGTCTTTCGAAAAGACTGCTTACAATATTCAAACGTTAATCGCCTATCATTGTTAATCATCTTTTATAATAAACAAAACAACAAATTCCATAATTAAAGAACTTCGAATTTAGAAGTTAAAGAAACAGAGTAAGCAGAAAACTAGCCTATAACACAACGATTACTTTTTTTAAAAACATGAAGATAAGATTGTTTTCGTATTAGTTTGTCTTATTAGTTTGTTCGTTAACGCCAAAGATATTGTACTAATTAATTCGTAGTTTATATAATATCATTCATAATTACAATATCATTAACTAGAAGTAAACGAAAGCATTACACATCTCAAATATATTTATAAAATACATGTAGATAAATAGTTATGTATCCAAACGAATGTCTGCCAAGCATAAAGTCTGAACATGATTTCAGAATGAGAGTTTTTCTCCATTTCCTTGAACACTTATTATGAATTTCTCTTGTAATATCATAAATTTAGCCTTTTATTTATTGCAGTCATGCAAAGATAACATTTTTCTAGAAAAATCTTCCATTACCATGATACATCATCAATACAATGTTTTTTTTTTTTTTTTTTTTTTTTATGTAAAATACAATACTTAAAGTAAAAATGGAAATTTATTGTAATCAAGACAAGCAGGTTCCAAAAAAGAAAAAAGATTTTTGCCGTAATTCCTTTTGTGAGGTCAAATTAATGAGGTCATAAAGAAATTTCTCATGCAGTTTAATATATTGGTGGTTAACTATTGTAAAAATGTTATTAAATTCAATGACAAAGAAAATGACGTCATGGAGCAGAAGAATGTTATTTATAATATTCTTTGTAGTAATTGCAATAAAAATTCTATAGGATGTATGACAGAATTTTAAAAAAATCGCATTATACAACATTCATATTTATTTAGATGTAAAAGTATTAATAAATCTGTATTATTTCAGCATCACTTGATACAGGACACGTTCAAAACTTCGCGGGGGGGGGGGATAGCAAGAGCTAATAATCAGATGGGTTTATTCAAATAAGGAATCGTACTTGATCACCCCCACCATAAACAATGGGTTGTTATACGCTAGTGTATCTAAGTATTTAAGAAACCAAGATGCAGTGAATGTAAACTGATGAAGGCTCACACCCGTAACCGTATTGTAGGATTTAAATGTTGATGTATTAAGCGTATCAGCAATTACATTGTTCTGTATTTTTAATATTTAATTCAATACGTCTTACTTTTTTACCCATTTTAATATTTTCCAAACCTTACATCCAAACATTACATTACTTACGACTATTTAAGATTTTAGACGTTGCTATTGCATATATAATTAAATAAATTATTGTGAGGATGACATTTATCCCTTTCCTTCCAAACGATACGCGAATTGTGATCCTATTAAGCAGTTTAGCTGTAGGTCTACATCTTCTTGATCAAAATTTTGAATATTATTCACAGTATTAGGACTATGATTGGCTGATCTTGTGGTCGGTTTCTCCAAATAGTTTTAAGCTACTCCTGGATTAAGTTCAATTGAATCTAATACAGTTGCAACAAGAGATAATACTAATCCTATTTGGAGAAACTGACCGTAATTACATGACTAGATAATCCGGACTGGATTAAAAAAAATAAAAATAAAACTATATAATGAAAATTAATGTTTCAAAAAATACTAACATATTTTAAATCCATATAATTTCTGGAATTCGAATATACTTATAAATTCAACTATATCACACAAAATGCTTGTCAGTAATTGTAAGTGTAATTCGTAAATATATTATCAGCTTTCAAGTATTTTAGTAGATATATTTGAAAATATCTGAGCTGCTCTGTGTTGCTAATCCATCGCCTTTAAAAAGATAGCCTTGAGAGAGAACAGAATTTTCTTTAAATTATAATTTCGTTAGTGATTAAAAATTCGAAGACATTTAAATTTTTAGGATACTAACATAATAATCGCAATTATTGGGGCGAATGCTATTGCTTATTAATGCGTGTTTAAAATTGCATTAATCTTATGGAAGCTCACAATTCAGTTTTGATATTTTGTCTCGATTCAAATTCATAGGATTTAAATAAATGAGAATTTTAGATTTTATCTTTTGTGATATATAATAAATTAAAAAAAGGATGGGATCATCACAGAAAGCAGTGGTTTCTTTGAATAAAATATAAAGAACATGCAACCAAAGGTACAGAGAAGATTCCAGACTTTTCTGTGTCTGAATCGCTTTATTTCCCATTTTACTTCCCATCTCTTCAGTTTCAGTTATTAGTTGTTGTTGGTTTTTTGTTTTGTTTTTAATATTTTTATCTTCAAGAAAAAGGATCAATTGTTATCGATTTTAAGAGAAGACAGAAAAGACACAGATTTACGACATATTTTAATGATGCGAGGATATTTGATGTAAGGTGCTCAAATAATAAAAGCAATCAGGCTTTTGTATGCTGTTGGCAGCGAATTTTCATTGATTATTAGGTTAATGTTAATGTTAATGAATGTTAAGCTTTCTGATGCATTGCAGAGGAATCGACAGAATATGACATAGTTAATTTGATCGACAGAATGCTGACATAGTTAAGATAGACAGAGCAACGTAACCGCAATAAATATTTACCAATTAATCATATTGGTAAACACCAATAATTTAATTACGCTTATACAACTTTCAAATTTTGTGATAAAAAAGATAAAGATCCTAAACAGCTACATCATAAACGACTTCATATGATAGTAATTCGCTGGTCGTTTGCTGGGAAAGGGCACATGTCATTTCTCACAATAACTTTTTCAAATTTAAACTTACATCCATTACCAATGCCTGAAGTATTGTAATATAAGTAAAGGTTTGGAAGATAATAAGATATTATTAATTATTAATTGGTAACTTATTATTATTATTTGTGTTTATAACATAATTTACATTTAGTTTCCAATAGTCAAGTCAAAGATTAATATAACACTCATTAGTATTTAAAAATATGATATTTATGTGTGTTATTATTCAGTTGATTGGAATCCATAATGCTTAATTTTATGTAAACATTAATGTGGCTAGAATGGATAGGCGCGAAAAAAATCCTCTTCCAAATTCGCAGTTATTAAGGTTTTCGGTTGAAACTGATCTCCATTACATCAGATGGCTTAATATCACTTGATTCCTATTGGATTTTTAAATTATTTAAAATTCCATTTAATGTATGATTTAGGATTTAGTTCAAATGACTTGCAGTGAACAAATAAATTAAGACTTCTTACAACAATAAGCAACAGATTTTAGATACCGATTTTATGGAGTTTGAAAGTTCTGTTGGAGGGTTGGGAGACTGCTTACATCCATGGGTACAGTCCCTTTAATAACAAATTACAATTTTCTGCTTATGGAAAATCGTGAGAAATTAAAAGTTTCAAATAAGTTTCTCAAATAAGTTATTAAGTTTAATAAGTATCTGCTAACATTAATTTATTATTACATAAATAACATAATACTCTTTTTGTCATTTACAGAAAGTTATATTTTAAAGCAAATTTGTCGTTACAAAAAGCTTTTCAATCTGTTGTGTTTTGGGAACGAACTATTGTTGTTGGTGCTTTTGTCTATCAGTTTATTTCCATCAACCACGGACTTAAAAATCAATACTTTACTTCTCCTGGGTTAAATAATTGGATATTAAATTCACTTGAAGATATGATAGAATATTAATAAGAAATCAGCGGTAAAATATAAAAGGAAAAGAAGAATTTTCATAGAATCAGGAGATGGATCTTTAAGTAAAATATTGACTTGTATGAAGTAACTCTCAACAGTTTGAATTGACAGTAGATCTCCTTTAAGTCTGTTCGCTCGTTTCTTTCGTTTCCCAATAAAAAAAAAATGGAGGAAATTATGATAATGACCGTAATTATTATTCATAACAAACTTAATTTATATAATTCAACTTTCTTTTTCAAGAATAGTAATGAGCACAAATGATTTTTTTTTAATATAAAAATAATAAACCATAATTGAAAATCTTTCTAAGAGAAATTTTGATGTATCAGCGAATTTTGATAAGCAAGACTTTATTGTTATTATTTTTTATACTTAACGCAGCTACCACAAGATAGTACAGATTTGGTTTTAATATTTGTAATCTTTCTTAATATAAATGAAGAATATAAATAAGAAGAATATAATCTTTCTTAATATAAAAGAGGAGAAAGATTTAAAACAGAACAAAAAAAAAAAAGGTTTTGAATGACAGACCCATAGGTCCGTCCATTATTTTGTGATAAAGATAAATATATGCAGTATAACATTGAAATTTTAATAGAATAAGTATGTAAGTAAAATTCTAGGGCAAAAAAAAAAAAAAACCATCAATAGCAAGATTTGTGACGGGCGAAATAAAAACCCGAAAGAATTCGTTTTCCTATTCTTGCTCCCAACTATATTTTTCAACGTTTTCTTTCTTTTTTTTTTCTCTCAACTTTCAGAAGCCTCTAAAGGGCTTCTTCTTATTTCTTAATTTCTCTATTTATTTTTGATCAATGAAGAAATGTTTTCTTCCCTTTTTAATCAATTTTTGATGTGATCTTACCATGTGGACACCTCAAGTTGTACTTCATTAAGCTCTAAGGGAAACAGATTGTCCTAAAAGACTAAAAATCTGAATTTTTTAAGTTTAAATAAATAATTTGTAACTGTTATTATCAAAGATTTTTTTTCCAGTCTTGTAAAATGTAATATTTCTCTTCTAAAAAAAAATAATATCAAACTCTACTAATGAAACTGCGGGTTCTTAAAAGATCTTATAATATTATTTAATTAATTAATTTACTATTTTAGATAAAGTTTGTAGTGGCTAAATTATGTTAAAATCAAATAAATTATTAGATTTCAAGTAATAAATCTAAAATTTACTATAGAAATTTAAAAAAGCAAAACACACAAATTAAAAGAATTTAATTAAGAAAGACATAGTGTTATTAAAAATCAAACTTTATTCAAAAGATACTTTAAATACAATACAGTCGGACTTCGATATAAGGTCACCCGCATATAAGGTCACTTTTCTAAAGTCCCGGCTCACTGAATAGAAATTCTATGATATGGATTATCGGATATATGGCCAGGTCTTAAATACCGTAATCGGATATATGGCCAGGTCTTAAATACCGTAATCGCATATAAGGTCACTTTTGTCTGTGATTTCAGTGCCACACTGATTCAATTCCAAGAATTTTTCAGTGGGTACGATCTTTTATCGACGTCATTTCTCTTACTGACGGAGGGAACAGCTTTTTCACAAAGCACTTCATCCCCTCAAATTCTAAAAAAAAGGAAAAAAGATGATGAAGACGATATTCTTTAGCTGTGTTAATACAAGATCTCAGAAATCGCGGCTGTGCTGTAGAAGGGGAAAGTGAATATGTGAGAATTGATGATGAAATTGCTACCACTTCTCAAGCTTCGAATTTCGAAATTGCTTCGCAAGTTTTAGATTCCAATGCATTAGAAAGTGAGGATAACGACAGTGATACTGAAAGTGAAGCGATGACACAAGCAGAAGCACTCGGAGCATTAACTTTTCAGAAACTACAAAACTTAGAAAACATTATACAAAAAATGAAACCAAAATCGCGACAGTCCTGTATTATGGATTATTTTAAGTAAGGTCAGTTGTACATCAATACTTTGCTTGAGCATACTAGTGCTATTTGTATACAACTTTATTCCGAATTAAAATTTTTAAAAAATAATTTCTTTCTGATTCCATTAATTTGAATTGGTTCAACTAAATTAAAAAATTATAACCTTATATAAAGTGATATTTTTGTACGTATTAAATTTTACAAAGAATTATACTGTATTTATTCAATGCTTATTTATTGACAAATGCCTATGAATCGGTTATAAGGTCATTCCGCTTATAAGGTCACTTTCGCGAGGACCCAAGGGGTGACCTTATATCGAGGCCTGACTGTATTATCAAATGTTGAAAGCGTAAGCCTATTAACAGCTATTATGTTACATTGTATTATTTATTATATAAATTAAGCCACAATTGAAGAGAGATGCGCAGGATAGAAGAAAATGGAGAGCGTCCAATTGAAACCTGTCGTAAAGACAGTTACACCAGAGAGAGAAAGAGAGAAATTAAGCCATTTTAAATAAATAAACAATAAATGTAAAATTAAAAATCATTTACAATATAACCCTTGCTTAGCTTTGTATTTGCAGAGGAAAATTTCTTGATTATAAGTAAATAAATAACAAATGAATGAAAATAGTTTTCGATAAAGGCTATGTCCAATTGATCCTACAAGCAATGACATATAAATAATCTATTCATTGAATACTGCAATGTTTAAAGAAGAACGTCAGAAAAATAAATCTATTTGCTAAATTACACTATATTTTAGATTACTTTCCTAAAGAAACTGAGACTCAGGAAATCCGTATCTCCAATAACTTTTGAACCCATGAACTCTTGAAACTTGGTACAATGGACCACTTGAGGTTTACGCCCCTGCCGACGTCACGTGTCACGTGTCACGTGTTAAGCACATGCTGAGAGATCTTGTGGGATAAATAAACAGAAAGCCCATACGGCGAGTATATAACTCAAATATTTTGAGAATTACTCAAAAAATCGTCGATTTTTGATATTTCAACACGGAATGGTTCAGTAACTGTGCACTCCTTATTGTAATAATTCTATAAAAACGCTTGGAATATCGTTCTTTAATATATATTTCCTCTATATCTACATGGCTTAAAACAAAGTACACGGCTTTGTTTATCACACAAGCCAAGCAGTAGCCTGATGGGGTATTTTGTAACTACGAAGCCCCGCCTATCCTCAAGGTGGTCCATTATTAAACTACAGGAAACCATATAACTCATGCTTGAAATTTTTCCACGTGGGTCACTGTCGAGAAATTCCTATAAAGATAGAACATCAAATATTGCATGAACTATCAACACCCAAAACAACGATTTCTGTAGATACATTAACAGTGCATATTAATCCATTTATTAATCCATTATCAATGATGCATGTTTTGTTGTGATTACTTCGATTTAAACTATGTGAATATTTTAAAATATACTTTGATTTGATATATGTGCGTTTTCATTAGTTTGTAGCAAAGGAAAATATTTAGGACTTTATTTGTATTCGAACATTACAATTTACAATTATCAGAGATTTTCTTTTCTTTACTTTGTTTTCGGATCTTTTTAAAAGAAAAGGAAATTATTTTAGAGAAAGTAGGATTTAAGTTCATTAGAAACTTCTTGTTTTGTAATTTGAAGCTTCAAGAATAAATTAAAATAAATGCTGTTCAAAAAGTTTTAGTAATAAATTGAACTTCTACCAAATGAGACCGTCTCATTAAAACTAAATTAATTAAACCATAATTAAATTGCTTGGAAACCATTTAAACTTAACTTCCCTGACATTCAAGATTAAGAAAAAAATATCTAACATAGAGAAAATCTAGATGATTAAGAGATTTGGAGAATTTTGTAAGAACGATGAAAGGAAATTAAATAAAAAAAAATGAAAGGACGGGAAGTTTATATGAGTGTCTACTTTTTTTTTCTCCCTCTTTCATTAGTTAAATGCTTAGGGAATAGGAATTTCCTGTTCAAAATACGCTGGTAATGGCAAAGTTTTCGACTGTATTTTATTCGCTAATAGATTAAAGTTGGAGCTGCTTCATTTCGAGATACCTTTTATCTTATCGGATAATGGCATTCATTTGGTTTATAATTCTTCCATTTCTCATCTCTTGATGCTAGATGATCGCTTGAGAAGACAGACCCTCTAGACCCATTGGTAATTCCATCTTCAAAACAACGTGGCATTTCAATATGAAGCTCATCTCCCAAAAGCGTTTTAAATATTTTTTTGTATACGGTTCGCACCGAAGTGCGAGCTTCGGAATCGAAGCATCCGTGTTCTAGGGAGTGCTAGTGTTCCCAAGATGGCGAACCCCTAGCAGACTCCCGAGAATTTCTAGGGAAAGATACTGAGGTGGTTTCCCGTTTGCCTTCCTCAGGACGCCATTACGGAATACACCTTTCGTTAACTCCTTCCTTCCAGAAAGGCTTACCAGGCTTCTTCATTAAAGGAGAACTGAAAGAAATAAAGGAATACAATAAATAATAAACAAAATTCGCATTTATAAAAGGTTAAAGTAAAAAATATTACTGTAACTGATTCTCGGTGGCTTTACAGTTTGTATCGAAAGTTAGGACTAAATTTTATTTGCTTTAGTTATCAATTATGTGCATCAAAGAAAATCAGAGAACGCTGCATTTTTACTTAATTTCCCTTGAAGATCATCCAGAATATTCGCTAGATATCTTGAAAGTTTATTGGTAGATGTAAGTTGCTACAAGAAATATCATTTGTTTTCGGTACTCATCCCAACAATAGGAAAGGAAGTAGGGATAAAAAACTAACAAAGTACATTGTGATTATAGCTCAAAAAATTACTTTTGTCTGAAATTAAGTCTGAAATTTTAATGGTAGATATATGTTGCCAAATTGAACTCCCGTTGATTTCGGTAGAGTTTTGGTAGATACACAAATCTCCGATACATGCATCCATCAAGATAAATACACCAAATTTACTTTGAAATGTTATGTAATTACTGTTGCCTTTTAGTACAACTAATTGGATGAGACCATCGGGTATTGAAAGTTTACACGATAACTATGTTTTATTTTATATCGCGATCTTTCGGATCCAAGATCTCGAAGATCGCGATCTGCCCCAGCTTTTTTTACTTCGCGATGTCAAATGTCGTATACTCGAACCCCATTCAGAGCGATGTGAGATAATTTTATACAGTATTTATAAATAATTATAAATCATTACCTTTTCAACACTTTAATGGGTTGTATTAGCCGAATCTTCATATTTCTGTTTTCTTACGGTTTGGCGCCGCCATCTTGGGATTAGCGATATTACCCAGTAAGTATTAATTGTAAGAAGCAAATCGCGAGCAGTTCTCTAAAATCAATCGATTTTTGGGCGAAAATATGGTAAATTTTGCAAGTTTACAATTATACACCTTTTCCAAAATAGAAGGGGTCCAAGACCAAGTCGCGTTATATCCGAATTCGCGATATAAACAACCGCGTTATAGCCGAGCTTCACTGTATTTCCGTAAATCTCTCTTGCAGAATTCTCCAATTCTCTTCAAAGAATTTAAATTTTTCATAAAACCTACTTACAATTTTTTTAATGTGTTATGAATGACAACAAAGCTCTAGCTAAGAAAGTTAAGAATTTTAACGACGATTTAATGAATTTAGTTTTAAACAATTGAAAGAAGATAAGCTGATCCAAATTCGGTTCTTAGATTATGTTAGAGATATAATATAATAAAACTTATTTAACTTACACCAAAAAAAAATAAAATAATAATATTGGATTGTCTGGAAAACATAATGGAATCTACATAGCATTCTTTTCATGAATAGGATTTCTTACATTCATTCGTTTCTTTTGACGTTTTCTTTTAACATGGGAGAGTGTGTAAAGGAATAAATCCCTTGGTTTTTATGCCAAATTGAGTGGGTGAATCGTAGAGAATCTCATTTACTAAGGAATTCCAGCCTTTCATTGCATTTATTTACATTCCCGGAGTAAATCTCCAGAAGAGCAGCGAAAAAATAAAATCAATCTGTTACAAATCTCACAGGTCTTTAACGAGAAGAATAATGGAGGGCGCGGAAAATGAAAGACGGTGCTAGTGTTTAATTTCCTTAGGAAGGAGGTACGAAAGGGGGGGTTGGGAACCAGAAGAAATTTTATCTAACGGAGATTAACGCGGTTTGGAGCTCATCGCAGGGACGCGTCTTCTTCTTTCTTTTTCTATTCTCTTTCATTCTTTCCTTTTTGAAGAATAAAAGGAATAGAAGGAAGCTGAATTTCGGGATAGGGGATGAGAGGAGAGATGTGGTTTTTGCGGGAAATTGCCAGAGGGAAGAATGTTGTACTATTAACATCAACCCACATCGTGTAGGGCTTCCATATCACATGGTGGGAACAGACAGTGAAGAAACGATGGCCTTTGTCCGATTTCCAGATAGAAATACAGGAAGTGGGTTGATGAGACTGTACAACATCCGGTGCGGTAGCCTTCCATACAGAGCAACACGAGCAGAAAGAATGGGTATCCCTTACAAAGAAATACAAAGAAAGTCAATCTGAAACTCATGTAATAGATAGAACAGTGTTTTATTTCACTTAAAGTTAAATCTTTCATCGTATTTCTCGAACAAGGATGCTGGGAAATGTATAATGCTAACGTAGTATTCAAATTAGACAAATGAAAAAAGACTTTTAACAAGCTTTTATTTCACGTGTTTTTCATGTTTTGTTGCGGACATCAATGTTTTGGATAAATTACAGTAGCATTTATAAATACTCAGGCTCCCCATATCAAATTCAGGGCTCAGATACCAATGAAGTAATGGGCCCCTTCCCACATAATGATCAAAATCATAGTTTACATGAAATAGTTTATATAAAATGTCGACTTAATGAGGCCTATATGTAAAAAAATAATAATCTAGAAGTGATAGGCTAATTCATATAATTTTTTTTTCGATTAAGACCTCAGCCCGGGCCCCTTTGATGGCCGGGCCCCATTGCTGAGGTACCAATTGAGGCCCTCGGCCTCCCCGTGTGGGAGCCAATTTACCTCATTACCTTTAATACCTTTAGTATTGCATTAAGAGATTTTTGTCTACTTAGCTCCTAATCTTCACTTAAATTCACATTACATTCATAATTTTACAAAACATTTGAGATGTGTCATTCTAGCAAACAAATATAAATGATTTCATTATTAAAACCAATTGATGTATATTTTAAAATTACGAGTAGTATTACAACTTTAATCAATAAACGTCTGTACTTATAAATTCATGTAATGATGCTATCACATGAAAATATATTTACAAGAACATGGAAGTTTAAAATTCTTTGTGAAGTTCTTGATCTCGTATCTTGTAGGTTTGAAATAGACTTTCTTAAGAAAAATGTTTGATCAGTAAATGCAATTCAAATCAGTTAATTGTAACCTAAACATATAGTAGACACATAAAACCTTATAACTTAATAAAAAGCGTGAATAGAGATTGTGTCAAGAGCTACAAAGAAAACAAAGGAAGGACACTTATTTAGAATTTTTCTTAAATGAGACTTACGTTAGAAAACTACACAAAAACAATTTACATTTTGCAGCTCATTTTGAAAAACTTTTAGAACTTTATTAAAACTTTTCAAAACAATAACTAAGGAGAATGTAATGTACATTTGTATCTCCTTCTTGTATGTATATTTGTATCTCCTTGTATGTACAGTTGTATCTCCTTCTTGTATGTATATTTGTATCTCTTTGTATGTACAGTTGTATCTCCTTCTTGTATGTACATTTGTATCTCCTTCTTGTATGTACATTTGTATCTCCTTCTTGTAAGTACATTTGTATCTCCTTGTATGTACATTTATATCTCCTTCTTGTTTGTATATTTGTATCTCCTTTTTGTATGTACATTTGTATCTCTTCTTGTATGTCCATTTGATTCTGGAATATATGAATGAATTACAAATATATAAGTTCAAAGAAGATCTGTATACGAGCCAAACTTTACAGAAGTACAACCTGAAAAGGTGAATATTCAATATACATACTACATACGAGTTACTTCGCTGGATTTCTATAACCAATATTTTCAGTAGAAAAAGCGGAGGTCGATGGAAACAAAGGACGTTCTAGGATGATAGGAAACTCTGTGAGCTGGGGACGAAGGAATTCTCAATTAATATTCTCTTTCCTTCACCAGAGCTGTCAAGATAAAGCGGCGCGGTGGATGGACATGTCATATCGAGATTACCGCTATCAGCCATCGACTGACAGTGTACATCCGATGCCATAGCAAGTCAATCGCTCTCGATGCCCATAATGGCATTCAAACTCGTCGATAAAATCGATTTTGGACTGTATGCAATGCCTGTGGCAAATTTACTGAGAAATAAGATGAATGGGTAAAGCACACTTGTAAGTCTTTCACGTCAGCGCTAAGTATCTCTCTGTCAGGGTGAATTATGCTTCTTACTTGTCGTATCGCCAACAAGCGAAAGCTAATAAAAAGAATGCCGATCATAAATTGAATATCTGCGTTTGAAATAAAAAAAAAGAGAGAGAGAGAGAGAAGAAAGACTGCGATATTAAAAATATCAAACTGCCAAACCAAAATGCAAAAGAAGAATAACTGTTAATCCCTGGTCGAAGGACATTAAAAGTTTCTGAAAGTTTCTATTCACTCTTATAAATAATTTTATGAGAGAATGGTATAAAAAGAAAATAAAGGAAGACCAGCTTAGCGTTATTGTAAAAGCCAATGTCTTTAATGTCTTCGAGATCCAAAATTTATTTCCTTCCTCGTTGCTGCCAACGATAATTTTTCCTAGAATTTTGGCAACAACAAATACTGCTTCAACTTTGAAATTCGACCCCTATAAAGAGAATGAAAACCAATAGAATAAAATTCGTTATTTTATTGATTGACCCTTAGTTCAAATGGTAAAGCGTTTATCTAAGAACTGGAAGAGCCAGATTCAATCCCCGGAGAAGGTCAGGAATTTTGATTTCCATGTTTGTTAACATTCTAGAGGGACCTCAGATTCACCTAACCTTCTCTTCTGTGTTTTTGCCTTCTTAATTTGTTATTTGGAATTAAAAGCAGGGAACGCTGGATTACAAATTCAATTAAATTTCGGCACCAATCGTAGGAGCCTAACTCAAGCAAATGCAGGCGACTGCAAACCATTTCTTTCTTTTATATATTTCTTTTTCCAATGCATCTAAAATTCTGAAAATTTAAATATGAACTTGTGAGGCATGTGGGATTTATATTTTCTTGTTTTTAATTTTCAAAATGTTCTACAATTAATTAAATTAAAATTTAAAAACAGTCAATTTTCTGGGTGTTTTCGAGGTATTACTCGATATTTTCAACTAAAAAAATTTCAACAAAAACCTGAAATGATAAAAAAATTCGTAAAATAATGCTTTGTATTTAAAATATTTATTATTAGTGCAACAGTTAATTTTTTAAAAAGTAATTTAATCTCACGCAATTTTATATTTAAAAAATTAACTGTCCCACTAATAACAAATATTTTAAATATAAAACATTATTTTATGATTTTTTTATCATTTCAGGTTTTTGTCAAATTTTTTTGAGTTGAAAACACCGAGTAATATCTCGTAAACATCCAAAAAAATTGACTGTTTTAAATTTTAATTTAATTAATTGTACAATAATTTGAAAATTAAAAACAAGCAAATTTAAATCTCACATGCTTCACAAGTTCATATTTAAATTTTTAATATTTTTGGTGCATTTGAAAAAGAATTATACAAAAGAAATAAAAGGTTTGCGGTCGCTTGCAGTTGCTTGAGTCAGGATCTTAATGTTTTAAGATATCAACTTACATAATTGGCCAAGTTCGTCTGTCTGTCTGTCTGTCTGTCCGTCTGTCTGTAACTCGATATAATTAAGCTATTAAGATAGATCCAAGGTTCTCAATTGTACCATTGAATCAAGGGTACCCAAATTGGATGAAATATTAGTTCATTTTGTCATTCCATGTTGGTTCCATGAAATTTTACCTGAAATTCTAACAAAACATACGTTCAAAACCAAATAATTTTGTTACCACTGCACCGATTTTAATGAAATGTGGTCTACTTACTCAGTTTTTTACGCTGGTTTTGAGTTTCAAAATCAAAACTCCAAACCATTTTTGCCGTAGAAGCTTCGTTCATAAGTTAGCGCAGTATTTAGATTATACAAAGCTGAGTTTGAAATGCCTTTCGGCGTTATGAGTCAAAATTAATAATTATTCTTTAGATAAATTAAACTTTAGATGTTGTTGATATTTCGTTTTTCTTTTTGAGTGGAAAATGATCCTTTAGATTAAACTCTCAGAACCTATATTACAGGTGTACAGGTAAGAAGTACACCTAAATAGGTCTGATAAACATTAAAAAAAAAAAAAAAAAATAAATCAAATCATCAATCGAATCAAATATATATATATATAAATTGGCTAAGTTCGTCTGTCTGTCTGTAACTCAATATAATTAAGCTATTAAGATAGATCCAACGGTTCTCAATGGTACCATTGAATCAAAAGTACTCAAATTGGATGAAAATATTAGTTCATTGTGTCACTCCATGTTGTTTCCATGAAATTTTATTCTTGGGGGAACTGACCTCGACAACTGAAATTCTAACAAAACATACGTTTAAACCCAAATAATTTTGTTACCACTGCATTCATTTTAATAAAATTTGGCATACTTACTGAGTTGTTTACGCTGATTTCGAAACCATTTTTGCCGTAGACGCTTCGTTCACAAGTTAGCACAGTATTTAGATTACATTTACTTTATATTCGATATTTGATAATAAAAGGATTTTTCAGGTTTTTTTTTATGCCTGTCAGCCGACAGGCGTTGCTGCTAGTTATTGTATAATGTTGAACAGCTCAAACACTTACTTCTCAACCAAATTCTTGAAGACGAGTCCAAAATATAATTCATAATATTTCTTTATTTTGGTTACTTTAATCGCTTCTTAATAGATTAACGGCTTCTTAATAGATCAAGTAGTCGTAAATCCTTATTTATTTCTCGGATTGTATAATTATGCAAGATTTCAAGAAAACTAAACTGAAGAATACCTCGTTCTATTATTTTCTAAATTATCTTGACGATCAAGTAACATTACTGACATAAATAAAAAATTATTTGGTAAATTGAGTTCTTTTGTAATTCATAAAAATATTCGAAATGACTGAAAACCCCAAGAATTGACCTAACATTGCAAACTTTATAAAGATCACTACTATGCAATATGGAATGTACTGTCTAAAAATTTGGCAATAATGCTGCAACTACTAGTGATCTTTATAAAATTTGCAAAGTTAGGTCAATACTTGGGGTTTTCAGTCATTTTGAAAAGATAACTGATGTTAATTTCGAAATTCTACTTCAATAAAATTGAATCAGTGGATTGTTTTTAGTTTTACACATAGATTTAATTATTCAAAGATCCTAACTAATAAAATTGTTATTCCGTCTTTTACATACTGATAGCATTGACAGCAATTTCACCAAAATCAATATCAGAAGAAATGAAAATTTCAATAGTTCTAATGTTAAATTGTTTGAATAAGCAAAAGTATCTGAAAGATCGAGTCTATCTTTTAAAGCTGTGTATTCGGTTGAGTGATGTGTAATATTGTTCGTTTTCTTCCATTTGGACAAAGAAAATGGCCATTACAAACCTGTCTTTTGTCTGTAATAATTAGTCTACATTCATTTGACAGTAAAAGTTAATGAATTACAGCAGCTGAAAAATCCTAACCACAGTCCTGACATAACAACTGCCTGCTCGTTTTATAGAAGTTGAAAGAATGATGTCACCGATGACTGAAATATCACCTAAATCTGTAAAGAATGGCTTTACACAGTTCCTGGAAGGCAAAAAGGAAAGATGAAGATTAGTAGACAACTATTCTATACTAGTCTTTGTTTGTACTAAGCCATTAATTAATCTATCTGAAAAGAAGTTAAAAAAGGAATCTAAAAAAAAATAGCATTAAAGTTGTAGATTTCATTAAATTTAACTTGGTTAAAATATATTTGTTTCTTCAAAAATGGTATTTTATAAAAGATTATTAAAAAATAAATAATGAAAGATTCTATTGATGAATTAATAAATATTAATTTATTCTTTACCAATTCTTATGTATACAGTATTTATTCAATTCAGTGTTGAATATAGTTTTAACAGTATACACGAATTGTAATACATATATAATGTATTAGAAAATTTAGTTCATTCTGACTTTACTATGCTTTCTAAGTAAGAATATTTACAAAGTTGCTTTTTCCAAGTAAATGAGAACATACAGCATCCACAGAGAAGATATGAATAAATAATTTTTTTTCTTGTTATTTTTAGATATTGTAATGATTTTCATTCACTGTAAATCATTTATCTGTTTATAATAGTCCTATTTATTCATTGTACATTCTAAGTTATCTTACGTTTATAATTGTAATAATCTTTATCAGCATTTATTTTATTATTGATTAAGTATTCTAATTTTTACTGTTTCTTATTTAATTACGTTATTTTATTCAAATTTTCCGTTGACCGTGCTTCTTTCCCCTGATTCGTTATTATTTAAAAAGACAGTTAAACATCACTTAAATCCCACGTGTAATTTAAATCCCCCAATCAATTTGTAAAGCACGGCAACCAGCCCTTGTAAATAGCCCGTTTAAACCCTGCATCATATCAATATTAAGAAAGGTCTTGCTAGATCTTAGTTCTAGTCGACTCTCCTATTTTTTTGCGAACCAGTGGCCACAAACATTCTCCACAATATTTACGCTTAATTTTCAAAACTGCTTCTTTTAGGATCGCTTTCTTTTTGCTGGCTAATACGAAGCGAAGCGGCTGTTATTCGATGAAGTATTGGAACTTAAAAAATAAATAAATGAAAGTTAAAAAAAATGTATGAATTAGAAGAAAAGTTTCAAAAGAGAATTTATGCAACTCCCTCCAGTCCTTCATCGTCTAGTTTTAGTCAGAATTGTTGTTCTAGGAAGCTGAAACTTCAGAAGAATTCTTATAAGGAAGATCCTCATTGAATTTGATAAGCGAATAGAGCTAAGAGTTAAAACCCACCAACATTTGCTTTCAATTCCATTATTTCTGAAACTGCCCGGAAAATGGCTTCTTCTTCTCTTCTCCTGTGAACTATTTACTTTTTTACTAACCGTTTTTTCGATTAAAAAATAAATACAAAGCATTACCAGTTTCAGCAACTATGTGGCCGATATCCTTGATATTCCAGCAACTAAGTGACCGATATCCTTGATATTTCAGTAACTAAGTGACCGAT
>JAFIDM010012231.1:71784898-71827226 GCA_023159025.1 Thereuonema tuberculata
TCCTTGATATTTCAGTAACTAAGTGACCGATATCCTTGATATTTCAGCAACTATATGACCGATATCCTTGATATTTCAGCAACTAAGTGACCGATATCCTTGATATTTTTAGGCTCTATTATTTTCTTAAAAAGTAAATAAATGAATAAAATTAAGATACAGAAATAAAAAAATAAAACATAATTAAATAAAATAAATTTTGATTTTTAGTCAGCCTCCAAACAACATTTTGTTATTTATGTTATCAAATTTATTTTTTTTTGATTAATATTCTTTCTTTTTTTTTATTTATTTTACTCATAGGAATTTGACCATTTTACCATGGCATCTTCTGTATCTTATTTTTATTCATTTATTAGCGGTCCCATATTACAGTTAACATAGGGAACCTCTTGCTTTTGTGTTGTCTGTATGTCATACTCTGTAGCGGCCAAACGGTTAGAGATATTAGAATGTAACCTTCACCATTGTGTTCAGCATCCAAAAGTAGGTGACAACGTAAAAAAATCAGACCTGTAGGACCCTCCTTGACCCCCAAAATTAACGTTTTCTGTAGCAGTATCAGTAATAATGATAACAATTAACACAGTAATAATACTGATGCTTCATATATAACAATACTAACAATTGCCAACAAGACATCATTGTTAATATCTACAAACGTATTGTTTCATAAATTCTTTAACATATCCAAATGATGCACTAAGCATTGTATTAGCGGCCCCTAGGTTACAGCTTGCTTGTAAAACATAAAGGAACGGTCTTGCATTTGTAAGCTCTTGCTTTTAATTATTTTGTTTATACAATTGTGCATATTATGGGGTCGCTTTGCTTTTGACACTGTCTAAAAGCATTAATTACCTTGTTTACTTTTTAAAGAAAATATAAACCTAAAAACTTGTGAAATATCAAGGATATCGGTCCCGTAGTTGTTGAAATTGGTAATTGTTGGTTTTTATTATTATTATTATTATTATTATTATTATTATTATTAATTTTTCGTAATCGAAAACCGGCTTTGTTCGGATCGCTTCAATGATCCAAATATACCACGATTTTTACGAAATTCGGGTTTTCGGTCCCTAAAGCGTAATTAGAGTTTTTTCAAACATATGTGAATGCTTCCTGTGAAAAAATAATTACTGTGGAAAAATAATTACTGAAAAATGATGAAGGGAGATGTAACTTAAGAAAATACAGTACAATTCCCACTAACATGAGATTAGATTATGAAACTTCTAGATCCTTTTAAGGACCGCTCACGTTATAGCCAAAATACTCGCCTATCAGTACCTCAAAAAATACCTCAATGAATGCACTGAGTTGTATAAGAGCGTGTATTATTCTATAGATCTGATTAATTTTGGAGTATGGAGAAGGTTTTATCACAGTTTTTATTTAAAAGTAAAAAAAAAGTCTAATGAAGTAAACTCTTCATTAGCTCATAAAAATAATGATCTATTCAAACTTCGTATTTCGAGATTCATGTGTTATTGTGTAGATCAGTGGAGATTTTAGAGTGTATAGACCCATTTTAAGGCTTACTTTATAAAACCACCCAAGCACGTGCTCTTAAATAATTCAAAAAGCAATGATCTGATTTACATTATACATCACACTTCAGATTTATTGTCGTATTGTAATTAGATTTAGTTACTAATCCATTTTATGGCACACCTTTATATAGGGTACGCCTTTTTGAAGTTCAACCAATAATACATCGATGAAGGTTTAAGTTAAATAATATTTAACTAAATATTTAATTAAATACATTTCAGCGTTCTGGAAGATTTGTTTTTTAGGTTTTTCAAGTTATGTTTTATCTTTCTTAGACACATGTGAAAATTGTAGTTGAGGCAAAATGAATCTGATAACAAGGGAAAAAACAAAACAAAACCTCTTAAAAGAAAACATTAGAGCGAATTGTAAGAATTCTTTGTTCTATTATTGAGTGAAAACAACAACACAGTTCAGTTTATCATTTAAAGATATTCATTTATTTATTATTATCTCTGTTTTCTTTCGAAATTAATAATTTTGTTTGTGGCAATGTAGATCAAAACTGTCAGTGATTGTTACAATAGAAAATTGCTTATCACTTATAAATTTACTTGTACGAGTTTTTTTTTAATTATTCTACATTTATTTAATTTTTTCTTGTTTATTTTACATTCACACTTGTCTTATTTGCAAAAACAGCAAATTCATGGTTTGTTGCCGATCTATATGCTGGAACTATCTTTGCCAGAGCTTTTTTTTTTAATGTTATCTTTGCGGTTTTGGATAAAATAATAAAAAAAGTACTCGAGAGCAAGAAATTGTGAATAAATATCATCAAACCGAGAACAGTATTTAGGAGGCAGAAATCTGAAGATAAATATTGAGGTCGTTTGTGTAATTTAAATAATAACAACAACAAAAATAATAATAAGGGGTCGTTCAAGTATTATGTAAGCATTCAAAGGGGGAGAGGGTTCAAGCTTTGCTTTTTTTTGCTGATAAAGGGGAGAGGTGAGGATCAGAGCAATGCTTACGTAAGACAGACAAACATGCACGCGAGAGAGTGCGCTACGCGAGATAGGCTTTTTCCTCAGTATTTCCTGTATACTTTTGTATTTAATTTGTTACATTTTAATTCAGATGTGAATATCATGCAATTGTGACTATTTCAATTTATTGTTCAGTGATATTTACTGTAAATCATTTGGCAAATCTTAGGTAAGCACAAGAGATGGGGTCCGGGCATCTACTTATTTTTGCTTACAGGAGGGGCAGGGGGTGTAAAATAACTAAAAATGCCCTTAGGTAATACTAATAGAAAATAATAGAAAATTAAACAAAATACTTAATCCATAAAAGAAAACATCCATAAACAGAAGCGCACATAACTAAAACAAAATTCACTGAGCTAATTTTGGAATTTGTACTGGGAATCGGAGACAGTAATGTTTCGAGTTTCTAAACTCTCATCAGTTCGACTCATCCAATATACCTAGCTCAGTGAAATGGGGACAATATACAAAACGAACAAACAGAGAACACAATGACCTCTGAATTAAAAAAAAGTCAAAAATAAATTAAGAATATATTTTTTTTTAATACTTAATACTAATTTTCTTTGGAGTTATTTTTTCAGTTTTTTTTTGTGTGTGATTATACTGAATTATTTTTGGTTAGCAGAACATTTTTCAAAAGTTTGTAAGTGAAGAAGATGGCTATTGACTTAAGTTTACGATAAATGGGTCTAACAAATACTGATTGTCTTAATATTAACGATTTTTTAAACATAAGAAAACTTTTAGCAAAAAAACAAAAAACAAAAAACTATTGCTTAGTATGAAGTCGAGGTCTGATTAATTAAATAAAAAATAATCTCTTTTGCTTTCGTGTAACTTATTTAAAAGTAGCCTCAGAAATTCAGGCTTGCCTGGCATAACCTAAAAGCGTCTTTGTTTCTTTTCCTTTTCGAATAAAGCCTCTTTGGAGGCTTCGAATGACATTTTCCTTGTATTTATCCTCGTTCTGTTTAAGACTCCCTAGGTTTCATTTTGGACGAGAAATAGTTATTAAGAGGCTACATTTTTAGCATTCAAATGAGTTTTTACCTTCTTCGGTAGTTAAGTATTACACTTGGTTGAAATTTTTTTTTCGTTTTTTTTTTTAAGGGAAAAACCGGACCTCTGGTTTAATTATCTACTGAAAGTTTATGTTATTGGAAACAAAACAAAAAGTATTAAATTTTAAGTTTTGATGATGCAGTAATTATTATATACACAGCTGCTTTTACTTTTTATTAGTTTAAGAATTTTAAAAAAAATCTACAAATATTCTAGAAAAAATTCATTGGAAAAAACTTTGTCCATAAATAGGAAAATAATATAAAAACAAAACAGCTGTTTTTTTTTTTTTGTTTTTTTTTATACAAGAGACCAATTTTTTTTGGAAGTGACTGAAGAAACTTCTTGCTTCAGACAGTATTAATATTAGGGCAACAAAACAGTGTTGAAATTCCGAAAATAAATTTCAGTAATCTAGCTCATTATTGAAGGCTGGTAATGTTTATGTGGGGTCGGTAGCCCAATAGCTAAGGCGCTCTTCTAAGGACTGGAGGAGTCGCATTCAATACCCTGCGGTGGTCGGGAATTTTTCCACAGTTATTACTTTTCCAGACGGATCTAGGGTTCATTCAGTCCTCTGTCAAATGGGTAATCCCGAGTTTCTTACTCTCCGAGGCGGGCGAGCATCGGAATAACCATCCACCTTCAACTAGTTCCGCTGGTCGAGGATGGCTGGAGCCTTTACCTCCTACGCACCAAAAATTCTGCTTGGCTTGTAGAGGAACACTTTTATATCTTTGATAATCTTTTTATATTTAAAGAAATGAGATTTTTTTCTATGTTTGTTAACTAGCCAGCAGCAATATGGGATTAAAAATAATGATAACTCTTGGCCCAATTTCTTTCTACTTCACTAGTTTTCCCACAATGAATTCCATATCACTGTTTGTTGATGTTATAATTTAGAATACCATTGATTGTACTAAGAGTGAATGCAATTATTGCAATTTCATTATGAAATCTTTTACTATTTCGATGAAAGAATTTCTTTGTGGCTCAAAAAATTAGCAACTAGCACAGAAAGACGAGAAATCAGCTCTTCAACAGATGACAGGACTAGAGGAGACGTTACGGTCCAAAGGGTTCTCGAATTCCCGCTGTTTCTGAAATGATGCATTGCTGGGAGATTAAATTATCTTGGAATTCCAATTCAGGACAAGGCTTGTTTCATGGTTTCCCTAATCCCCTGCGTCCATTTGTAGACCCAAAGGCTACTTTTTTTAATGTTTGTGCCCCGTTTTCCTGCTGTTGATTTCATTTGTGCGATAAGGTAATGTGAATTTTAAGTAGGGATATATTTTTTTTTATTATTTACCTGTGTCATATCGGGGTCACGGAAACCGTTCGCATAAAGGACACTTCCGTGTTTTAGACGTGTGTAGGAAATTGAGATAAGTACGTTGAATGCCACTCTTTGCAATTATTCTTCTGAAAGGTCAGAGCTTTGAAGAGGTGTAAAGGAAACTTATTAAAAGATTATCTGAATTAATTCATTCACAGAGTAAATACTGGGCAATTCTACTTTATTGTGTAATTTACAAGAGAGCGAAAATTGCAAGAAATAGAAAATAAAAAAATACTCAGCTTTAATTTTACTTTCTGGTGTTAATAGAATGCTTCTAAATTTTATTTTAGATATCAAATTATCGAGAGAATTTTCGATAATTCAAGCAAATAATTATAATCAGTCTTTATCTAGTCAGTTTACTGAAAACAGAATCTTTAAATAAATAAATAAATACGTTTTTAAAATACACACTACGTTTTTATTTTAAAACCGTTTATTTTATTACAATCTTTTACTGCAAAGCACAATAAAATCAGAAATATTTTGTTTTCTCGAAAACTGTATAGTTTACGATTTTGTGAAGAATAGGGGTCGGTAATCAGTGGTTCCTGATTTGGAACCTCGATTCTTTGGCTTTTTCAGGGATGATCTACAGCTCTCAATACTACATTTCCGCGATATTGCGATCTTTTTTATTTATTTATTTTTGTTTTGGGAATGGAGGGCGGGGGGAGGGGGCGAATGCTTTTGGAAGACCCACGCTCTTGATACTAATGTAGTTTAGAAATGAATTTTATTAAAATTCTGAAAATAATACTTTCTATAGACAAGAAAAGATTGTCTAGTACAATCTACAAAGCTTTAGGGCTTTTAACTGTATCAAAATTTTACATGTTATATAAATATTTCTACTATATTCAAAGAACAACAACAAAAAAAAGAAAGAAATTGAGTTGTAATGCATTGTATTGTTAATATAAGGCTTAGTTCTAAAAATACAATAATGGAACTCAATAAGTTCAATAAAAGTTTAAATGTTAATAGGTTGTTGTAATATAAGGGTTGCCATCATTTCACAAATTTCACCGCTCTAAATGATGTGAAAATAAAAAGAAAACTACTTCAAAGCAAGCATTTTGCAAGTTTTTTTTTTTTTTTTTAATAGAAATTAAAAAAAAAAAAAATTGAGGCCTTAAATGTGATCACTTAGTCATTTCTTTCTTAAGTTTGAACAAACCAAAAACTATTATCATAACTTTAAAATAATATTTATCTGTCTATGTACCATTTTAATATAGTTCTCTTAATACATTAAAATGCATTAAAATAAATACTATTTAAGTAAATAACTAAATGATACAATGTTTTTTTATAAGCTAATATAATTTGAATAAAATAAAAGTATTAATAAAGTATATTTTCCTTATTTTCAGGCACAATAGTTTGCAATAATCCAACACCAAGTAAGTTATTTTTTATTACTTTATCTGCCTTTGAAATTTTTTTTTTTGTACAGATTTTCAATTGCTATTAAGAATCGAGAAACAGCCATTTTAAATTTGAAACCAACATTGAACAAAAATAAAGATTAAAACTATTCTAAATCATTCGACGAGGAAATAATGGAAATTTGATTTTGTTTTGTTGATGAACTTTCCATTGAAGAAGTTTGTTTCAATTGTAAATTGAACTTAAGTTTAAACTTCAACACCAAAATTTATGACACTGTTATAACCTGAATTTGAAACTAACAGACGAACAATCAGAAGAATGAATAACAATTTAATCAGATGTTTCAAAGACCAGATTCAGTGAACAGGAAATGGAAGCGATCAACGACATTATTAATATTTCATGAGAACTTAAAAATACAGTGATTGGAAGATCGGAAATACGTTTAAATTTTTTAAAATATTATTTTATTACAAAAGCTTCGTCTTTTTTTTAATAAAAATTTTTACAAAACTCAAAAAATACTAATAGGTCTATTTGAGACATGAGATAAAAAAAAAAAAATGTATAAATGTTTACTGACTATTAGATCAAAGTAACAAGGAAAAAATAAAATGTTTTTATTAAGAACCACAATCTTATCAGTTGCTTCTTTGTACATCTTGATGTGTTTTATTTAAGGAATAAGTCGGTATTCAACTTCTTTTTGATTTTTTTTAAAGCTGTTATGTATGTATGCTTGTCTGTAATCACGAAAATCCTTTTGTTAAAATATCATGGATGCCTTCAGGAAGTTTACCAGGACAACAAGAACAATGTATAGTAGAATAATAAAAAATGTAAAATGAAATAATTTCCATAACTTTTACTACTTTGTTTTTGTTTACTTGCTAATGGACTTATAATATACAAATGACATGACTTATAAATTAACTGTCTTGATAATATAGTTAAAGAATTATTAAAAACATTATTGCATGAAAATTCATCCATAGCAGAAATTGAAAGTATTTTTTTTCATGAAATGTTTATTTAAAAATAAAAATAAAAAAAATTTAACAACAGAGATTTGGATTAAATATCTTCTTTATATTTAATAATATAAGTTACCGGAATTTATGCCCAACAATTGTAACTCCTGGATAATATAAATCAAAAACTGAACTTCTGCTAATATTCTATAAAAGAGAGTCTAACGGTAATGAAGCGAACTTACCTTAATATATTTAATGGTTTTTGAAAGGTAAAGAGACAAGATTTCTTTTTTTTTTTTTTTAGTTGTATATTCACTAACTATTTATTGAAAATATTCATTATTATTGTGATATGAAATAAATAATTCTAATGATTAGAGATTTGGGCTGAAATAAAGTTTAGGGTGTTATTTGAAACTTTCTACTGTATGGCTTAAGGAAGCCTGTTCTGGCAACGTCTGAGGAGATTGAAGTTATTTTATCAGTATTTCTCGCGTCACTATTATAAGCAGAAAGACAATAAGAAGAGAATTTTTTTTTTTTTTTTTTTTTTTTACAGAAATTTGTCTTCAATTTTATAAAATCTGAATGCTGCTTCTTAAAATCCTGCAGATGGTAGTATAAGAGGAAGAAAACAAACTCGAAAAGGTTGTTATTTGTTTATTGCAACCAGGGCCGGATCTAAAAATTGTTGGCCCCCCAGCGAAAATCCTTCATGGGCCCCTTTACGCTAATTCGAGCCGCACCCAGGCCATGGCGTGGGTCCCCATTTTCATCTGGCCTCCCGCTGAATGCGGGGACTGGCGGTACCTAGATCAGGCCCTGATTACAACATATTATAATACTGTGTACAACTACATTATTATTATTATAATCTTGCAAATCTTGCTGATGATGGGAATATGTTCCCCGAAACTGTCCTGTCCTAGGAACTTTTTAATGTATCGTATTTTTTTAGCATATTTTATTTAAACCTTTTTTAATTGAATTGATTTATGTGTGAGTTATAGTTGTTTCTTAATATAAAGTATAATAAAACACACGTTAAAATCTTTTTAATTATTATTATAACTTTATTAATAAATAACAAACTATCCTGCTCAGTCCTACATGATATTCAGAGAGAACATCTGTAGGATCAGTCTGTACATGCAGAGCAAGATTTACAAAATTATGATTTAATATAACAATACAAAATTAAATACTTTTTACATAGTTAGAACTTATATAAAACAACAAATAAATATAAAATATAAAATAGTTTACAATATATTATCTATATAGTGTTTTGTACAATATAAGAATAAAAGTTTTTGATTCATTAACATATTAATATTTTTTTTTAATCAATTCATTTAATTTTTCCCATAATTATTTTTTCATGTAACAAATTTTTTAAAGTAGATATTTTTCCAATTTTTGTCATCTCTAAAGTAAATTGATCAAATATTTTATTAATTAATTATTTATTCTTAATCCAAAATTATTTTTTGGATAATCAAAACTTGTTTTTTTATACAGTTTATTACTTCATGGTAAATTTATATTGCTTTCATAGTTATTATAACACATTTTGTAATAGTTTTTTATGATTAGAACGTAAATCACTTTTTGCTTAGGAAACAAAATTTTGGTAGAATCTTGTTTTGTTGATTGCTTGGTAATTTTTTAAAATTGTAGAAAATTAAGTTTAATATTTTCATTAAAATTCTATTAATATTTGTTATTTCATTTTTATTCAAGTAAAACCAATTTTCAATTCCATAATTAATAATGAATTAATTGTTTATAATTAATTAATAATAAAAGAATATTTTAATTTTGTTAAGAAATCTATATTAAAAAAAAAGAAAAATAAATTTAATAAATTTTGGCCACAGTTTGGAATAGCCAAAACATTCAGTACTTGTAAAATGTTTTGCAAAATATTGTATTGCAAGGAATATGTACAATCTTGTTATACGAAGTAATTAACATTATGTTAAAGTATTTTTTAGATACATAAAAAAATTCGGGGTTAATCAAACTAAAAAAACTGCACCTTCCCCTAAGTGCACCACTGCACCTATAACTGTATTTAATTTTAAATTTAACGACAGAATTACTCTTAGAATTTCGCTTGTTAAAATTTACTTCAATAATAAAAACAGTTATTTTCTCTATGCTTCCTTCTTTTTGAATCGGCGTTCATTTTTTTTTTTATAATAACTTTTGATTTAGAACGATTGGAATTAGTTATTTCCCCTTACTTTGTTGGTCGATGAAAAGAGTGGCCTTGGGAATAAAAATATTATTGACATTAGATAATGAGAACTTAACAAAACAATAGCATATTGTTCAGAAAATAAGTGCTCTTTTCAAAAAATATAATTCACATCTTCAATGAATGTTGTTAGTGTTTCTGACCCATTTAGGAAATCACTTAGGGAAAGTATTCGCCATTAATTTTTGACTTGGATTGTCGTACCATAAAAAAAAATAAAATAAATAACCCATTGACAATAATGATTAATAGACAACATAATTCTTTAGTTCCGTAAAAGTAATTTAAAATCATTGAGGCATGGCCTTCGTGTTTTACAACTTATTGTCATAAATGTGTCCCTGAATGTAGAGGTACTATTGTCCTTACAGTTTAATAAAACCCATCATGGGAAAGGAATGTATATTAATGAAGTAATGCTAAATAAGATAATAGAAACATTTGAAATTAATTACTTTGGGAATTTATTAATAATTGTGGTTTTATTGTATTCTAAGATGCAATACATGTATTTGTTATATATCATTTTTATGTTTATTATTTTCTATGTAATTTTGGAAAATCATTTTGTTTATAACAAAAAGAAAACAAATCATCTGTACCTCATATTTTCAAAGCTTAAATCCAGTTGTAATCTCTTAATATTGTAATTCTCATTTGTCAGAGGAATACGACCCTCGGAAAGTGGAATAATTTATTTCGAGAAATGTTGTTGTTGTTGTTTTTTTTTTTTTTGTTTTTTTTCAAAAACGAGTTTTTGAAATAAGATAATTGTGGTTGAAAAAAAATGCAACCTGAATAAAACCAACTCCTTATTAAGTCAAAGCAGAATAATTTTTAACATCTTCGAACTGTCCAATTTATAACAAAAGTTCGAGTTTAGTTTTTCTTCTGTTTTTCTTGCATCCTTAAAATAAGATACAGAAAAAAATAGAGCTTTTTATAAAAAGTAATATTTTTATTTAATTGCAATTTTTTTTTTAACTTTTAAAAAAAGTCTGATTTCAAATTATTCTACAAAAAGTTTTAAGCTGATAGCTAGCTAAGATATAAAGGTGCTCTCCAATAGCCAAGTCACAGAAAGGAGGAGGAAAATCAAGTGGTCAGACAGACGCTCAGCCGCCTGTAACCCAGTTATACAAAAAGCCATTCTTGCAGGAGGCCCTACCGGAAAGAAAAAAGAATATCTCCACAAGAGATCGAACCAGATCTTCAGCCAATAGAAAATGCCTTATATTTTAACTAACAGATCCTAGAAAAGGTTTTTAAATTCCTTTAAGTTATCATTGTACTGCTTCATAAATCCACACGTAGATAAGACAAATAAAGACACGGATAGAGAGATAATGTGCTAAGTTGAAGCGGCCGTCATGTTTTGACTGACAATTTTTTGAGGATACTAAAATTTTGAGAATATTATCTTAATAAGTTTAAGGAAGGAAATATTAATAGGCCTAAGCGAACTTATCTTGTCCGTAAGATAATGAGAATTTGATATCTTTGAACTTTCTACTGAACAAACCTATTTTCAATTATAAATTGACTGCAATTAAAACTTAGCAGTGAAATTTATGATTCTGTTGTAACCTGAATTTGAAACTAACTTGAATAAATTATTTGCTTTATACATGAAGAAAGCGAAAAGAAAAGTAAATTCTGTGTTTCTTATCTTTTTATAAAGTTTATCAAATCGTTAACTCTTAGATGTATCATTACAATTATCTTTGATAAATACGAAATAATATTTTAGCTTTTTCACGTCATCTAATGAAGCTGCTAAGGAAAAAAAAAAATGCTAAATAATGAAGCATATTTCCCTAGATTTTTTTCCTTTTCCTGCAATTATTGTCTTCCATGTTTTAATAATTCCATTTTATTAATTCCTACTAGTTCCATTTAATTTAAGATTAAGAAAACTTGGAATAAAGAAAAAAACTGAAATTGAAGATTCTTAAAATGCATTCCTGTTCATAATTTTTTGGTCATGTAGGTGTTGAAATATGAAAACCCAAAGTTTTGCAATAGGTAAACGAAACAGTTGAAATTGAACAGATTCCAATGGCATTTTTGTCTACTGATGTCTTCCGAATATTAAAGAGAAAGTCAACCTCATTCTGAATCACAGTAATTTTGTATATGCAATTTAAGCAGCTGTTTTGTCTGTTTTGGAAATTCAAGGTCAGGCCCGGCTTGGTATCATAGCCATCATTTTCTCATGGAATGCTGGCTAAGATTAAAAAAAAAAAGTCTTTCAGTAACTTTTATTGATTTTAATCACTGCAAATAAGGGAATTGCATCACAGAACTTATTGTGCTCCCAGTGAATGATGGCCGCCCTGTTTTTGTGAGATCTGCGCATGTATCATCGATTACTCTGGTCAGGCACTTCCGTATGAGTTTATCACTGGACGTCGCCATTACGGTAAAGGCTTGTTACTTTGCAAAAGAGCATTGTATTTATAAATAATATACATTTATTTATTTATATAAATACTTATTGTTAGCAACTGGTATTGAAATAACGGTAAATAGTCTAGAGAAGTTTTAATTTGGCGTTATCAACATGTCTTTCTCAGTGAAAACAGACGACGGGCGTCCATTGTGACAGGAAAACATAATTGATCAGCTACCGGAAGGGCTGCGCAGTTCAAACTTCCGCCGGTCATCTTTCATTTTGAGGACAATACATGATGATGTTCTCAGAAACAAATTCATTGCATTGTTGATAATTCTAGGCTTTAGTCGAAATTCAATCTTTTCAGCATAGGTTGTCTGTTGATGGTTTCTGACAACAGTGACTTAAGTTTAAACATAAATACTTCGATATAAATGCTCTTCTCTCGTCATTAGCTTTTGCTGTGATATTTGGAAGAGAAATCAAAAGAAAATAATTTCTAAAGTATTTTGAAAAGTAGGGATGGTAATCTTGTCCAACAATACTATTTAGATGTTATTACGTTTCCAGTCAATATTTAGAAAGATATCTTTTACTTTTTGTGGGTATTTGCAAATATATTTGTGTAGAATGTATATTTTCCTCTTTCTGTTGTGGGATTTGCGGGAAATAGTATAATAAATAAACTTCTTAAGTAAAGACCTGGCCTCTGAAATCCGAAATCTTCCCATCTACTACAACACTACTAGAATAAATGCAATGAGATTAATTAACATTATAAAAGTTCTGAACTTTTACGATGTATGTAGTCATGTATGTGTCTGTGTTGAACATGTATGTATATATATATATATATATATATATATATATATATATATATTTATGTTTTAAGGATATGGATTTCCAGTAGGGTTAAAAGATTACACCTCTTAATCAAAACCGCGAAAAATTTAACTTAAATTTCTTGTTAGTCACGAAGTAAATGATTTTAAAATTTTAAAGGTAATAATTTAAATATAAGAAATCAGATGTTGTAAAAATAAAATAAAAAAAACAAGCCAAAAAACATGATTATCAAAAAGATGTTGTTGATCAAAGCAGATAACTAATGTTAATTAAAATATCAAAAAAAAAAAAAAAAAATAATAAATAATATAAAGCAATTTAAAATTAGTATAATGCGGTTTTTTTTTTGCATTAGTTACAGAATGTTAATCTAAGATAATTTGAGGGTAGATTAAATCTAAGATAGATTAAGAAGAAATAGCAATAGAAGGAATAGGATCTCAGATGTTGGGATCCAATTCCTTTATCTTTAACCTTTTTAATTTGTTCTTGAATTAAATTCAGAACTCTCTCCTAAAATATAGCATAAAATTTCAAACAACTTAAATTAGAATTTTTGGAATAAATTTACAAAAAAAAAAAAAAAAAAAAAAAATACTTCCTGTAATCAGTATCGCAGTTTTTGTCAAAAATATTGTATTGTAAAAATCAAACAATTTTCGTTGATTATTTTTATGAAATTTGTGCATGCTTTTCAAAGATTTAAAATGAGAATCACCGAAAACCCAAACCTCATTGATAAGCAGTTAAATTAGTATTTAAACTATACATTTTAGAAGGAAAGAGCCCTTACTTGATAAATGACCTTTTCTTACGTTTTCTATAACTCGAAATCGTGGGAGCTGAGTATTTACGCGAAATGACAGACAATGAGAACTCAATGATTTAATGATTTATTCGAAATGCTAAAAAAAAGCTCAATTTTACTTTTGTGAAACATCTAATATCTTAATATCGATATTAGAAAGTTAAGTTGCTAACAGTACATCTATTTAGAATCATTCTTAGATAATTATCTCATTCATTTTGAACTTCATAGTAATCATTAAAAAGCTAAGACAAAATTATCTTCTTTACTTACTTCCGATTAAACAGAATAATAATAATATAAAAAATAGCTTTCTTTCCTTAAAGAGCTGAATCTAATCCTAGAGGTTGAGCTTTAACTTTGCTTTCATTGTAGTTACGCTGTTTAGTCAATTTCAGTGGCTCTGTCGTTCTCGTAGATCCCTTCTTTGATTCTATTGAAGAGCAGAGGTTGGCCGGGCTTTGGTCTCTGGATTGAAAGGTTAATCCTTCGATGCCCTACAAGACCAGTATCATTTGCATCTTTCTTTGTGCACGTGGGACGGGAAGAGCCCATTCGACGGCGGATGTGCCGCGCAGAGGAAGATTATTATGGGCCATTTTATCCTATGCGGATTATCGCATAGTCCAATCTAAATGCAAATGAAAAGAAAACCGCACTCACTCATCTATTCTAAAGGACGTTTTCTTCGGGGCAGGATCTGAGACGCAGATTATAATACGATACAAGCGCTTCTCACTATTGTGAAGGTACAGTTGGAATTCCAGTCATTGTATTAAGCACTTAATAAATAGAAAGGATGATATTGGAATACAGGACGTTATGTAGTTAGTGACAAATTTAACAGAAAGTAAAAAATAAAACTGCACATTATCAGTCGCCTTTTATCCGACACTGCTCCGTATTACGCTGGTTTGTTTTTTTACTCTCAGCTATTAAGAATGTTACAGATTTGCTAAAACTTTTATCACCTTTAATACGATCGGAAGAACAAAAATAATAAATAAATGAAAATAAATTAACTCGAATGTAATGCGTTGTATGTTTGTCCGTCCGTCGGTCTGTGAAGGTAACTGAATAGGAAGCTAAAATTTTTAAGAGAAATTTGTGTCATATAAGGAAAATGTCTATCAAATTCGATATGTATCCGATCAATAGATAAGAAGCTAAATTAAGAAAAGAAAATACAATTGTCTTCCGTTAAGATACAATAATCAGGGTAAATCAAAACCTTCAGACAGGTTTGAAGCTCAATTTGAAAGGAAGGTATTAACGTTTGATGTCATTGTTTACTTGGTAGAAATATGAATGCACAGCGACCAAAACGATATCAATTAGGGCCCCTTCAAGGGAGGAGTAAAGGGGCCCGCGCTGAGGTCTTTATCGAAAAAAAAATAAAATCTGAATCACTTCTAGACTTTCTTTTTTAATTAAGTCTACATTTTATGTTGTTCTGCGTTAACCGTCTACATAGAATTACAGATGCATTACAGTGTTTGCATAGAGCGAATTTTTTCTAAACTTTTTCTCCAAACTTTCTAAACTTTTGTTAGAGCTGGAAAAAATAGATGTTCGTAGTAAATTAATTTACTCCAAAAATAATGCTAATAATTGTGTGTGGCTTATTTAAAAGGGAAAAATGTGAATCGTGTTGCGTTTTCGCGATATTTTTGGCTAAGAATCTAGATTTTGACCTTAACATGAGAGGGGGCCCTTTACTGTATTTAGTTCCTGGGCCCTGAATTTGTTTTGGAGGGCCTGATATCAATACATAAATTTTCATAATCAATCATAATATAAACACAATATTAATGTAAACACAATTGTTGTATGAATAAACATAAATTACCTAAAATACTGATAGAACTGTATAATATGAATATTCTTAACTGGTTTCAAGCTGGCATTGCAAGTATATCTTATTAGATTTCTTATTAGACATATAGTGACGGAAAATTTGATGTTCGATAACATCAATTAAATAGAGTATGAATTCGGTAGAGTTCAACTTAAATCCTTATAAATTCTTTAACGTCTGCCTAGAACACACAAATGCTTTTGTATTTTAAACTCTAATATTTAATAAACAAAATTACTTTTATGTTATTGTTTCTATCATTTGCACGTGAGATGTCTTTACTGGATGCACTTGTATAAAGTTTTGTGTTGATTGTAGATCTGAATTCATTCTCCGATAGCAGCTTCATAAGTGGAATTAAGGTTGTCACAGGAGATTATCGAGTTTTGTAATCCCTTGATTCCACTTTTCTGCCCTTTGGCATTGTTTACTTGCGGGACTTTCTTTTCTGCAGCGATGCTTTTCTATTTCCTTGGTTACTAATGCCCTTGAAACGGTTGGATTGAATTATTACCTTTGCATCTGCTTGAATTAGCTTAAAAAGAAACAATCACAGCTTCCTAAAGTTTTAGATAACAGGAAGATTTCTTTGAATTCAATTTGTTTATTAGAATAAAAGTGTTTTATTTCAGGTAACTATGAGATCTTGATTTCTTATTTATCTGCATCTGTTAAATACTATGTTTATCTGACCACGTTTATCTTAAAAGAGGACTACATGGAGTTCTCCTCACCTACTTTATTCCAATAGATTTTTTTTTGACAAAAAGTATCCCTCAGAAACCTTATATCCTATTACGATACACATGAGTCAATAAGTGGCCGAACTAAATAATTCATCTATAACGTATCATCACATTTGTGTATACAACAATATGTAGTAAATTGCATAAAGTCTTCATATGCTAGTTCTCTACATTTTCTTCTCCGTATCTTCAATCGGTCGTCTTTCTTCTTGAATTCCTTGTGTAAGTTGATCGATACTGATTCTTCAAAGAACTTTTGAAACAATTTCTCTGATGCTTCTCAGAAGAATAAACTACAGTGAGATTAAATTTTAAAATACCTCGAAAACACGAGCATTCTCAAAATGGAAGGCTTCAAAGCATCCATGAACTTTTAATTTGGTTTAGATAAGAGTGTACAGTATTAGTATAGCATAGTTTCAGTTATTCTGCACTGTACTCTAGGACAACTGAAACTATTTTCATTAAACTTACATGGAATTTAATCATACATTTTATGGATATAAATGTAGGTAGATATTTCATACATGAGCTTTGATGAAGCGCCGAAGATACACACTCCGACTTCGAGGAGATGCATTGAACCCTTCTTCTCCTGCTCACAGCCCATTGGCTTTGCCGATATAATTGTTCAGAGAAAGGTTGAAGTCATCTTAAAGCATCCACAATGTTTTCGCTGGGCTTCAGATCTGGATTCTTGGTTGGCCAATCCAGTCTTATTATCTCGAGAAACAAAATCAAAGGATGAACTCTTGTTTAGGAAAAACCCATTCTTCGACAACCTGACGCTTAATAAACTAAATTTCCTGTTTTAATTCATTAGTTACCCAGACAACATCTTTAGAGTTTAAAATTATTATTTAAATAGAAGTAATATATCGAATTCAAATATAAGTTGATAGGTCATTGCAATAGGCTTTAAATTACTGATGTTTTTAATATACGCTTGGAAATTGTTAAGTTTAAAGTCCGTGTCCGTTGTCCATCGTTCTGCCATCAAGGTAACATGAAAACTATTTATCCCACTTAACTGAAATTTTGATTATTTCATGAAAGACACCAAGGGATTTTGTTGAAATCGGATCAACAGATAACAACCTACAGATGAAAAACCGCCAAAGTCTTGGCATTCAGATCCAACAATAGAACCCTCCCCCCCTCGCGCCAAAAAAAAAAAAAAATCAACAAAAAAACCACCTACCATTTTGTTTTTCTGTAACATATTTTTCTCTTCCTCTTCATTGATCTTTAAACTGGACCCTTTTTTTTTGTTTCTTCTTACTTTGCAATAGCTTCTGAATGTCTTGTTATTTCCCAAGTTATTAATTTCTTCTTTTTTTTTTATATATTTTTGTCTGTAAATAACTGTTTTTTTTTCTCCTCCTTGTTCATCTTTACTTATGATGATAGAATGCGGATATTCGAAAGCTGGCATATCAACTATACCTCCCTTTTCTTTTATTTGCTTGTATTAATTTTATTAACTTTGATTTGTTGAATTTTTGTAATTAACGAAAGTGCAGTTTAAAAGTATTAGCTTATTACATAGAGCTTCCACCCATAAATCTTTATCCCAATTATGCTAATTGATTTGCCTATGTTTGATGGTCGCTTCAGGCAACAGAATGTCGATCTATATAATAATTCAGATCAATGGGAATCGAAATTGCCATCAAAATGCATAATCTGTTGGTGAGATTGCTATCAACTATCTGTCATTTGCATAAATGCAGCCTAGAGCCAGTTTTCACTACGACAGCCAGCGAATTAAGCAACTGATTCTGGCGATCTTGGGTTGATTCGTTTCAATGGATATTGAGGACTTCAACAACAACCGAAATGTAGGAAAGAAGTGAAATAACTCAAGATCTTATCACTAACGTGACCGGCATAGTAGTCCACAATGAATAAATACAGATTAACAAGAATTATCATTTGATTCACTCAGAAAACAAGGCCAAAACCTCAGACTTGGGAAAAAACAAGAGGTAATAGGTTAGTCATTAGCCAGCTTGTTTTACTATCACGTCTCTTCGGCGAATTGTGACTTGATTCTCTTAAAGTAGAAATATTAACGTTTGAAAGTAAGTCAAGGCTAACTGATTGATTTAGTACGTATGGATCTACATTGAATCATCTCATTTACATTGTATCCTTTCAAATTGTACAGGAAGTCTGCAAATATTGTAAACTGTCGATCTCAGCTGCGACAAAACTCTGCCATTAAATTCGGTAGAGCGCACTGGAAAGAATACATCAAGGATATTCCGGTCGTTTTATTAGACAAACAAAGCATTGGCAACTTTTATGTTGTGTTTTGAAGGAAGGATTTATCACGGTTAAGAAATTACGATAATAAATTCATACAAATTTTGGTGCTACTCTGTAAATAAAGTTCTGGAAACAGGGATCTACAGTTTACGAGGTTATTTAATTAATCGCAGATTCACAGTTAAGATCTGTAAACCGGTGATTTTAATCTAAAATCTGAAATGTTTTGTGGTTTCTAGGTTTTGCATTTTTTTTGTGGATAATCGACCAATGGTTTATTTTTAAAAAATAAGAAAAAAAAAGCATCTCGATGCCTGTGGTTCTCCTTTTTTTTTAATGTGACTCGTTTCTACATATATACAGGGTGATTCCAAAAAATGTGTCAAACTTTGGCCGTAGGTTCTACTCGTTAAAACAATAAAAAAAGTTCAAATAACCATTTACTGGAAATGAATAGTTTTCGCGTAGTTTCTTTAATCATTGTATGGTTACAAGAGTCAAAGCAAATCATGGTAAAGACTTTTATTTCTTCATAATAAATGTTCAAATTGCCCTCCGTTGGCTTATACGCATGTTTCCGCTCGCCTTCTCATTGATAAACGAATTCTTTCAAAATCCGGGGATTTAGCGTATTTCCAGAAAGCAATTAGTTATTCGTTCTTGCAACTCGTACTGACTGTTGATTGGACTGGAATAAACTAATGCTTTTAAATATCCTCAAACACAGAAATCCAGAGGATTAAGATCAGGGGAGCGTGAAGGCCATCGATGAATTTTATCGCATTATAATATGCCAAAACACAAAAAAAGGAATATATAATTACTAATTAAAATCTTTTTCACGAAAACTATTCATTTCCTGACCATTGTTATTTGAACTTTTTTGTTTGTTTTAAAGGGGAGAACCTCAGGCCAAATTTATCACCCCGTATAGCAATTCAACCCCTCCTTTCTCCAGACATCCAACCAAAGAAAAAGGACGGATTATTCGCGAATCACTATATGGCAAACACTGCTCTATCGCTTCTAGATCAGTTGTTCATAAAGGCTGGTTCACGACTGAACCACTGTTGTCCTGAATGAAACGAAATTAATAGAAAAAATATAATTGGAATTTCATAATTTTATGAAAATAGAGCTACTTAAAAAGATAGTTTTTACTATAAAGATAGTTTTCACTATATACAAAGATAGTTTTTACTATATCTTCATTTTCATTGTAATAAACCTTGTAAGTCTAGTGAGGATGTTTCAAATTTTTGCAAATTCTATGTTTGGCTTCTACATACGTCTTCCTTTTCAACATTTTTGATGTAGGTTCTTAATTAATGGCATTCATACTTTCAATTTAGATTACTTTTAATCTGAAGTAACTTTTTTTTTTTTTTTTTTTGGTAAAAGATGAAGTGCTAGTTTTTTATCTGCTCAATTGGCTGTAATTTGAGAAACACAGATTTAAAGGTGCTTGAAAGTACTTAGGAGTTACAAAAATGCCTAATGTAAAAATTTATTGGATACTTTAAAGTACCCGGCGTTGCCCCGACGAGAGTGTGGGGATGGGAATCCTGACTCTCCCCTTCTTCACAATCCTATCACATCAAAACCTTCCCAATTGTTCCAAAACAATATTTATTTGTTCCCATTGTCGCCACCAGGTCCATAAGTGGCGCTATTTCAGAGATTTCACCCCATTTCACCTCTTGGGGGTTGATAACTGGTAGCCTAAATTTTCCGCAGGATAGTAGAAAGTATCTGTGCGAAATCTGTTTCCGATCAATCAAGCGATGTAAAATTGCATAGAGAATGTACAAACATACAAACTGACTTTTATATACTTGTATACATTTCTGATGAAATTAATCCTCTCAAAATAATGAAAAGCAATAATAAAAAAAAGGACTAGAAAATGATTAGGGGAAATTTTCTAGATTGCAAAAAAAGAAAAAAGTTCTTCGAATTATAATTTTTTTGATTCGGAAATGGACCAAAATAAAACAAGTTGAGCATTGCTATTAAGGTCTGACTCAAGCAAATGAAGGCGACTGCAACCTTTTATTTCTTTTTCCAATGCACCTAAAATTCTTAAAATTTAAATATGAACTTGTGAAGCATTTGGGATTTATATTTGCTTGTTTTTAATTTTCAAAATGTTCATTAATTAATTAAATTAACATTCAAAAAGTCAATTTTTGGTTTTTTTTTTGAGATATTAATCGGTATTTTCAACTTAAAAAAAACTTGACAAAAACTTGAATGATAAAAAATTTGTAAAATAATGTTTTATATTTTAAAATATTATTATTAGTATAGCAGTTAATTTTTTTAAATTGTTTGAGATTAAATTACTTTTTAAAAATGAACTGTCGCACTAATAATAAATACTAGTTGCGACCCGTGAAATATTCACGGAAGTAAAAAAAAATCCACATTTTTGAAAAACACAAGATTGAAAAAGATGTTCTAAGCTAATTTTATAGAAGCCATGACTTCCACAACAGCCCATATGTAATTTGAATATCGGCTTATTTGTTAAAATAATATTATAATATTGTTAAAATAAAAAAAAAATAAAAAATTGATTTACCACTTTCTTCGTAGCCAGCGCTGCGGTTTCTCATTATGAAACATACTGGCAACCTGCTGCTCTAAAAGAACAGGCTCATCGAAATTGAGGCAATATTAAAGGAAGTAAAACAAATGCCACATTTTTGAAATACCCTGAAATTTTTGATAAACACAAGATTGAAAAAGATGTTCTAAGCTCATTTTTTTTTAAAAGCCATGACTTCCGCAACAGCCCACATATAATTTGAATGACTAAGCCAAATTTTGTTAAAATAAAAGGAAATAAAAAAATGATTTACAAGTTTCAACAATAACAATAACAATAACGAATGTCCAACAGCCAATATCAATAATCCTGTCTGGACAACAATCACGGCACGTGCTTTGTCATTGTCCCCTACTTGTTGAGTAGTGAGCGATTGGCTACACAGTCGAAATTAAGTAAAAACCGAGGTTTTACGAACTCTCTGATAAATTTTGACTCATGAACTTAATGCATTTCAGTATAAACTTCATTTATGTGGGAAAGAAAATTCCAATATGCTGATAATAATTGTGTAATCGCGATCCGTCGAGATGAAGTGGGAAGAATATTCGAGACGCCATGTTTAAACATGGGCGTGATGTCATGCCTGACGTGTTCCAACGCTGCACTGTGATTGGTTATTTCAAATTACAAATTTACAAAGATCCGTACAAGTTTTGCCTATTAATAGGATGATTTTAAATAAAAAACATTTTTTTACGAATTTTTTATCATTCAGGTTTTTGTCAATTTTTTTTGAGTTGAAAATACTGAGTAATACCTCGTACACACCCAAAAAAATGGACTGTTTTTCAATTTTAATTTAAGTAATTGTGGAACATTTTGAAAATTAAAAACAAGAAAATAGAATTTCCATATGCTTCACAAGTTCACATTTAAATTTTAAGAATTTTGGATCCCTTGAAAAAAGAAATATATAAAAGAAATAAAAGGTTTGCAGTCGCCTGCATTTGCTTGAGTCGGGGCCTTAATGGAGAAATTTATATTTAGAACAGGAATTATGTACAGCAGTTAGTTTATACTACGATTATACTAAGGACTTACATGACAATCAAATTTAAAGAAAAGGGAAATAACGTTGCCAACTTGAATCTTGTACTTGTAATTAAAATACCAGAAAAAATATTTTCCTTATTTTCTCAATTGCTTTATCAACTATATTCAATAGGTAACGTATGTCATACTCACGACAAAGGTTTGTGAGAATGAGAGCAGACATTTTTCATTATATCCTTTGCTTCACGAAGAGTAGGCTATATCTTTCAATATTACAAAGGCCTTATCAGCTGTGAATCATTGTGTTATCAGGAGACTGTTGCCACAGCTCAAGTAATCGCATTTATTAACATCCTTTTCTTAAGTTCATCAATTCCTTAAATCGTGATAATTAATGTAAATCACGTATATTTAGAATACACGTGATCAACGACAAATTTCAATCTTGTTTGAATGAAATTGCCTGAAAAGTCTTCCATTAATAAAATGTTAAATATAATATTAACCATATAATTAACCTTACACCAATAAAAAAATTACTTATTAGTAATCCAGTCAAGTTTAGTTTAAGTTTTACGATGTTTAGTTACTCTTATCTCTTGCTACATAAACATCAAGGGGGAAAAAAAGATGCAGATAAGAATTTAATCTTATTGCCTGAGTTGCCTGTGGGAATCGAGCTCCCCTTCTACGCCTTAATTGGTGTAAAAAAGTAAATCGTCTGATGTGTCCCTCAACGTCCCCTGCTTCTGCTTCGGGGATCAGCTCTTCATAATCGGTTCATGCATGACAGCATTCGTGCTCTTTCTTCATCTCCCATCTGAGTCCACTTTCTTCGGTTTCCTCTTCACTCGAAAGACGAACAGGACCCGGATGCGGTTGTAAAAAGAGTTAACAAACAAGGTCTGTGAACATCACAAGGTTTCCTATTGGCACAGAATTTCTTACAGCACTTTTGAAACTGATAGGTTAAAAAGTAAAGGAATATTACTTTTATTTCTATTTTCTTTATATTAATTGCCATTTGTTTGTAGGTTCATTTATTGAGCTGTTATTTCTGGATTAGAAATAAATCAGTAATTGTATAAAAAATACAAAAGTTTAAAAAAGTCAACATGAAAATCAAATTTAGAATTCCAAAAGACAGAAATAATTTTTTAAAAAATTTTAAAATAAAAATTCTACTGTTTTTTGAAAGCATATTTTGCTTAAAATTATTGAAAACATATTTTACTTATATTTTGTTGTCGAAATTTCATTAAAAAAAATCAATGATGAGTGAAGATATAATGTACTGTCAGAATGGTAAATATATATACTTATATAATTGGCCAAGTTCGTCTGTCTGTCTGTCAGTCCGTCTGTAACTCGATATAATTAAGCTATTAAGATAGATCAAAGGTTCTCAATGGTACCATTGAATCAGGGGTACTCAAATTGGATAAAATATTAGTTCATTTTGTCATTCCATGTTGGTTCCATGAAATTTTACCGGAAATTCTAACAAATCATACGTTCAAAACCAAATAATTTTGTTACCACTGCACCGATTTTAATGAAATTTGGCATACTTACTCAGTTGTTTACGCTGATTTTGAAACTCAAAACCATTTTTGCCGTAGAAGCTTCGTTCACAAGTTAGCTCAGTATTTAGATTATACAAAGGTGAGTTTTAAATGGCTTTCGGCGTTATGAGTCAAAAATAATAATTATTCTTTAGATAAATTAAACTTTAGATATGGTTGGTATTTCGTTTATCTTTTTGGGTGGAAAATGATCCTTTAGATTAAACTCTCAGAACCTATATTACAGGTGTACAGGTAAGAAGTACACCTAAATAGGTCTGATAAACATTAAAAAAAAAATAATAATAAATTCAAATCAAATCATCAATCGAATTAAATATATATATAAATTGGCTAAGTTCTTCTGTCTGTCTGTCTGTAACTCGATGTAATTAACCTATTAAGATAGATCCAATGGATACGCTGATTTCGAAACTGAAAACCATTTTTGCCGTAGAAGCTTCGTTCACAAGTAAGCACAGTATTTAGATTACATTTACTTTATATTTGATAGTTGATAATAAAATGTTTTTTTTTCAGATTTTTTTTATGCCTGTCAGCCGACAGGCTTTGCTGCTAGTATATATATATCGTAAGGTCCATTAGTGTAAGGACTACGGGTTTCGACCCCTACGGAGATCGGAGATTTTTCTAGGTTAATTCTCTTCCAGACGGGCTCTAGGATTCTCCCAGCCCATTAAATTGGGAAGGCGGGCTAACGACTGATCGTCCTTCCTCTACATGCCCCTAGTTGATCAAAAAATATTAAAACAGACTAAAAAAAAAAAAAAAAATGAAAAGTGCTTCAAATTCGGGCAATCCGATGTTTAATGGTTTATTAATTTAATTTTCTTTTAAAGCTATATCGAAATGTTTTCTTTTTACAGTCTGAGTGAAAGACAATTAACCACGTCGGCTTCCTACAAATAGCGCGTAGATGTTGCGATTTTTTTGTTAACCCCACGAAAGACTCTTGGTAACCAGGAAAGAGAATCAGGATATTGGATTGTGCTCAACCTGAAAGAAAAAAAAGTTTTCATTGGGACTGAGACTGATCCTGAATTTTCAAAGTTCAATCGATTGCCATGTGGGACCCAAGCATAATAACACAACTAAATAATGTTTTTCACAAAAATCGGTTTGTTTAACATTTAACACGTTTTCTAAACAGAGATTTTAAGTTTGTTGTTTGTTTGTTTTTGTTTTTGAAAATGGAATTTTAACAAATTTTCAAGTAATGTTTAAAAAAAAATTGTTAACGATAAAAATTTAATTTTCCAATTTTTTAACTGAAAAAAATTATTAACGATAAATTAAGAAATCTTAAAATTATCATTTTTTTTTATTGTAGAAATAAGACAAAATAAGATTAAAAAGAAAACAGAAATAAAAAAGAAATAAAATGAAATAGAATAGAGGGATAAAATACAAAGCTTTTATTTTTAAATGCGCTTATTAATAAATGCGAAATTCAATTACCCCATGCCCTTGCGTTCGACTGAATACATAAATATATCGTCTTTCCTTCGAGGAAATAGCTTTAGGCTGTTGATCCACAGTTCTATTTAACATTAAACAAATTCAAAAATTATCAATAAAACTGTCTGACTAAATTCTTTAATATCAATAAAATCCTATTTTTTATTTTCATTAATAAATTGGAAACTTGAATTTTAAGTTTATTGAATATTTGTTTATTATAAATATTTAAAATTCAAATATTCGAAAATTTAAAGATTTGTTGTTGTTTAATAACTCTTTAAGATTTAAAAGAAAATTATGGAAATAAATAAATAAATAAATAAATAAATAAAAGTAATTATTTACTTATTGTAATATTTCCTTTTAAATTTTAGAATCAATATTTTTTTTTTTGTTCTTTTTTAGGATTTTCGATATTCTTGTTAAATCTTAAATCAATTTTTTCATTAACACATTGTTGCGTTATTTTCCATAGCTCCAATTTCATTTGCATTACAAAATAAGTTGTTCCATATAAATCACCAAAGCGATGAAAATACATCCACCCTTTTGCCACAAAATAAGCTTTCCCAAATCAGGTGATGTAAATGCAAATTTATGCAAAATACATAAATGTCATGCTTAGCATCCAGCGAAGATGAGCAGCATTTGATAGCGACATGCAATCCTCGTGGAATAGGAACACATTAATGAAACAATAGCCATTCCCTTGATTGCTGTTTAAAGAGTGCTGGACACTACAATCACTTTTTTTTTGTAAATAAAACAGAATATTAAATATATGTAAAAAAGTCATTCTATTTTGTTTAACATACGTATTTTGTTTTCATTGACTTATTATCAGAGATTTTATTTTGTTTTTGTTTTTAATAAAGAAAAGCAATTGTTTGTGTGGATTCTTGTTAAACGACTAACAATGATGTTGATGTATGCTTTCTTTCAATTATCAACAATAAATCAACAATGAATGTTAATTGATTTTATTCATTGTTGAAGTGACGTAATAGAAAAAAAAAAGTATAACGGTGTAATTGTTAACTACAGTAAACTCCCGATTATCCGCTTTGCGGATTATCTGCGGACCTCTCCGATTTCCATTTTTTTTTTTTACTGTACAATAAATTACGGAATTAAAAAAAAATTTTAAAGCTAGAACATGATAAACAATAAAAGAGGCAGATTTAGCGACGTCCAAGTAGGGGGTTTTCGTGTTTCGACACGAAAAAACAAAGACAATTAACCGATTTTTTTTTTTTTAAAAGTAAGAAATTAAAGTAAATTAAAATAAAGTAATTGTTTATAATGTATGTACTGCCACTTTAATGTAAATAAAACATGTTAAAAGCATTTTTGTGTTGATTTTCGTCCTTTTTCGTTCTATTTCGGATTATCCGCGGAATTCGCTTATCCGCGATTGCCGCGCCACCCAACTCCGCGGATAATCGGGAGTCTACTGTACTTCACAATGGTCTACCGAAATGTGAAATGACTGAATTCTGAAGAATTAGTCTATAACGCAACTATAACATTCTAGTAGCATTCATATTATTAGAAAATTTGTAAGCAACTTCTTCTGTAATAAACTCTACCCAAAAACAATGTTTTAATCCACAAAATCCATTTTTTTGTAAGCGGTAACAATGCATACTTTGTTTCATTTAAGCCTTTACTTTTATGTCTATTCAAATACATAGTTTTCCAATTCTGTGTGTGTGCATCCCTCTGTGCGTAAAGCAACATATCAGAAAGCTGCCCGGCAAGTCTCACATCTACTGCAGCGCAGATGTAGAAGTGTCGTATGATTCAAGTGATGAACGAAACTATCCTGCAGAGTTTCTTCACACTCACACTTTCCGGCATCAGCTGAGACTGAAGAAAGGATCAATTGTGATTCTCCTTCGCAATCTCAATCCAAAGAAAATAGTCTGTAAAGGCACACGATTGAGTCGTTAAGGAGTGTCATCGCAATTTAATCACGGCCGAAGTTCCTTCGGAAAGCAACAGAGGTGATATCGTCACTATTCCTAGGATCGATTTTCAACCGAGTGATGTCAATTTGCCATTAAAGTTGAAGTGCCGTCAGTTCCCAGTAATGCCCGCATCAAGCCTTCCAATAAACAAATTCATTTATGTTTCTAGCAATGCATTCGTTTTAATTTTCTATCCGTCAATAAAATATAACGGGCAAATACTCAAAATCACCTAGTTCTATCATAATTCTTGAAATAAATCCTGTACTTATTTGAGTTGTATTACACCATGTTAATAATTAAAACTTGCGACAAAAAATATGGATTATAATATTATTCAATTGAATTCAATTGCTTTCACAAAAATTGATTTTACATTTCTATTAAATGATAATATCCATTTAATTAAAGAAAAAGCTGAAAAACAAAACAAAAAACACTTTACATTATAGGAAAGGTATTATTTAGTCCTTATATTCTATAAACTTTTACTGCGGCGACATTCCCCTTTTATATGCAAAGCAATTTCAAAATATTACTTTCCTTTTACTGAATACCTCAGATGAATTTACGAGGTTCTCAGTCGCAGAAACGTGTTTCTACGTGCAACGTCTTACCATAAATTTGACTTTTTTTTTCTCTCTCTGTGCTGTATTTTCCTATATACAGTTAGATCCCTTTAGAACGAATATCTTGCAAGTGCGAATTATTTCGTTATAATACTGCACCGTCCTAAGCGAATTAGATTTTTGAGAATGCTGGACATAACGTCGAAATATTTTTTCGAACTTTTATCCCAATCGTTATTTTTACAATAGATGGAAATAGCCAACTAAGAGACGCTTGGTTGTACAGAGTTTCCCCATCCAGTACGTTTCAACATTAAAGGAGGAAATTCTCATTCATCACCTACAGAAACTTCGCGAAGTTTTTCCGCTCAATTTCCGCTTGGTAGGGGCTATATTGTGGTAGTTTGGTGCCAACCAGTAGTTAAGTCGGAGGATCGTACAACTTGCATTGTCATGCAGAGCAGGTTGTGATTAACGGGGTGTTTTCAACGAAGATAAAAATAAATTCCAGGAACTTAAGTACCTCCTCTCGATTCTGTCTATTTATTACACCACAGAGTGCAATAGTTAAGAGCAATAAACTACTGACATTTCGGGTTAAGAAAGTCGTTTGTATTTTGATCAATGTATTGCATAAACTTCTAAAAAAACAAAACTCAATAGAAATGACAATAATAATCATAATAAAAGATCTAATGATAAAAAAAAGAAAAGGAAGGCCGATTTAAAAGTCAAACTTTTACAGCTAGTCATTAATTGTATTTTTATTTCCCTATTTCCTGTTTTAATAAATAAAATATTACTTATTTCGACACTTACTTTTCAGGCTTTTTAAGTTTTTTATTAAAGTTAAGTTTGGTGAAATTTGTTAGAATCGAGATGTAAGATTTTATCTTTTTTTTTTAAATTTTATAAGTCAGTGAAAACTGAAAATAAAGAGACAAAGATTTTTCCTTTGAGTTGTTATCAATGGGATTCTGGGTTAGCTGTTTCGTCTTTATTGGGATTCATTAGTCAAGTTTACCCATTGATAATAATATTTTTTTGAGGCATAAGTAGCCCTACTTTTTATCTTATTGTATAAAAATCACCATTATTACTGTACTATTAAATAACGTACTATTATTATTATGTAAAAGATTCAAATCTTGGGTTTCCCAACAAAGACAACATGGCGGATCAATGGCCAAAGCATATATTGCCAAGTGTAAAGAAGTGTGCAAGGAGGTGCTTGTGTTCAATTAAATTTTCTAACTGTGCTGTGTTGTGTTGAGTACCACAGAGTTGTGCGAAAGTGTTTTTGTGAAGTCCCAGTATGCTGAATCGGTGGTATACCGTGAAAGGTACCAGACCAGTGGCGGACAGCACGATGTGTACAACACGTACTCGGTCCTACCTCCACTATATATGGAACTCCTGTGCTAGGTCGGTGTATTTACTGATCTTGTCTGTGTGAGTTGTTTATTATTATTATCGTAAAAGTTTCAAACCATGGGTTTCCCCAGCAAAGACAATATGCTATTAATAATAATAATAGCGTAGTTATTATTATACCGAAAAAGTTTCAAACCATGGGATTCTCCAGCTAAGACAATATGGCGGGTCAAGGACCAAAGCACATATTGCCAAGTGTATTAAAAAAAAAAAAAAAAAATTTGGAAGAATAGTTAGGGATGTGTGCTTATGTCCATAAATTTCCGAACTATGCGTGTTGTATTGAGTACTACAGCCTTCTGGAGTTGTGCATAAGTGTTTTTATGAAGTCCTAGTGTGCTGAGGCTGTGATGCAATGTGTGAGGCTCCAGACCAGTAGCGGACAGGATGATGGGTACAACACGTACTCGGTCCTGCCTCCACTGCTTCTGGAGCTCGTGTGCTAGGTCTGTGTATTTACTTATCTTGTCAGCGTGAGTTTTCTGCATGTTCTTGCTGATGGGAACTGCAATATCAATGAGATAGGTCTGTTTATTGACCTTATCAACAAGTGTAATGTCAGGTCTGTTGTGATGTATAGTTTTGTCTGTGTGAATGGGACGGTCCCAGTACAGCTTATGTGAGGGTGACTCTAGTACGCTTTGTGGTGTGTACTTGTAGTATGGGACCGTGTTCTTAATAAGTGAGTGTTTGTGTGCTAGCTGTTGATGAACGATCGATGCTACCTGATTGTGTCGGTGGAGGTAGTCTGTTTGGGACAGAAGGGGACAGCCAGATATTATGTGGTCGATCGTCTCATGTGTAGTGAGGCATTTCCTGCATCTGTCGTCGTGTGTGTTTGCGTCGTGTAGAATGTGTTTCTTGTAGTTGAGTGTGGGAATGACTTGGTCCTGTATCGCGATCATGAACCCTTCGGTCTCCCCAAACAGCTCACCACTCATCAGCCATCTGTTCGACGCTTCCATGTCGACATGAGGTTGGCTGAGTTCGTGGCGATGTCTGCCATGGAGTTCCTTACGAGCCCATGATTCACGCAGCTGCTGTGTGTGGGTGTCGGGAGTGGTGAGTGTTAGAGAAGGGTTTGCGAGGTCCAGGGGTGTGAAGTGTGTGTCAGCCTTGACAATGGCTGAGTGGAGTGAGGAGTGTTGTGCTCTTTGGTGGAAGTGTTCCCTAAGTGTGTGTACTTGTTTTTCGTGTAGGGTGATGAGATTGATGAGTCCTCGGCCTCCCTCCTTGCGGGGAAGAGTCATTCTTTCAGTAGCGGACTTGGGGTGGTGCATGTTGTGTTTCGTGAATGTAGTGCGCGTTGTGCGTTGTAGTGCTTCGAGTTCGGTGTTTGTCCATGAAATTATGCCGAACGAATATGTTAGTGTGGGGATGGCAAAAGTGTTAATGGCTTTAATTTTATTTCTGGCATTGAGTTGTGTTTTGGGGATGTTGTGAACGCGAGCACAGTATGTTTTCTTGAGTGCGTTTCTGATGTTTGCGTTGTCAATGACGCGCGCTTGCTTGAAGCCCAGGTATCTGTAGGTCTCTCCCTCTTTCATGGATTGGATGGCCAACCCATGTCCAGTTCAAAACCCTCCAAATTCGTAGTCTTCCCGCGTGTTATATGTAGCTTGCGGCATTTGTCGATTCCAAATTCCATCCCAATGTCTTTGGTGAACTGTGTTGTGACTTGTAGTAAATTAGTAAGTTGTGCACTGTTTGTGGCGTAGAGTTTAATATCATCCATGTAGAGTAAGTGTGTGATTTTGTATGGTGTCAGAGTGCCTGAGGTAAGCTTATAACCGTGTTTTGTGTTGTCTAGCATGTGGCTTAATGGATTCAAGGCGAGGCAGAACCAAAGAGGACTCAAGGAATCTCCCTGGAAAATACCTCTCCTTATGGGAATGGGGACTGTAGTGATGGAGGTGTTGGATGTGCGTAGGTGTAGTGTTGTGTTCCAACTCTTCATCGTGGCATCCAAGAATGCCGTGATCTTGGGGTGTACTTTGTAGAGTTGAAGAGTTGTTATTATTATTATTATTATTATGTTTGTATGTTTCAAACCTTGGGTTTCCCCAGCAAAAACAATATGGCGGGTCAAGGACCAAAGCACATACTGCCAAGTGTAAAGATGTGTGCAGGAATGATTAGGGATATGTGCTTGTGTCCATAAACTTCCTAACTATGCGTGTAGTGTTGAGTACCACTTTATTATTATTATTATTATTATTATTATTATTATTATTATTATTATTATTATCCATGATAAATTACAGGGTATATGTCTGGGCCAATACAAACAATATAGACTTGAACACTTAAAAAGCTTACAAATTAAAGTACTTAAATTATTTTTTTCAAAAAAAAGCTTGGAATAATTTATATAAATAGACTATAATCTAATAAAGTACTAAATTTTATTTCCTAACCCTCCAATTTTTAATAGTTATGGACAAAGAAACATTAATTTTAATATGGAAAGGATTATAAATGATATGAGTATATTATCTTTTTAGAAAATCAAAAAACTTCTGTAGTAAAAAAAAATATGTAAAAAAAAAAAAAAAAAAAAGAGGAAATATATTAATGATTTTTTTTTATCTTCTTTTTTTTTTTTTAAGAAGAATATAAATCTTAAATTAAAAAAAAAAATTGGATGTGTTTTTATGTAAAACTAATGTAAGTATTAAAATGCTTTAAGTATGTTAAATTGTTTCATAGAATACTTTCAGTACTTATAAGTAATCGTATATTTGTATATTTAAATTATCTATACTCAATTATTTGTTTTTCTTTTTTTTTTTTTAAATCTTGTAAACTTGTAAGTTAGATATTATTAAATGTATATTGTAAACAAAAAAAATTTATCTAATTGTCAGAATCCGTTGATAGGGACACTGCCCTAACAGGACTGTACTGAACTTATCTATAGACTACCTGTTAATTAATAATAATAATAATAAAAAGATAGCATTATTATTATATTCAAGGACGAACAGTTTACAACTGTTCAGTCTTTCAACAATAGATGCCGTTATGATACCTGAAATGATTAACTCGCCACTTTTGTATTCTTTTGTGACATTAACTGTAAACTCTAAATATTGATTATGCTTTAATCAAACTCTATACTGTATGGTAACATCACACTATTACTATTGTTAAAGTTTGCAGCTTTTTTTCCTTTTTTTTCAGTCTTTTTTTCCTTTCTTGCAGTAAAAGAATGAGATCATAAATGCGTTCGAGAAATAAGCCTCTCGTAAGCCAAAAAGAACAACTCCACTTGCAATAAATAACAAAAGTAATTCATAAAATTTTAACATTTGAGCAAAAATACCACTTCTGACTAAAAAAAGAACAAGCCAAGAAGATATTTTACAATTTCATTTTTTTTTTTTTTAAAAAGTTCTAATTATATGCAATGCAATTCAGAAATTAAAAAAAAATTAATGGACTTGATCAGTTTGGCTTCTGCGAGATTCAAATGTCGTATCGAGGCGCTGGCAACAATTGCAAAATTCGGGAGTTTGTCATAGACGGACATCTTTAGGCTTGACCACTGTCTGCAAGAACATGTCTATTAGCTAAGGAAATTAGACACCTGACAGCTCGTAATTTCTGCTTGTAACTTGCGTCGACAACAGGAATGCTAGTTTAAAGTAGGAAGACTGTACAGAAAAGGATTCACGAAGGAGAATGTCAGGCCACTGATAATCTGTACACGTGATTAACATGAACATCGAAGTTGAACACTTATCAGTAGAGATATTTCCCTTCATAGTGTAAAAACTTTCCTCGAAAGTGATTCTTAATATTAATATATCTGAAGACTCAACATCATTAAAGAAATAATCTTGGAGATAAAGAACTTTATTATTTGATAACACAAATACAGAGGTACATTATATAAATCTCTATTTTCATAAGATAAAATAATACTTACTTTAAAAGAATGGTTTTAAAGAACTGAGATACAATAACACATCTTCGTGAAGTGGAGGTGCGAACAAATTGAGATCTATTTTTGTATTTCATTCTCCAAACAATGCTTTGAAAAAAATGTAAAAGAAGAGATAAGAAATACAGAGAAGAAAAAATGTAGATGTAATATTTTAATCGGAATCTATTTTTTTTCTTTTATTTCCAATTTATTCTCGACGATTTTTAATTTCTTTTTTTTTTCTTTTCTTACTATCCTCTAGAAGTATAATTTTTATCCAACTTTCTAGGAAACTGAGGCTTATAAAATCAGTCAGTCTGCATGTGTGTCTGTCCTCCCGCAATAACTTTTGAACCGCTGAATGATCTTCTTGAAACTTGATATGGCCATTCAAGGACAACAAATGATTTACAAACGCAGTTTCCCATTTGAAATCTTTCCCAAGCGAATCGGTTCTTGTGAGAATGCGTCAAAAAAATTCCTATTGGAAAACACCAGAAACTAAACTACAGATTTCTATGGATATCTTAACCAGTGGATAGTTTACCTTTTAACTAATCCACTAATTTCCGCGTGGTTTTAGAGGATGAAAATTAATCTGCTTCAAATACAATTTAAATCAATAATGCTGATTTAATTTAAGTAATTTTTTTCAGAAATTGAAAATTTTTATGTTGTTTGTGTAAAGCAGATGTTATACATTGAAAATAGACTTTTTACCTACTTTATTTATGCTATTTTTCACGACTGAAAAAGTAACAGTAACATATTAAGGAAAATAAGCTTTAAATTGAATAAAAAAAATAGGCCAACACACTGGAGTAAGATTAAAAAGTCTATGTGTATTAAAAAAAGAAGGGTATAACCGGTTTCGCCCTTTTTTTTTTTTTTTTTTTTTGTACAAGGCTTCTTCAAGTAACATTGGAGAACATAAGGCAGCGCTTTATAAGCCCTTATAACCACCAATAAGAATTTACATAATCAATGAAATTTAGGCTAACATGTGAAATACTATTGGAGAAAGGTTAGATGACTTCATTCAATTGCTACGTTAAATTGGTTAATCTAAACTTTAAATTCATTTATGAATTTCTTGCTTAAACTACGAGTTAAAAGGAATTTCATGTTCAATATAAAGTCATCTTATGGTAATTTAAATTATTGTTAATGGATTAATACGTTGTTTTGATTGGGTGTGGATGCTTTCAGGACATTAACTTGTTGTCATGTGGTTGGTTCATTCACTTTGTCTCATCCTCTATTGTCTCCCCGGCACAAGGCGTTCCCTGAACAGACCGCATTGTATGCCTTCACAAGATACACATGAAAGAAGCAGATGTATAGCATTAGGTGATATCCTCCCTGAATCCCGTTTGCCAAATCTTTCATGGATGAAATTGCGATTACATAAACCGCTGTTTTTCGAATCGAATAATTGCATTTCACTCTTTTTTTTTTTTTTTTTTTGAAGGAAAAGAGCCGGGAAAATTCCATAACTAACGGATGATGGAGTGTTGGAAATGCATTGTCATCTTCTATATAAAAGAAGGTAAAACGCAAATTCCCCCTATAATTACGCTTGTTTCAAAATATGCCATTCAATGGGATTTGATGTTTTGTAAGCGGATATCAAAGTTAAAAGTTGAAAAAACTTGAACTTCTGATGAATCATAACATAGTTCTCTCGAAAAATAAAAATTTCCTTTTTTATCGTATTTCAATTGAGAATTTCATTTTTAATGATCTTTAATCTAAAATTACGAAAATGATCAAATTAAAATCCGAATTATTAAAATACCGTCATTAAATAATGTGGATAAGAGTATTAATGTAATTCAGAGTTATTTAATATTTCATAAATTAATATATAAATTAAATTTTTGATCCTCTTGTTTTCTGTAAATTTATATATTTATAATAAACTATAAATAAAAGCTAATAAAATAAAATAAAAATAAGAAGTATTTTTTAGAAAAAGCAAACTTTAATTTACATTTTCAATGAGAATTTTTATTATTATTTTTTTTTTCCTTTAACGTTGGAATGTTTGAACAATTTTGGAGTGGGATGGAGAAATTGCAAAGATTCCCTGTCCGCTGTGGCTTTGTGGTTACACAACCTTAAAGATGAATGATAAGACAAAATCCAAATCATAGCAGTAGAATCATTGAAGGACTTTCCATACTAAGGAAATGTAAATCATTCCAGAAAAATCAATCAAAGGCCCTAAATAAAGTAGCTCTCAACAGTAAGCTAAAATATTATCACCAATTAATATAATGTAAACCATTACATTTGCTACAAAATCAGAAAACAATTTATGTCACAGCATTATTAGTTGACCTACAACAGGACTTTTTCTGGGACACCTTAAAACAGCTGTCGAACTACCAAAATTTAATGAAATCTGGGCAGTAACGTTTGAGATCTCGGTATTAACGTTAAACTTTCGAATATGAAATTGGATGTAAATTAGTGAAGTATTGTTAGAATTACTTAATGGCATCGTGTTTTGCCCCTTATTTAAAAGTGATCCATAAAAAGAGTTTATATACGAGCGAATATTCAATATTTAATAAGATATTATTATTATTCACGTAAATTAACGTATTATATTTTTAGATACTTTTTGATCTATTTTGTGAAATGTCCATAAACAGGGGCTACAAACATCAAAAACAAATCAGGACTGGACAGTAACAATTAACTCTGAATATAGAGTTTGATGGAGATCAGTGCATTTTACTTTACATTTCAGTATTTTGAATTCAAAGTGACTGAGAGCACTGGTGTTCGTCCTCTGTCCGATCTCCAAAACTCTTCGACATCAGGAATTGACTGTTCCACCCACTGCTATAACCGGATTAAAGAAACAATGGAGGAGCACGCGAGTTTAGAGGGGATGGAAAGTGTTAGGAGAAAGTTCGCCACAGTCCTCCGAAGGTGTGTTTCCTCCTTAGAGTGGGTATATGTATTCCACCATCTCCTCAGACCTAGATAATAGCATTTAACTCTAAAAGTTTAGGTTAGATAGTTATAACATTTTCAATAACAGGCATTCTCATATGCAAACGAACAGATATAGGCATACAGACGTTACTAAAAAAAAAGCCTAAATTTGTTCTAGGGAGTGGAATTTACATTATAATCATGGATATTTAGTATTTTAATGTCCTATTTTATAAATAAGTTTTCAAAAGTTAAAATGATTAAGAATATTAGTTGCGTGATTTGCTACACTTTCCATTACTATTGTATAGACAAAGTAAAACAGCAACTGTCTAGGTCTAGTAACTGTCGAGGACTGCAATCATACTAGACTGCAGGAAGAAATAAGCCATACTTAAACATTTTAACTATTTCAAAGCATGTTATTCTTAAGGCTCTTAAAAAGTATTTATATTAGCCAAAAGATATTCAAGTCTAAATGACTAAATGTGAAATTTGATGGCATACCACAGCATATTGTTACATCAGGGTATCGAATTATTAAAATAAGGTATCAAGATTGACTAAAGTAAATTTACCTTCATCAGATTAGATAACAGTTCTAAAACTGAATTTTTATACAGAAAGTCATTAATATTTAAATGAGAGTTCTTTCATATTATCCATAAAACATCTAACAGTGATCTACACAAATGTAGCTTAATCAATTATAATTAATCACAGTAATTCTCCACTTTTAAATCTGAAATGTTATATATTTAAGTATATATTGTGTGCCTCTAAAAGAAGGTCTAGTTTTAGTGCATGACTGAATTATTTCTTTGGGAGGAAGGGGTGGTGACAGATCTTTTATTTTCCGAGCATTTAAAATAAAGAATCTTCTTTAGATTCCATTAATTATTTATACCCGTGAATATATATTAGTCATTTTTTTTAATATACGTTTCTTCACATTTTTAATTTAAACGACTCTTTTCCTCACTTCTTAAGAGGAAGGCTAAATTAGACCAGTGCTGGGATGGGTCCCTCCATCACAGTAATTTACAGAAGTTGGCGCCTGTGTATCAGTTCAGCACTATCGACCAGTGCTTATCAACCTTTATTACGTTATATATTTGGTGAAATCCTACCGCAAACCTAATATTATTCTTAAAAGGCACACCTCGATGCCCGAGTGGTCTGAGGGCGGTCTGGCATGAGGCCAATGTGTCGGAATCTGGGTTCGAATCCTGGTGTGGGGACTTGGATGTTTCTTTCTTCTTCAGTGTTTGTTTCTCTTCATAGGAGGCAGACGTCTGACTGTTATCTTAGGGTGTTTACTGAATAATTATATTCAAACGACAAGAAACAACAAAAATTCCTCATCATAGAGTGTGAGTCTATACCAGTAATCCGGAAATGGATCCGGGGACACAACAACAACACCAAATTTTTTCGTTGCTTTATTACATATAATGCCTTTGAAAAACTTCATGATTTGCAAATGAATAAAAGTTTGCTTTAAGCAGCTGAAAATATCCTAAACTGGCTGAAAAATACTCTTCTTAAGCAAGATTTGAATGTGAATTAATGTTTTATTAACCTTTATTGATAGAATGAAAGAAAATCCAGCTTAAATTTGATTAATTGACATTATTATAAAACTTGACATTATTTGATGTCAAGAATTTAGTCTAGGTTATTGTGGTGAAATATTTCGGCCTGGTTCGTAAAAATAATAGTAGACTGGAAGTGGGCTGGATCTAAACTCAATTTTTTTATTTAAGTGAAATCAGGGGTTTAAATAGGTTTACGTACAATGATTGGGATTGGCTGGTGCGCTTGCAATGCATTGGGAAGATTTAAAAGACATGTGATTGATAACTGACTTTAACTATAGTATTTGAATTAAAGGGAATTATGGGAGCACACCAACCGTAAGAATTTAAAAATAAACAAACAGAATTTGACCGTTAACGGAAAAACTTAAAATGTAGATTGAATAATGATTGAACAGAACAGTAAAATATAAGATAAAATAGGATAAAAATCATCACAATATAAGACTAAATATTTTCAAAGCCGTTTTCCAGGATTTTCTTGGATCACAGCAAGTCATCCTCATGACATTTATTCAGAAACTCAGCTGTAGACTTACATTGTTTGACCAGTACATTAAAAAAAAATTAAAATTAATCTATTCAATATAGAAACTAATCATAGTAAACAATGTAACAAAAATTTAATTTGAAATTTTTTTAAGAAATCAATTTCTTTTAAAGCTATTAGCATTTTAATTATTTAACTCAGATAAACAACATTGATAAATGATATTTGTGCTAAAGATGTTGAGCTAAACTTTCTAATTTTATGAGACACAACAGTGTTATCAGATTTCAACTTACAAACGTGATTTATTTCTTCCATTAGGTATGTAAAAAAAATAGGATACAGATCAGAAAGAGATTTTTGAAAATAATAATCCACTCATGGAATTCAGAATAATTTATTAAATGGAAATTTTTTTTTAAAAAAAGAAGCTATAAATGAAAAAATAGTTTATTCAATATTTTCTTAACTACGCATTATTTTATTAAAAACATGTGAGTCCCGATTTACTTAACATGTTCCACAACCCTTTCCATAGTCAGTTTTTACTTATGTTGTGTTTCATAAATACTGTGCTAAAGAGCAGATACTAGCCGGGTACCGTCGCTTCGCTTCGGAACCCTTGCATACATAGCACAAAAAAAAAAAAACAAACAAACTATTTATTTAGCAATTAATATCGAGATCGGAAAATATACGAGTTCGCAGCCCGTTCCCAGGACTTCTCCGGATAACTCAGATGTATTGCGGATTGGCGCCACACACCTATATATCGATAAGACAACTTTAAAGCGAAAATATAAATCCTCTTTATTCCCGATCCTGTGGGAGTTTCGAAAAATCCGGCCTTATTCCTTGTCTGCATCATAAAGGGAACCTCTGAGCAACATTTCAGCTTTCTAGGTCCAAGGGTTTGGGCTGGGCGTTGATGAGTCAGTCAGTGAGTGAGTCAGGACTTTTCTTTTTATATATGTAGATTGTACTAAAATATAGATGTATTAAATGAAAGATTATACCTCTATTTTAAGCATAAAATTAGTTTAAAAAACTGATTTACAAAACTACATCATAAACAGTACTGTACTTACCTTAAAATATAATAGTATTTCGACACACGGACTCTTTGTTTTTGTCTTTTTTAATATCCAAATAGATATTACTGTATTAATTAGCTTCGCGCGTATTTCAAATGTTTTCTGCAGGCGCTTTCCGCACACTTTAATCAAGTCGGAAGTTTTTAAACTAAATATGGTTTACATATGTCGGTTTCATGTATATGTTGAAAGCCTTCTCTATTTATTTATTTATTTATTTATTTATTACATTAACTCTTGCATTAATATTTATATATTTATACACATTGTCCAGTCACTCTAACCTCAATACACTGTTCAGTGAAACCTTCCCCCCCCCCCCCCCCCCTCACATTCTGGATCTTCATCAAATTGGAATTTTCTCGAATTCAAATTGCTACTGAATTGTGGCTACGCTACACTTAATACATGGCAGTAAATCACAGAATTTATTCTTATTACTATTTACTTAATAATCAGGTACAAAAAAAAAAATCGAAAAAAAAAAAAAAGACTACTAAAAGATAATTCTAATGGAGCCTGAAACTAAAAGCTCTTTGCGTGACAGAACATTGATTGACAGATTCCCAAACTGGTTTGTTCGTTTGTAATATAGGTCTCATCTCGGGGTGTGTCGTAATTGTTTCCCTTGCAAAGAATTCTATTACCTTCTATTTCCTGCTAAAGGGGGAAAGTCTGACTTACTCATTAGAGCAACAAGAAATTATTTTGGACAGATACAATAGCGGACGAAAGGGATTCTGAAATAAAAGATAAAACAAGGGCAAACAGTGAATTATTGTTATTTACATATTTATTTATTTAGAATAAGATAATTAGTACTGTATACAATCTTAGAAAATTAAAAACCTCATCCAGATAAACACAATAGTTATGGATGAAAAAACCATCCATTTATTCTACAAAATAAGTGATAATGAATATTTTATAAAAATGTCACAAGTAAAGAAATTGACAATAACTTGACTGATCAATAATGCTACTAAGTATGAGTCATATGAAAATAGAAAAAATTAATAAATAAAAATAATAATTTTATATATTAAATAATAGGTATGCTACATGTACATATATTTCTTTTAACGTTTTTTCAGAAAATGAATGTATGATTTATGCATTCTAATTAAAGTTAATATTTTTGAAATGAATTTGATTTGTAAATTACAAATACGTTTTGATAGATATTTTTATTTTCACAAAAAGCTGTCGATAGCTTTTTATTACTCCTTACAGGGCTTGATTGTTACACACCTGATTACTGTTAATTATAAATATTAAGATAAAAGGTTTAATAAGGATACTTATGAATATTTTTTTGGTAGAAATTTATCTAATACATTGTTAGATATTGAGATATATATAAACGAAATATTTTAATTTTGCATAACGTTCAAAAATTATGATGTTGATATTCGACAATTCATTGATTGTTCTTTAGTGTATAATTACAAATAACTGAAATTATTTAGATAATATCAATTGTAGAAATATATTTATTAAGTTGTTAAATTTTAGAAATGTATATAAGGATAAAAAAATGAAGTTTTATAAAATTTAAATAATTGCACTTAGCTTAATTAGGTTATATGAATTTGTTTTGTTTATGTAATTAAAACTGCTGAAAGATTTTTGTTACATAAATTAAAATAATAACTAATTGCCTGTTTACAAATTTTCAAAATTATGTCTAAACTATTAATTGCATTTTATTTACTATATATTATATTATATAATCGAACAGGCAAAACTCAAATATTATATTATATTATAATATATTATATTATATTATATTATATTATATAATTTATTGTATTTTATTTAGAATTATGTCTACTATTATGATTAATATTATTTTTTTTTGTTTCTGTAAAAAATTATATTATCATAAAATTCTGGAGTTGTGCAAAATTGTTTTTGTGAAGTCCTAGTGTGCTGAGGCTGTGGTGCAATGTGTAATTCTTCTTCTTCTTAATATTCTTCTTATTATTATTATATTTTATTTTTGTTGTTGTGGGTGTATTATTGTTAGTGGCTCTATATTAAACTCGTCTTGTAAGAACATTTATTGAGCCATTAAAACTCAAAATACTTGAAATTTCTCAAGATTATAGTTTAAATCTTATAATTATCCAAACTCTTTAGTAAGCTTCAGCGTTCACTAAATAATTCAAATAACAATTTACTAAAATACTTCAAACTCGTCAATTAATACTGATTATGCATCATCAACTTTCAGTTTAGGCAGCTTTGGATCATTTTAAAGATTATCCGGATTAAAATCTGTCAGGCCATGAATATTCTAAAAATAATGAATAAGTTAATTATGGAGCAAGTTATTTAGCAAAGTAATAATTTATAGTTCATTATTTGTTGATTATACAAGCCTTCTACTCTTCATAATGAATACAGCATAGCTCTTAATTTTTATTTCTATATTTTTATACGAAAGAAACATTCATTTGTCATCATACTGAAATGATTAAAGAAGAAGTGTTGAATTGTGTTAGGATTTGAGGAATTTATCATAAAGGATTCCGGTGGCACAACTAGTTCACTGGACTTTGCAATTATGGTGATTTATAGAAATGAATGCAAGAACAGACCTTGAAAAATCATAAAATATGCAAAAAGAAATTAGTTATTCTCTATTCAAATGAAGTTCAGAAAAAAAAAATAGACAAACAAAGAAAAAATAAACATGTTACTTTAAGAAAAGAAAGAAATTATCAAATCAATTAATTTGAGAAGCAATTTTATGAACAGACTGAAGTAAAGCCGAAACAACAACGTGTGAATTTCAGAATTATTGATTCTAGAAGTTTCTCGAAATTACCATAGCGGCTAATTTTAAAGAAAATGTTTTCTTAAAGGAAAAGAAATAAAATTAAAAAGTAAATAATAATAATGCAGTAATAACAGCAATAATAATAACATAAATCAGAAAGCAAATGCACAAGATCTATATATTTATAAGTGAAAAATAATGCATTCAAGTTAAACTTTAATTAATAATAATAAAAATAATACTTTTTTTAATAATAATAATAATAATAATGATAATGCCACACTACACATGAGACGATCGACCACATAATATCTGGCTGTCCCCTTCTGTCCCAAACAG
>JAFIDM010012231.1:71832226-71868331 GCA_023159025.1 Thereuonema tuberculata
TTTTTTTTTTTGCTTCTAAATGGAAATTTTGAAATTAGAACTTACTTCATAATTAATTATGAATTAATTTTTAATCCACTACTTTTACAATTTACTCACAAACATTAATTTTATTAACTTCACAACCAATTTACCACTTTCTTTATTACTTGAAAAATGACAGAATCCATATTGTTTAGCTTTTATTTTAGAAATTATTGAATTTCTGAGTTTGTAAGCTGGCATTATTTATTTATTTCATCAATTCTTAATCTCATCAATTAACTTTTTTCTGTTGCTAGATAATTATTTAGCCGCGATATTTTAAAATATGTCTGTGGAATTGAAGTTATTTCATTTCAGTACTGAGCTATTCCGTTAAGCCTAACTTTTTTGTTTTACACTAAAAATTCGTTTATCCGAATTTGATGGGACCGCGCTCGTTTCGAATAAACGAAATTTCTGATAATCCGGAATATATTGTATTCAACATGTAAGGTACAAATTGTTAATATTGATATTAATTACATTAATTACTGTACAGTAATGTTATTAATAGAGTTACAGTTACATAATCGCTCGTATTCGCTTTCAAATATTGATTTTAGCGACAGAAAAATATTTTGTATTTTTACAAAACGCGATTCGGATAAACGAGTTTTTAGTGTATTCATAAAGCTGGTGAAAGAACATCATTATTGATTTGTCAGTTTGTACAACTTCACAATTATACAATTTTACTTGAACAGCATAAAACGAACACTCTTTAATTTGCATATTCACTTCAGGAGTAGAGACAGAAATCGTAATCAATACCGATTTTACCAATCTGTTGATTTTTCTTGCCACTAATTTTCTTTCCTTAATTTTATTTGTTACGATTTGAAATTTATTAATTTAATTGTTGAATTTACTTTAATATTGAAATTGAATAAATTTCATAGTCTTTCCTGAACTATTTCCGGCGCAAAAAGAATAAAAAATTTTTGGAAGTCTATTGTAACAAAGAGGATATTGTAACTAATATCAAAAAGTTGCGAAAATATGATGTGTATTATATATTATAAAAGCGTTATTTTGTCTGTCATAAGACTTTACGTTTTTCCAATTTTGTGACCAAACTATAAGAGATAGAGTGGTCATGTAGATGGATAAAATGTAGATCTTTTTAAGACAAACAAAATGCTACAAAAATCTTTCGAAAAAAGTTTTTGGTTTCCAAGATGGCGCCGTTTAAAGGGTCAAATTTTGCCTTTTTCTCAATTTAAACGAAAAGTATAAAAGATAGAAGACAACATTAAATTGAGAAAATGTTGGTATTTGAAAGTTCTGTAGAACGATGTATCACTTATTCACAAATACTTCAGCGTTTGCAAGATACATGCAAAAATGTGAATTTTTGGTGTGTGACGCCGACCCGCAATACATCCGAGTTATTCGGAGAAGCCACAACAGGCTGGGAAGTTATATATTCTCCGACGATCGCAACATTAATTTGCTAAATAAATAAAGTTTGTTTTTTCAACGCTATATGCAAGGGTTCCGGAGCGAAGCGACGATACCCGGCTATTATTATTATATATTATAAAAACGTTATTCTGTCTGTCATTCTGTAAGCAAAATGTTAAATTACAAATTACTAAAATGTTAATTAAATAGAGAATCTATTCATAAGAAATGAAAAGATATTAAACAACTGTCCAACTATACTGATTGGTGACGTAAATATAGATATTTTCAAAATGAATAAAAACAATGCAGTACAGAAATGCGTGAAACTTATGTGCAATAATGGTTTCAAAAATCATCTTTACGGAACAACAAGAAACAACTGTACAATTCATGGAAATACGAAAACAAATATAGATCATATTTTCATAAATAAACATGATATCAAAACACCAGGAATAATATGTAAAGAACGAATCGGATAAGAGTTGAAAATGAGAAAATAACATATCCAAATTTAATCTATAAAGAACTAATCAATGATGTTAAGAAAACAAAATTCATGAAAATCTACATATATAAAAAGAAAAGTCCCGACTCACTCACTGACTGACTCATCAACGCCCACCCCAAACCCTTGGACCTAGAAAGCTGAAATTTTGCACAGAGGTTTCCTTTATGATGTGGACAATGAATAAGGCCGGATTTTTCGAAATTCTTAGGGGATAGGGAATAATCTTGCAAACTGACGATGAAGTGAACGGCGGGAACCCCAGGTGTGTGGCGCCAACCCGCAATACACCTGAGTTAAGTGGAGAAGGCCACAACGGGCTGGGAAGTCGTATATTCTCCAATTCTCAATATTAATTTGCGAAATAAATAAAGTTTTTTTTTAATGTTATAGATGCAAGGGTTCCGGAGCGAAGCGACGGTACCCGGCTAGTTATCAAATATTTGCATATTTAAGTATCAAATATTGGCAATCAATAATAACTAATCCATTCCCACTGTTATCACTGATACTTCTACGGTCATGGAATTGACTTGCAAAAGAAAAAAAAAATCTTACCATGACCAAACTCAGGAGGGAAGTCTGCCTAAATCAGTGGTTCCCAAACTGTGAGAGACGATCCAGGAAGACTAACAGTGAGTGGCCTCAGAGGCGTCACTAGGGTTGGTGTCACCCAGTGCGGTAGCTCATGGTGTCACCCCCTCCCAAAAAAAAAAAAAAAAAATAAAAAACCTTTAAAAAAATATTTTTTTAACCAAAAAAAAAAAAAAGGAAAACCTTGTAAAAGCATTTTGGTGTCACCCGGTGCGGTCCGCACCCCTCGCACCCCCCCTAGTTACGCCACTGAGTGGCCTAATGATGTTTTATTGCAAGAATAAAAGAATAGTATTTTTCCAACAAATAAAATTTAAATTTTATTATCAAAAATTTTAAATATTTTTTTTTTTTATATGTGTGTGCTTGTATCTCGTGTGCTTGTATCTCTGAACTTTATAGATAATAAAGAGCATTTAATATCATAGTTATTTCCAATATCAATCAAAGAACTGAAATTTCATTTTTGAGGAAATTTAATTCCATTTTTTTTCTAACTTGTTACTTGTTCACAAATTTATTTCAATAAGATTAATCTTAAGTAAATCAAGGAGGAACAGAAAAAAATGTGTGTCCAAAGCAAAATGAAGGAATGAATCTTTCTCCAATTGGAATCGTGGTAAAACTCGTAAAATTGAATATTGCAGCTTGAATAGGGTGTGTCTTTGACTATTTCCCACTTAAATCTCAAACTTTTAAGTTCATTATGAATTCAAGGCTGCTGCAGTTCCAAAATGAATCTAATTTACTGCAATCTTTTTTTGAATCATTGTAATTAGGAGCAGCGAATATTAAAACTTGTTCGAAGATCTCTTCGCAGCTGTTTTTTATATTCTTTTGAACATTTCCTCGGAAATTGAATTAGAGTAATAATCTTCCTTCAACTACCAGCAGAAAAGTGCAATTTTAATGTTTTGATAAATTAATCTTAAAGATTGAAGGATATTAGAAGATCATTACATTGAGACTTAGAGAAAAAAAAATTGATATTACGAAAGAAAGATATATGGATTCTTACTTCAATTGAACTTCAACGAAGAATGTTTTCATGTCTAATTTCATGTTAGAATAGTTTGTAAATTAGCGAATCGCAGCAGGGAACCATTGCTTTGATCCAAACTCCTTTAACTAAATTGAACTTCTTTTGGTAATACAGTCAAACCCCGTGAACTTCAAGGGACCGAAATTTTGGTTCACTATAACCGGGAGTTCGCTATATCCGTTCCGTTATACGTGCATTGCACGGCAAGGGACAAAACATTTCGTTCATTATAAGCCGTGTTCACTATAGCGGGGTTTGATTGCAGTATTATTATTATTATGAAGATTTCATAAGCTTCAAATAAAAGATTAAAATATTTTTAAAAATAACAGTTTTCATTGTTCTTTATCGATCTTGTAGTCCTACATTGAAAGAAACTTTAAGATATTCTTAGAAATTGATTGAATAGCAATTAGTAATTAATGCATCTATTAGTTATTATTCTAAAAGACCAACAAACAATTAAAATTCTAATTTTGGATAATAAGTTAAGATAATTGCTGGTGGATATTTTATTGTAAGGTCATTTTGATTTTAGAATCATTTGCAGACATGGCAGGAGGCGGGAGGGGGTGCAGAGGGGCTAAAATGAGTTTAATCTCAAAATTGTAGATTGGTCTTATTTTCTTTCGCTTTGAAATCCAAAATTTTGAAAACGAAAAAACTTTCTTTTTTTTTTTTTTGGAACCACCCCAAAGAAACTCCTATAAACTCTTCTGCTTGTAGATAAGTAAAATTAAGACATTTGAAAATATAAAATTATATTAATTGCAAGTACAGTAGAGTCCCGAAAACTCGGCCTAATGTGGACCGAAGGGTGGTCGAGTTTGTGAAACTGCCGGGTTATCGGGAAAGGTGTTAAAAAAAGACCTAATACATGAACTGTATATAAATGTAACTTGTCGGGTCTGCGCGGGGAGTTTTCCGCCCTGCCAGGGGGTGGCCAAGTTATCCGGACTGCCGGGTTATCGAGTTCCGTGTTTTCGGGACTCTACTGTATAAAGATTTTAGTAGATCTAATGTTAACAGTGGAAATTACTACGGAGGAAAGAATTTAAATTTAAATTTACGATTTCAGTAAAATGAAATGATTAATCTTTTTAAAAAAATTAGAAAATATTAATATTTAAAATTATATTATTGATAGTTTGATTATTATTTTTTTTTAAGATACATACACTTTGAGATATGTAGATTTAAAATACAAACGAAGATAAGAGTTTAATCTAAAAGGTAAATTATTTAATTTTAATTATTTAAACAAGTATTTGCATATTAATAAATTTAAACTTTTGTGGCTAATAAATTACTTGTGTAAGTTTTCAAACTCTGTCCCAGAATAAAATTTGATTCAAATATTTTTCTAATTTTTTGCTAACTGTCAGTATCAGTATATGTAACTGATTTGTGGAGGATTGTTTTTTGAATTTCCACTCATGAAAGTTCAAAAAATGTATTTAGTAAGTATTTGTAGAAGAAATAGACGGACTCATGAACAGAAGAATCATTGTTTTGTGAAGACTGAAAATATTTAACTGCGAATAGAAAACTGAAAGTTAATTTATTTTATTTTTTCATTTTATTGTCCTTTCAGAATCCTCTGTTCAATGAGAAAAGTATAAAAGTTCATCACAAACCATTTTATCTTTGAAATTTGAATTGAGAGGGGGAGGGGGCGCAGTTAGGAAGTCGACTTCCAATAATAATAATTATAAGAATAATAATTTTTGTCAACGTCATCAAATTTCCAAAAGGGGGGTGGGGGCATTCGCCCCTCATTCCTTATAGACTTAGATTATATCCTTTCCCTTTATTAACCTTGAAACTGATCATCTTTTGATTAAGGAGAACAGGAGTACTTGGAACAAACTCATAATATTACAAAATATATACCAACTACTACAACGGACATCAATATTTCGTCTTAATCAAAAGACTTCATCAGGATTAATTTACAAATGTTTTTAGGAAGAGAGAGCCCTTCTCCCTTTCCTAACATCATTGAAATAAAACAAATCAAGAAATCTCTCTCCCTAAAAATATTTGTAAATTTATCCTGATGAAGACTTTTGATTAAGAAGAAATATTGATATCCATTGTAGTAGTTCGTATATATTTTGTAATATTATGAGTGGTTTGCAACCTAAAATTAAGTATAATTAATTAGTGCAGGATTCTTATTTCCTTTCAATTTTTTGTTCAAATATAATTCGAGATGATATGAGATCATTCGTTTCTATTAATGATAATGTGGAATGTCGTTTTTGTTACAATCAACTAAGTTATTGGGTTTTCTTAAGCTACGTCTTTTTTTTTTTTTTTTCTTCAGTTTGTTTTAGTTTCTGAGTCGTGACATTTAATCATTTTCATTTCTTTGCAGCGAGTATCGTGTCATTATCAATTACGCCCTCGTTAAGTTTGTTCGTGTGTGTTGCGCTTGCGCAGATTCGACGTCGCAGTTCGTTAACTGGTCTTCACACCTTCCTGATTTCTTCACCTCGTGTCTGCTGAGCAAGTTGGCCGATGATGTGGAAATCTAGTTTACTGCTCGTTAAAATACTGGTATCAACTTTCCAACTAGATCTAATCCGACCAGATCCAATTATTGCAAAATACTAATTAACGAACGCCTGGCTGCGTTCCTGAACGCTTTTTCCCATTCATCAGTGGCACTGGGCTTATTCAGCCAAGGTCTTCTCACCCCCACCTTCACAGGCATGACAAAAAAAAAAAGAAAAAGAAGATGGTGCTCAGTGCACGCTGCATTAGTCATGTTCTTTTAGTGTATTTTGTTTTGTTGACAGTGAAAAAAGAACTGTCTTTGTGTAATAGCTATTACCATTGCAACCTTTTTCTTCCTTTCCCACAAATCCTGACCTTGAATCATAGCAACCTTGATTGAAACTGATTTAGATCACAACTAACTCGTCATAGAATGAATTCTTATTGTCATCAATCCTCACAATTGAATAGACTAAAGTTTGCTGTGGTTAGACTAGAAAGCCCTTTCTTCGTTCTTTAAATCACAGCCATTTTTCTTAAGCAAATTTTAAATAAAATAAAAGGTTAAGGTTAAAAGTAAAAAGCAAGATTAGATCAAAATTACAAATTGATGATTAAGATGAAGTAGAAATAAGATACAATTATTGATAATAGGGAGTAACATCCTGAGAAAATAGGGAACAAAACACCATCCTTACATAATCTAAGTGCTGATTGAGTTGATCTTTCTTAGGAATATGTAATCTTTAATGTCATTCGTCCGTCACAAAGTATATAGTTTTTAGTCTAATTGTCAGCCGTTAAGCTAGTAATTTTAACGACAATTCTTAATCCGTAGTGTTAAAGCAGAACAGGAGAAAGAGCAAATAATTATTTTGTTTATTTAGTTATTTGTTTTTTTTCAGTGAACAAATGTCTGTTAGAGAAAAAATGATTCCAAAATGACTTCCTAAATAAAACTCTTTGTGTAAAACTTCGTGTTGTGGGGCTATTTTTTATTAATAGACGGATAAACTATGCAAACAAGCATGATTTCATTAAAAAAAAAAAAAAATCGTCTTTGCCGTAGAAAACGTTAGCCATCTATTGAACTAAGGGATGAGATCAAATCTAATGATTGTCCTTTTAATATGAGTTTTTTTATTCACATAAAAGTTATAATACATCTTACTTCAAATTTCTAATTACTTAATTTATATAAAAAAGTTTGCTTGATTGTCGATGTCGTTTTTCGCTTATTTTATTTTATTTATTTATTTATTTATTTAATTTTTCACTTTCATAATGTGCCTGTAACGTTGCAGCATGGTTCGTCAACTTTATTCAAACTATCCCAATTCACCTCATGGAAATTCTAAAGATCCTTTTAAACTTTAAATCGTCTCGTTGGCGCGTTTGAAATATTTTGGAATGTAACAGACAGACAGACAGTCTTTCAAACGGAAAATGTCTACTGACATCTCGGTTTCAATATTTTTGAATATTTATCTATCACAAAAAGTTTTCTATGAAGCACATAATATAATATAATATAATATAATATAATATAATATAATATAATATAATATAATATAATATAATATAATATAATCCCTTTCTCTTCTTACTTACTTCTATTTATTTATAAATGATCAGTCTAAGTCAATCTAATGTGGTAGTATAAGAAAACTTGATTTTAATTTTCCTGTTATTCATAGTGGCCTCATACTGCTTTGATTGAAGAATGATGCATTTGACAGTTAAATCAAAGCTGTATTTTCTGTATTTCTCAAAGCTTTTTATTAATTACGGCAATATCAGTTCCTTTCACTTTCCTTGCAATCCTGGTAAAGTTTTTTTTTTAAAACAGCATTTGATGACATAACTCCCTTGAATGAGAAAAATACATTGACTAAACTCCAAGACGTAACGATTTAAGTTTCTTCTATTCAGAATATGAATAGATATTGATTTGTATGTTTTGTATCTGAATGAGAGGACATTCTCATTATCTTCTTGTGGCTATGTTTATTATTGCTTTTGATCCAATCTTCGTTGCTATATTTGTTTACCGTCCAATAACTTCATCTTTCAACCACTAATCTTCTTGTTTGAGGCTCTTCCTCCGTTCTTTGGAGGATGTGTGGGTGGCAGCTGTGAGAATTCCCAGTCGCCAAATCGTCTTAGCTGGTGGATAGTTTCCCTCCACATTTTTAGGAAAAACCATCAATTTGCTTTTCCTCATAAGGAAAGACATTTGTCTCTTGATCCTGTTACTGTTTTTATTGTCTTACAGTATAAAAATTCTTTGCCTTCATAACAATCGTTGTTTTAAGAATTTTAATTAATGAAACTGTTTTCAAATCAACTTAATAGTTTAGTTTTTAATAAACTTTTTTCCTTTTCATTATTTTTAAGTATTATGCAATATTTTTTGACGGCTTTTTTTAGTATTGAGCATAAGTTGTTATAATGCTGCTGTTACACAACATACTTCTATACCCTGTGGTATTTTCAGAAGGATGTCATAACGATACAGACAACCAGAGTAAGAAATAGAGTATGAGACGACCTTTTAAGCTGATTTCCCCAGCTTTCGTATGGATGATAGATAGAAATATCCATATCTTACTCAGACTCGAAGGTGATCCTTGAAGCACAGTTTGGTAATTCATTGGTTTTCAGTATATATACCACTTTAATTTTCATAATATATGTGTAATGGCTGAATTATTAACTAGGCGCCAATACTGCACTGAAAACCCGAACCTAATTATTTCTAATGCCGTTATTTTAAACTTCTGCAGTCGCATATCATTCAACAATTTTTTTACTATTTATTTCACTTTCAAACTAGAAGAAGCAGCAGCTCTGAAAATTTCGCTGTATCTCAAAAGCTCATCAGGAAATTCATCAATGTGGATACCTCTTAAATTTGCCCCTTATCTAGTAACAATTGCAAGAAGGGAAATCAGTTAAAGAAAACTCTATAATATGAGTTCACCTTATGTCATTTTTCTTTGACAGGTGTCCTGATGGAACTTCATCACTTATATCCTCATCGGATTTTCATGGAAAAATGCAAGTAAATAAATGAATTATCGAAAGTACAATGAAATAGCTTTAAAAATTCTCCATTAGAGCTTCAGCATTATTATTTACAAAAACTTTTTTGGAACAATCTCGAACTTTTCAGGCCTTTAATCCCAAAGCTCACACAACAACATTCAGCTTCATCTAAATTGAAAGAGCAATGAAAATGTTTTCTTACTGTTAATGAAAATTTCAATTAAATTCAGGAAACCGCATTTCTTTAAAAGAAGTATTTTTTTTTTAAAAAAAAACTTTTACTTTTATATGCGAATAGAAGATAGAATAATATCGTTTTGGCCAACAATGAAACTGTCGAGAAAAAGCTGGGTTTTTTTATTACCGTAATGAGATTGGCTGACTTTACTATCCCATCCACAAAGAAAGAGGCAGTATTTGGTAGATCTATGTTGAAACCAAGAGAAGCCACAAAAGCATTGTTCAGCTTCTGGTTTCTACGAAAGCCTCCATCTATCCATCAACGTAATTGTAATAATAAAGTGTTTGCCCGTTGAAAAGAATTCTAAAATGATTGTAAAAAGTGAAAATATTCATAATTTCTTCAGTAAACTTGCAATTTTTATTATAACAGTTGTGCATGAATAATTCTCATCAATTTGACACATTCATCAAATTATTTTTAACTACGGAATTCAGCATTGTAGTCAAAATTATTTTCAATTATGGAATTTAGCATTAAGGTGAGAAACTTATTACCCTGACAAAGATTTGGGAGATATCCCATTAGATAATTAAAGTAGATTTTTTTTTTTTTTTTTTTTAAAAAAGAGGTTTTTCCATTTTACTTATGTGAAATTAGCATGAAGAAATCAGTGGTAATTTTTGAATTCAACATTGAAAACACATTTATTGAATATGCCACTTATAAACTTGAAATAAAAAACCTAAACTGCTGTTGTAACTACTACTGTTTTAGTGCCGTGGATACACCCTACTGTGCTGAGGTCTCCAGGATCTATTGTACTGACTAGAGAATTGATACAGAGCCGGAAGGAAAGAAAGGAAAACATCCACGCCCTGCCCGGGATTCAAATCCATATTCGAACATGTCAGCAGGCCGCTTTGTTTATGCCTAAAAAGCTTTATATTTAGTAAATTTAAGTTTTAACAAAAAACCTTTAAATAATAAGTAGCAATTGGTTGTGGAGAATTGATGTTTTTAAAAAACCGATAGTGATTGTCCTTAAAGAAATCTTTTCCTCCGAGAAATTTGAATTATTTTTAATTCTTATTTAATTCTGACTTTGCCTGAAAAAAAGTTAGTGATATTATTTTGCAAACGTGTTTCAAAAGCTGAATAATAAAAATGATTTTTTATCATCTTTCGTTCATTGGTGAACTTTAATTTATTATAAACAAGTGAAGAAAGGACATAAAAACTAAATGTCTAAGCTTTCACAGGTGAGCGTCTGGAGCAGTCGTCCCTTATCACTTTTGCATCACTATCTCAGCGTTTCGTCGGGGAGTGATCTGACTGACGAATCTACAAAGAAAGGACGAAACGGCCGTCTCAGACTCTCACATTTGAAAGCTCAGGTATATTTTTAGTTCGTGTGTCATTTCTTCGCTTATTTACACTAACATCTGGCACGTTAAATTTATTTAATTTATTATTTATAAAAGTCAAGTGGTTATTTGATCATTTCAATGCCAGATTAAACTTTCTCTCTATCAGAAGAAAAAAGAAAAAAAAATCGAGAGTAATGTACAAAACTGAAATGCTGCGACTTAATCAGCGTTAAATAGAATTCTGTCTGTGAAGAATTGGAAGTACTGAAAATATCAAATACTTAAATTAAGAATTGTACATAACTGAAATTAAGAATTGTACATAACATAATCTTACATAAAAATTGCAATTTGCGCAAATGATGAGGAGGAGGATTTGAATATATCGAATAGTGATGCAGTTAAATACATTTATAACATCAACATATATTTATAATTTGTAAAGTAAAGTAAGCTTTTTCCGATTAATGTTGATAGTCAGCCGTGGCTGTGAATATTTTAAAAACTTTCACTATTTATCGTGTATATTTGAGTAAGGCTTAACTTCACAGTCTATATTGTAATGACCTAATTAATTTTAAATCGTTCTTTTAAAGCCTTGGTTAAAGTAATTGATAACAATATTTTTTTCGTTAGTAAAGTTTTAATGTCACTCTCTCTTTGTCGGTTTCAATGGTTAACTTTCTTAAGAGAAGAAGAATCGAGAACTATCTAAACATTAACTCACTAAAACGTATGTCTTGTTGTGAAATTTAATTGGAATAAAACTATTTATACCCTTAACCACTCGTTTAATTGTAATTTCTATAAAAATCATCATCTTAAGGCAAGCTTTTAATCTAGTATTTTCTTAAGAAGGCAAACCATGACCAGACGATTGAGCAGCATTTTTTGATGTCAGAGAATTCAAGGGACTGTTATGAGCAAACAAGAGTAGATATGTTTCTATTTTGAAAGATCATCAGTATTTGTTTTCCCCATCGGCTATATTTTAAAGTAAACAGATAACGAAATCGAAAGGATTTTCCACCGTCCTTTTCTCAAAGCTTATGTTTGATGATTAACTTACAAATCAACGATTCGAATGATTTAGATAAATAGGGAAGTTCCCTGAAATAAATATACGACTTCATAAAAAAAACCAGACTTGAAAAACTTAGGCTTATTGCTGCTGATCTTTGCCCAGTTGAAGTTTGCTGTAGAGAAATGTAACTAATAAAAAATTAAACCCCGGAACAACAACATTCAACAAGAACTTAAAGCTTACTTTCCTTGAATATTGCAAATTTTTTTTTTTTAAAGTCATAAAAAATAATAAAACTGAAAATCCTCATTTTTAAATTGTAATATCTCAAGAATAGTTTTTATTCAGATTTATTCAAAAAATCCAAAAAGTTTAATAAGTCAGTGTGTTTAATTTTATTTAAGTGAACACAAAATTTGACTTCAATAAGTCGTGATTATGTTCAATTTTATTCTGGGCTAAATGTACTTACATTAAAAAAAACAATAATAAGGGCGAATATTTTTCTCTGCATTTAATTCCCATGAATTAAATAGGAACTCTCGAGAACTTGTGAATAAAAGAACTAATAAATAAATATGCTCACAGACATTAAGAGGATTAATGAGCGGACTAATATGAATTATTAGCAATTGATCGATAGAAATTTCATTGTTGGTAATTTCTAATGTTTTTCATGATAATTTTTGTTATGTTAAACCTGCTATTTTCTGAGCAAGGACCCACTCAGATAAATTTTCAGAGAACAGAAGTTATATCATCTTTTCATCACCTCAATATTATCTTTTATCCATAAATGTGCATACCAAGAAGATCCTTTCAACTGTTCAAGTTATTAGGGATATACTGAGAAACAGATGTACACGTATATATACACAAACACATACACACAGTTTTACTGATTTTCTGAGTCTTATTTTCTTATGAAAGAAAGTTAAAAAACGAATTCTAGTATTGGAAGAAATTCTTGATTTTTTTAAAACAAGTAAATGTAGCTAATACTAAAATAAAATATTAATTCTTACTTTTTTATTCTTTGTTCCCTAAAGCTTGATAACATAAAATGCATTAGGACTTAATAGTATATTTCCTTTTATGTAATTTTTTACAATTTAAATACAAGTACCTAGAAGATCGAGCTTTGTTCGTTAAAATAAAACAAAAATAAGGCAAGAAAACTACAGACAATCACATGGTTATTAACCCCTTTCCGAGAAATGGACAGCTCCGCAGTGAATAAACGCCACATTGAAAGGAAAAAGTTTTAAAAATTGTTATCAAATAAAATTATTATTTCATTACGGGTAAAATCGCACAGAACACGAATTTATTAAGATTAAAATAAAAGGAACAGTGTAGACAATAACCTGGTACCCAGGTCCCAGGTCAATTATTTACTCGCTAAATGAGTTTTCCCGAAGTCGAGACCTAGCAAAATGGCTTTCTCGCACCTGAAAGCCACGATAGATTCATCCCATTGCATGAAAATCCTAAGGTCAGTTTTCAAGATAAAATTTACAAGAATTGCTCGTTTATAGTATTTGATTTGATATATGTTGTAAACTTAATATCAAATACATATTTCTTTACCACTGAAAATGTTATGCTCTTTCAAAACTACTTAAAGCGTCCCAAAATATGTATGTTATCTTCTTCCTGTAAGATTGCCACAAATAATATAGTAAGTAAAATTCATTGTTGAGGTGATCTAATAGAATGAAAGCATGCCTCAATTTCATTTTTAACCATAGTCTATAGAAAATCTCAGATCGATTATGGTTCAAACATTAATAATTGACTATAGATGGCATTTTTAAATCGATTTAAGCAAGCGTTTAATCTTCTGGTAGTAGCCTACAAAGTGCGTCTTCTTCAAATGACTTATACCAGAGTCGTCTCTAAGATCAGGACAGGGGGTTGCGGGAGGCACCTACTTTTGTGAGACCTATTTATGACAAAATTTACACTGAAACTCCTCTTATGTGCGAAGTCAAGCCAACCCCCTCTTAAAGAAGGCCCTAAAACTACTTAGACGAATGTTAATAAGAATAGGGTTTCTAAAAACTGCAATGTTGAACATGAGTTCATAAGTCAAAGAAAAAAAAAAAACACTTTAGCAATGGGGTCCGGATTGTGATTAAATTTTATCGTATGATATGCCCAATCTAATAAATTTGGTTGTTTATTTTTAAAGGTTCTAAAGTATTCAGATAATCGATCTTTCAGTGTTCTGGCGGAACTACCATAATAAATTTCTTTACAATCCCTACATTGTAATTGGTAAATGATAAATGCTTAAAAGATCTTCATTATGTGTTTTTTTTCATTTAATTTAAATAATTTGTTGTCTTTAAATTGAATAATTTTTATTTTATTTTCAAAACTTAATTATTTGATTTCTTTGTTGATTTTTAATCCAATCGGGAAACATATGTTGGTTTTAAAATCATGTTGAGTTTTATTCAATTATACTTGGTTTTCTCTTTTCATATTTCTGAAATAAGATTTGATAATTTGTTCAATAACTTGAATGAAATTGAATAAAACACAAAATGATTTTAAAACCAACATATGTTTCCCGATTGGATTAAAAAAATCAACAAAGAAATCAAAGAATTATGTTTGAAAATAAAATAAAAATTATTCAATTTAAAGACAACAAATCATTTAAATTAAATGAAAAAACAAAAACAAAATAAAGATCTTTTAAGCATGGGTATATATTCATTATTTGTTTTATGTTCAAGGAGAGAAATAGTTTTATTTCTGCCTTTCTTTATTTCGATCTGAAGAAGAATAATCGAACAGATTATTCGAAATATTGTCATTAGTATGGAGTACAGAGTTTATAGAAGAATTTATCGTGAAGTTATCTTTATCGTAACAGATAACTAACTTATATATTTAATTTAAGTTAGTAGCTTGTTTCTTCTTCGTTGGAGGATTAAAATCCACTCAGCTTTCTATAAAATGATCAGATTTTTGGTCTTTCAATCTCTACTTTGACGATTAGGCCTAATTCCTTCATCGTTTCTCCTGCCCTTGTTCTTACGAAGGTAAATTCTTAACGTAATTCTTATTCTTTGCCTTTGATTGACAAATTTTATATTAAAAAATTAATTATATAAAATCCAAAATTATTTAACAGGTTTTTCTAAACATTTTTAAGAACTTTATAAAACTTTATTTGCTGTTTTCATTATTGTCTATAATAATGTTTTGACATAATCGCTATGATAAAAAATTAATTGTATATTAACCAAAATTATTTAACAGGTTTTTCTAAAAGTTTTCAAGAACTATAAAAACTTTACATCGGAAGCGCAGTGGTGCCTCAAAGGATAAAATAAACAATGAAAAACTCACCAATGAACCATTAGTGGAGAAAATTCATGTGCCAGCATTGCGCAGGTCTCAATGAATTTTTTTAATGCAATAAATTTCAAACTGCGCATTTGAATTATTAATAATAACAATGGATGAGACCAAAGTATTTACAAGTGACATCCTGGAACAGCTGTTTCACGCTCGTTGGCGATCATCAGCCAGGGGAAGTCACTGTAAATAACAAGATCTCGCTACTTATTGCCTTAAAAAAATTCATTGAGGCCTGCGCAGAATTATTTAAAGGTTTTTCTAAACATTTTCAAGATCTATAAAAACTTTATTTGCTGTTTTCATTATAGTCCATAATAATGTTTTTACATAATCGTTATAATAAAAAATTAATTATATAAAATCCCAAATTATTTAACAGGTTTTTCTAAACATTTTTAAGAACTTTATAAAACTTTATTTGCTATTTTCATTATTGTCCATAATAATGTTTTTACATAATCGTTATGATAAAAAATTAATTATATAAAATCCAAAATTATTTAACAGGTTTTTCTAAAATGAAATAGACAAATAAGAAGAATGATTTTGTTCTTTGTTTTTTCTTCTTCTTCATCTAGTTCTTTTTTTCTGAAAGCCGACCTTTTCTTTTTGAAGAATTTAGATTACAAATTATTATAACAACCTCCTTGTCTGGATTCTTGTATCATTGCATGACATTCACCATTTAGACTAAAAAAAAAAGTTTCAAAATCCTTCCTGAAATGATATCTGGTTGAATGAAAAGCATCTTTTATTTTATTATTAATATACTCAAAGATACGCTCTTTTGCATATCTGAAGGCTATTTATAATATTTATTCCACCTAACTGCACTTCTTTCAAAATCATAGTCAGGTAACGTAAAATTAGTGCATGTTTGAATAAATCTGTAGGTTTGGCTTAAATTAAATTGAACCGAAGGACACACGTAGCGTGGTTTTTTGCTCCATCTTTTGTCAGTCATTAAAGAAATGCACCTAGCAATCATGTTGAAAGAAATTATTTACATATCTACTTAACAACGACTGATAACATGTATTTGACGAACCGTTTATAAAGAAAGCAGTTTTTCTTTATGTTCGACCGTTTCAATATTTCCACACCTGAGGCGACCTAATTAAAGTGGAAATAATGGTACGTCGTGAGTCGACAAGATAGTTACATTTTAATAAGAAAAACGTTTAATTACGGCTATTTGTTTTAATTAGCTAATTATCCACTAGTTAATTATTAGTTAAGCTTTTGCCAACTGCATATTAAAAACTAGCATCGGCCAGAGTGGTAATCAATTGGCAAATTGTAAATGTGTGTTTTATCTGTAAAATGCATTCATAGTTTAAACGTTATTTCTGCTTTAATGTTAACAATATTAAAGATTAATTATTATTAAAGATTAATTCTAAAATTGAAAATATATACATTAAATCATAAAAAAAAAATTAAAAAAACCTACTGAGGAAATTTTTATAATTATAAAATTAGAAACTTGAAAAAAAAGCCCTTTTTTTTTTTGCTTACCTTAAAAACAAGAAATCTTTAATTATTTAAATTTACAGTAAAGCTTCAAAAATAATAATTCATCTCGGTAATCAGTGACTTTTTGAGAGATGATCTAAAGATCCTGAGATTACACTTTTTGTTTTGGTTGAAGGCCTGCAGGTACTTTGCATTTTCTTAAAATTTGAAAAAAAAAAGAATAAAAAAAGAAAGAAAAGCAAATACTTAGCTTTGTGCCTTCCTTGGTTATCATATGTTGAATTATTTAGGCACGTTTAATTTCTTATTACTTAGACTTCATGGTTTTGATGCGTTCATTTAATGATTTTATTAAATTGCTTTGATCTAACGGAATGCAGGACAAGGAATCAAAACTTTTTGTGTTGTTGTTTATTTTTAAATGGAGAGAAAATCGCCAACCGGACATCTGATGATTCCATAATAAGGATGAAACAGCTGTACAGAATTCCCGTTGATGTTGGCTCAATGTGCGAAGGCATATTTATTGTCCGGTTGGCGATTTTCTCTCCATTGATAAATAATTACGGACGTTAAACGTGCTTTCAATTGTTTATTTTTGGTTATGGTTTCTTTGGGGGGAGGTTCCCGCTTTCGGGAGCGAGACCCGGGATCCTTAACCTTTCGCACCTTCTGAGTCTGTCATCGGTAGAGTTTGGCTGGCTGATGAGTCCTAAAAAGGACGAAACGGTCGTTTCAGTCTCTCTCCGATGACAGCTCGGGGGCGAAATCCTTTTACTTAGCTTTGTGCTTTCCTTGGTTATCATTTGTTGAATTATTAAGGCACGTTAAATTTCTTATTACTTAAAAACAAAAGAAAAACAAAGATTTCTCTTAGCAGAAAGTCGACTAATATTTCAACTTATTCATTTCAGTCGTCATATTATATCTCGAATTTGTAAAATATAAAAATCTGTAAGGAATCATTCACCAAAAAAAAAAATAAAAAAAAAAAGAAACAAAATATTTAGGCAGATAATTAGGGGTTTTGTTTTTTTTAGACAAAGCGTAACAGTGTTGGACATTTTTGATACGACTCATATAATAGAAAAAAAAAAATTCTAATAATTTCACTGAGTCAATATCTTTCTAGTGAGTTATCGTTTCCTACAAAAAGCCGTTCTCCTTTTAATGGATAATAAAAATTCTATCAAAAGATTTCTGGGATTTTATTATCCGATAACAGAAAAGAAAACTCCTATCAAAAATTCAAGCACACGATTAACTAAATTGCGGACAAATGACTAACAAGAATGGTAAATTATTTCTAAGAAATGTTAAGAAACTATTAATGCCCAATAAGCTTTTCTTAACCTAAAAATTCCAATAAAAGGGTTTTGATGTTTAGAATACAATGAAAAAAGGAGGTGGAATTTTGACCTAAAAGTATCAAACTTTATATATTTTATATTGAACTTCTAAGATAACTTTCCTATTTTTTTTTTCTCTTGTTTTCTTGTTCAAATAAGCCTATCTCCCTTCGCAAAACCGAAACTCGTTCCGAGACGATAAGGAAGAATCCACATACTTTTATCATATCGCTTAAAAGCATTTTGTCCCCAATAAAAGTTGTTTTTCTGTTGAATAATAGTGTTTTAAGCTGAACTCGAAAGAAAAATAAAAGCAAATTATAGTGTCGACATAAAAAAAAGAGAAAAGAACGATGATGAAACTTTGTTTTCTTTGTAGAAGGATATATTTATTATCTTTTTAGTATTTGAAAGCAACATCGAAGACTTAATCAATTCTTCATGACTTGCAGATGCATTAAAAAAAATCACTTTGTTTACAAAGCTTTAGTAGAAATTAATGTAAATTCAAATAATATTCCGTGAAGCACGATAATTAGTTTGAAAGTTTACAGTTTAGCTTTGCACTTTTTTGTTTTTTACATTCTAAACTCTATTATCTATAGTCTATACTCTATTATCAACTTCATCATTTATATTTGTCTTCCTTCTCTATCTGTATGTCTTAGCATGAAGGAACTTGTTTCCAGTTAATAGGATTTTAATAAGTATTTTATTAAATTTACAAATGAAATGTAACAAGAAATTGCTATTCAATACGAAATATCCACTTAGAGTAATGAATCTTTATAATGACTTTTGTTTTTTATTTAAATGTACAAAGAAGAATATATGATTGCTGTCTTTCATTCCCTCCTTCATGAGAAAGCTCCGACTAACTTTGATTGGCACAAAAGGAATTTAAGGAATATATGGATATATGGATTAGGGAAAGATAAATACGAAATCGAGATGATTGAAAAGGATGGAAAATCTACCTACACAACATTTTTAAGAAATTTTTAAATTTTTATCGAACTTCTGAGATATTTGCTTGCAAATCTTCTCACTGCTTCTCAACAACAATACCAAACTTTTATCTTTGGGATAGTAACCCTATTATTGGATCTTTTAATGTTTGGAGTTTTCTGTAAAATTCCAGCCCTAGGTTACCACAGTTGTTGGATGAAGAAATTTTTACGTTGGATTTTTCTCTATCAAAGCCTAGTATTTATATTCATATATATATATATATATACAGTAAAACCTCATTATAACGGACCCTATTATAACGGACATCGCTTATAACGGACAGTTTTAAATAAATTGTCAGCCTACAATTAAGGTGAGCGAAGTGAAAGACCATTTAAATTTTGTTATTCAATATGTTGAACAATCGGCAAATGAAAATGTGTTTGCATATTATGAACACCTCGTCAGTTATTAACTGAAGAAATAAGCAGCAAAACCCAGCAGAAAATAAATTATTTTTTCAAACCAATGAATGTAAGCAATCAACATGAACCAGGACCTTCTTGTTCTAAAGATATATGTACACATACATACGCAGTGTATACGCAGTGTATATGTACACATCTTTTTCAATTCAATCTACTACGTTGAAGGCTGTTTTTTATTTGGTATATAATAAACACTTTTTGTAGCTAACTATTGTACTTCCAGTGATGTACACCATGCTTCAATGCACCCCTAAAAGAATTATTTGTTATAAACCGGACTTTCATTAAAACGGACAACCTTCAGCCAATATTAGTCCGTTATAATGAGGTTCTACTGTGTGTATATATATATATATATATATATAAAACTGGATATATATTTAGGTCTATGCAGATGGAGGGCCGATACGCTCCCTGCCCCGTCCCCAGAAATCTAGAAATTTATGGAACAGGCTCTGCATCTTTTTTTGCTTTGATCCGGTTGAAAGGGTCTTGACGTTTCCCTCTTCCCACCCCACTCCCATCCCCGAAATTTTGAAAATGCGTTTTTTATTTTGACTGTTGGAGGTTTGTGAACCAAATCATATATTAAGGCGTACATAAGAATAGATTTAAATTTATTGAAAATCATGTAAATCAAAATTAAATTAAAATTTTTTCAATTTCGTAGCACATAAATTGCAATTTGAACAAAATTTAGGAATATTTGCAAAATGACAGGGTAAGACTACAAATAATTTTTTCTAAAGTTTTGAGACGTATTCTGATATTTGTTTAGTTATTTGTTAAATGTTTATTCGAATAGGCTTTGAAGATCGATTTCTGATTCTTTCGCTGTTGATGTTCACATAATTCTTAACATCTCAGCATCATGATTGACCTTTTGAATAATTTGTGAGGTATTACTTTCTACATGAGCAATTCAACACAATTATGGTTAGGAAATGGTATTATACTGGTTCGAATTCTTTCCATTCCTACAGTACATTGTGTTTCTTCGTCTTCCCATTAAGTGAATCAAATGAATAAACTGAAGAAATTCCGTTGACTTTCTTCAAAAACTCTTTTTTTCTTTGGACATCATCTTCAAGAAAACAAGCACTTAAAATAATAAACTTTAAAAAATAAGATGGCCGCCACCAAGCTTTTAAGATATGTATGAAAAGAATTAATCATTAAAGTTGATCAGAAATACATTTAGTAGCCTATATTATAAAGTCTTGTTTATTGATTAGCAGTAAACAGATGCAACTCCAATGAACTGCATTTCCAGCCATTTTCATTGGATTAAGTACCAACAAACTTTAACTTTGACATTAAAAGAAACATTTTTGTTGCTGATTTCACTTTTCGGCTAAAAGATGTCGCAGGACCTTGAATAAAATGTCAAGTAAAAACTCGTAATATTTTTCTCAATTTTTTTTTAGGTTTTCTCGGGTTTCTTTTTAGAAGTTCTATCTAAAAGCAACAGTTTAGAAGTCTTATCCTTGCATTCAACCCAAGTTGTTTATCGTAAGTCCGTCATTCATCTTTTCCATTACAGCTTCGTAAATACACTTCTAATAATAGTTACCAAACTGCTTCCGTATCCGTTCTGGCCAAAGCACTTTCGACCTTTCGTAAAGTTATAGTAATCTAATTGTTAAGATCTGTCTCGAAAAATGCCATTGGCTGAGGAGGAAAAACAAACTTGTCTTACTCATGAAGGAGGGCTGATCTTTTCATCCACTATTTTCTTTCAATTCGGCATTTAGTTTAAAATTTATGTTCAAAACATTCATTCATAAGGGATTCTTGAATAGCTTAAAGAAGAGAGATTGTTGAAACTGAGATGGCCTCGTAAAATGTCTTATTTTCCTTAAAAATAACAACATAAAAAGCAACTTGTAGTCTCTTATAAACTGAACTTATAAGAGAACAACGTATTCTTGTCTCTTTAATAAACATTCAGTTGAATCCCGAGCTTTTATAAATAATAAATTTTACAATTTACCAAATATCGGAGAACAATCTATGGAAAGATTTCTATTTATAAATTTGCTGTTTGTTTTTATTTTTTCTGTATCTATTCAAAGCCAACAAGATCACACAGCAGATGGTTTTATGCTGCTATAGTCCCCAAGCATGTAGGGACTTGTGAAGTACCTTTTATACAGAAATTTACGAAAAAAAAAAAAGCGCTTGGCCTCATTTTACAAAGATTATATAAAAACACAAAATCCTAGACTATCTCTGCCCAAAACCGCTTCAATAGTTAAGGCTTATTCAGAAATCTTATGATGATGAAAAGATAGTGCAAAGAACTACGAGGTAATTCTACTTTCACAGATAATGACGCATCACATATAATGAACCAAGATTAGAAAATGGCATGGAAGGATTTGAATGTAGTTCTACTAAAACTTTTCATAATTTGTTCGGGTTTGTTTTTTTTTTTTTTTTTTTTTTTTTTTTTTTTAACAATCACAAATCAGCACGAATATTAAATTCGAACGCATCCCGTATATGTTAACTTGTAGATATGACAAACTTGTAGGTATCACACTATAATTCCCCCACCAAAAATACTGTTATATTATATATTATTATTTATAAGTTTCATATGAAACAAAACATTAAGCTGTAAATATCATTCTATTAAAAATTTAATGTAATGAATCCAAAGAACAAATAAAGATATTATTGTGTCTTGAAGTGCATTCTACGGTATGGAGATAAGTTCCCATGGAAGGATCAACGAAAAAACTCCAATTCAAATATTACGCAAGGGCCCCAAGAACCAAGCGTAGGATTGGGAGTTTTCCTTCTCATCTTGGAATAGATACTGAGGGGGTTTTTCATTGCCTTCCTCAGGAAACCCTTAAGGAATGGATTCAAACCTGAAGAGAAAGTGAAGAAGCAGACATATACAGGGAAGGAAGTTAACATCGATGCCGGCGCCGGGATTTGAACACATGAATCTCGTGGCATGCTTCCGCCTTGATCACAAGACTGTCTGAAAGGCAAGACATAATAATTAGTTTGGTTTAAACCTATTTACTGAAAACATACAATAATCACAGTCCGAAAGAATATAAAGTTTAGATAGGAAAAAATATGGAACCTCTAAGTCTAAACTAAAAACAAGAAATACAATATAAAATATATAACACTTTGAGGGGTTTCTGATCCCTCAAGTAAAGCTAATAATTAAGAGTACTATTTTTTGAAAATCATGGTACTTAATAAGATAATAAAAGTCAAAGAATCACTTATTAATTTAAGGAAATACCGTTAACTAATTGCTACCTCTTAATTTAATTTTCACTGAAGTCTTTTTGTAAAATTTCCTTGGTCTGCAAGTTATAAGTTCATGTAACAAGTAATAAGATTTAATTTGTTTTTATAATAAATAACGAAATTCTCTTTTAACCATTTAGAGGTGTCTTTGTTTCTCTCATTCTGAGATGGTGCAATTTTTGATGCAGTTTTTCTTTGATTAATAATATAAAAAATAGTTGCTTGTTTTCTAATAATCACCGTAATAATGAAGAATGATATATAAAATCCATTATAATATTATAATAATTCTTATTTTTAGCATAATTCTATCACTGTAATTTTATTATTTTAAAAGGTTCATACAACATCAGAGCCAACCTGGCGTTTTGAGTGTCAAGCTAATTCAATCGATGCCAAATGCAAAATTGACGTATGAATTATTTAAACCAAGATTGGCCAACTGATGACCCGCGTTGGTGCGGTCATGTATTTTAAATGATAGACATTGTTTTCGTTTTATTGAATGACCAGTGAAAAAAAAAAAAATAAACTTCATGATTTGTGAATTAAACATATTATACACTTTTAAAAGGATATTGCTTTTTCTAAAAACTTCAAAGTGTGTAGTTACTTCAGCCCTGATGATCACTAGAATATTCTTATCTCATTTCATAGGTCGCTTAAAAAAAAAAGCAAATTTTTTGAAGTTTCTGCACGGCTAATTAGATTTTGGCAACTGTGTTCTAAATTTAGATTTCCCTTTTTAGAATAATTTCGTTCAAGCAAATGATAATGTGTTAACAATGACTTAAGGAATATATTCTGGATAGATATTTGTGCTCAATAATAGATATATTATTTTTAAACAATCTTCTGTTAAAACGAATAGAAATATTTACATTGGTCTATTACTACTTAAAATTAACCAATTTATACTATTTTATCAAAACTTCATACTAATTTTTATACACATATTTTATACATACATACATACACAGTAATTCAATCCGAAGATTGGTTTAAAGTTCACGGACCCTAGTGACCCCCGAAGGGCGACCCCTAGGAGCAACCGTAACTTATTCTTGGGAACAGATACTGGAATGGTTTCCCGTTGCCTTTTTCCAGGACGCCATTACGGAATGACGTCAGACCGAAGAGAAAGTGAAGAAGAGGCTGTACAACACAGGAAAGGAAATTGAAACATCCATGCTCACAACCGGGATTTGAACCCGGACGCCAGCACATTGGCCTCACGGCAGACCGACGCCTGAGACCGCTCGACCATGCCGGCGCGGCTAATTTTTATTACATTTTAATGTTCTGATACATGTATTGTTTCTTGTAATTTTTATTGATTACAGATTTGACTTAAATAATGCCTCACCACTCTGAGAACATAAATAAATATTTAAAAATATGCTTTATATTCAAATTTTCGGAAAGATAATTCGAATTTCCTTTATCAAGCTACATGATGACATAATAATTTAAAAATAACAAAACAAGATAACGAGCATTAATTTAACAAAATATTAATTTAACAAATTTTACAAAAGTATTATGATTCTTATAATACAATAATAAGAATCATATCATTACCTACATCCTGACAAACAATAATCCAATAATTTACTAATAATAATTGATAATATAAAAGTCATATCATTACATACATCAAGATAAACAATAAATCTAATACAAAGAAATTTAAACGTGCCTGCTGTAAATAAATCAATAAACCAAAAAGGCACCAAAGTAAACAAAAGATTTGTGTGGCTGATGAGTCCACAAAGAGGACGAAACGGCCGTTCCACACTCCCACTGTTGATAGCTCAGAGGCGAAATCTTTTGTTTACTTTGGTGCCTTTTTGGTTTATTGATTTAATAAATCTAATAATTCAATAATAATTGATAAGAGAGAAGAGAAGAGGAGGATACATGGATTAGACGTTTACTTGAAACCGTCAAGATTTATTCGTTTTTATTCATCCAAACCATCCCTGATTTAAATATTTTCACAGTGAATCTATTCTCACTGTTTTGAAGACATGATATTATTGCAATGATGGTAGTAATTTGGTAGCTTAAAATATGAAATATAAAAAAAATTAACAACGTAAATTCCTCAAAAAGCGTGATTTCCGCTAATTTCGAAAATTTGATTTGACCTGACAATTACGACTGGTTTAGAGGCCATTACCAGGAAATTAGTTCTCACAAGAAAACATGGAACGAAAAGAAAGAAAGCCAGGATGAAAAGCTATTTCTCTTAAGTTGATGAGGGGATGAACGGAAGCATCATTCTTCATCCAGGAGAGATTCCTCGTGTTCGAAGAGAATGGTAATAAAAAACCAGAGGAGAATCCACTTCAAATTCTTAATAGGAGCATCTTTACTTAATCTTCAAAAAACAAAAAAAAAGGTTTGACAGCTGAAATCAAGACTGACTATAATTAAATTGGAATTTTAGAAAAAAAATATTTGCATCCCTAAAATGTAAACAATACGCGTGTTCTATTTTTGCCAACGCAAAGTGAATTAACAATAATCACGATTTTGGAAATAAAATTGTTAAAACGATACATTGCAGTTACCCGAGCAGCGAGAGAAAGCATCGTTTCGAAGCGGAGATTGAGAAGACATGTTACAAAGAGGAAAAAACAAACAAACTAAACGTAAGGACCAGGTGTACTACTTAACAAATCCCCTTCATTATATGTTTTCCCTACAATGTATTTTCATACAATGAAGGAATTTTGTTAAATCTTACAAACCTTTTAAATATAAGTTGAATATTACAATTAACTGCATAGGATAACATATCTTATCCAATATTAAACGCTCAAATAAGGATTTTTCACTTTAGATAAAAATCCTCAAGATCTTAAGGATTCGTAGCGAACTCAGTTTTCCTCGTGCTCCTACCTATGTACAGTAGTATCTCAGGGATTAAGTGATTTTAAGTCATTCTTACTTGTTATGTCAGACTACGGGGAATGACAAGTTATGTATGTTTTAAGCTATTTATGAATGTGATCAATAAAGTACTAATGCACAGAAGCTTTTGAAGATAGAAAGCAGGAAGCTATAAAACCAAGATACCATAGGAAGCTTTTAAGAGACAAATCAGAAATAATAAATAAGATTGTAAAATAATAAATAAAAAATGAAATTTCCTAAACCTTATCAAGACAACAGTGAAGCTTAAAGTTGCTTAGCAAAACTATTTTAATTACGCTAAATATTTTAATAATTAATTAAAAAAATAACAAAATAGCAAAATAAAATAAAAATCTAATTTTTTACTTATAAATGATGTAGAAGTTACATGAAATTACTTGCCAAGGGAAGGATCAGTTATGGATAATATGTTTTAACATTCCTACACTGATTTTTTAAGAAAAAGAAAGAAAAAAAGCGTTGAAAAGATTTTCAACTTCTAAATCAATAATTCTTTCATCCTTTGATCTGAATCAAAACTGTGCTTCAATTTCTTCATTCTTACATATAAAAAGCAATTTGTTTGTTATCATGATAAAAAAACAAACAAACAATCGAATTAGTGGTTAAATTGCGTCTTTAATTGTGATTCATTTCTTTTTCATTTTAAGAAGAGTTTTAAGAAGTTTGTTCCTCTTGCTAGCGTTCTAAGAAATAAACAGGGCTTGTTTAAGAAAAAGATTTCAAATTCTTCAAAGAAATCAGTATAAAAAATTTCTTCCTCATCATTCAGAATTTTCCGAAAGATATTTATAATCGTTATGGGTAATCATTAAAAGGCTTTCTTTACGTTTTCCCGAATGTTTTTTTCTCTTACTCAATAACAAAAAATAACCAAATTCAATAAACTTAGAATATTTGGTGAAAATGCAGCAAAAATCTCGTAGATCTAATTATGATCATAGTATTATTTTCATTTGCAATTTTTCGCTGAAATTTCAATATGAATACAATATAAACAAAACCAGTTAACTTTTGGACTTTATGATTCGCCAAGGCAAAATCTTTACAAATATACTCATGGACAAAAAAATTAGCGCACCAAGAAATAATTGCGGGATCGTAACGAAACTTGCAATGAAGGTACATGTCGGGGAGATATGCAAATGATTAGAAATGCAGCGTGATTGCGCATTACGTATAGCCGATAGAGGGCGTTGAACATCGTAGTCTGTGGAGTATAAAACAGGTAATCAAAGCTTGTTTGAGTGTGCTGAATCATTTACAAAGGAAGAGCTGAGGTAGACATGCCATTACGCCGTGTTCGAAGACAGTATACGCAGTTGTCGCAGTTTGAGAGAGGGAGAATCGTCGGGATGATAGGAGCTGGGTGGTCAGCTAGGCGGGTAGCTCGTCAATTAGGCCGCTCTGATTGTGGTGTGAGGAGGTGTTGGGAACCAGTGGACCCGAGAGATGTCATGTACACGAAGACCAGGCTCAGGACGCCCTCGACCGACCAGTCGTCGAGAAGACCGCCACATAGTCAGAAATGCACGCGTACAGCCAACTGCTTCATCGGCCGCCATCCAGGCACAGGTAGCACCTTCACTAGGGGCCGCTGTGTCTTCTCGAACCATACGAAGGCGCCTGGCTGAAGGACAGTTGGTATCGCGGCGCCCATTACGTGTGCTGCCCTTGACGCCCACCCATCGACGCCTCCGTTTGGAGTTTTGCCGCGGACGAGGAAACTGGACTGCAGGGGAATGGAACCAGGTCGTCTTTAGCGACGAATCCAGATTCAATCTCGGCAGTGATGACAATCATGTTCGTGTGTGGAGAGCCCGTGGTGAACGCTTCAATCCTGCCTTTGCTGTACAGCGACACACCGCTCCCACAGCTGGTGTGATGGTATGGGGTGCCATTGCCTACAATACACGGTCACCCCTATTATCGTTCCGTGGCACCATGACAGCCCAGCGGTATGTTCATGAAATCCTGCAACCACATGTGTTGCCACTCATGCAACGGCTCCCAGGAGCCATTTTTCAACAAGACAATGCTCGGCCTCATACGGCAAGGGTGTCACAAGACTGTCTCCGCACTGTTACTACCCTTCCTTGGCCTGCCCCATCCCCAGATTTGTCTCCAATCGAGCATATCTGGGATCATTTGGGACGACGAGTTGGGCATCCCACGAGTTTGAACGAACTAGAGGCAAGGTTACAGCAAATATGGAACGAAATGTCTCAAGACATCATACAGAACTTGCATGACTCAATGCCCGATCGTATCGCATCGTGCATTCGCGCTAGAGGGGGTCCAACGGACTATTAACTCCTCCGTTCTTTTGCCTTTTTCTCTGAAATAAATTATCCTTTTTCTTTGATTTTCTTATCATTTACTTATATCAAAGTAGTCATTACGTATGTAAATTTTCGTTTCATTTTGACGACTCCTTCTTGGTGCGCTAATTTTTTTGTCCATGAGTGTATATCGATTCTTATTTTACTTTATAATGCCTTTGTGCCTTCAATTTAGAATATAGATCAATATTGTCTGGGGCTCCGTATAAACAGTTTTAAATTAGACTTTCTGAAAAAAAAAAAAACAAAAAAAAAATTCAAAAATAGTTTTTCTTTAAACTTTTAGTTTATGAGGATTCTACCGTACTTTTGTAGTCTTTTAGTGTTTTCTGAAGCCACTCATTAATTGTTTGAAAGTGTAAAGATTGCTAAAACCCACCAATTTAGCATATAAATAATAATACATTAAAATCCCGGTTAACTGAACTAAAGGGGGGAAGCTGTTTCGGATAACAATTTTTTCGGTTAAGCCATAAACATCTAATACAGCTACAGTATTTTGTATTGTAATTACAGTATGTATTTTTGAAAGGTTTTGAAGGTCAAACGAATTCAAAAATCCCTTTGTATGCTACACTTATGTTCTTCATTAAAGTTAAAATTACATTTTTAGGATTACAATAGGCTACATCAATATACAGTATTCTGTACTTAATAGTTTGTAGCCTATGAATTAATCATTTAAAAAACTCAATAATTTTTGTTGTACTAAAAAGCAAGCACACTTTTCGCCCTCGAATTATTTCCGTGCAGTACAGTATTATTGTTTGGATTTTCGATTTTCGGAGGCGTTTCGGGTAACCCGGGTTTCGGTTGACCCGAATTCGGTTAAACGGGGTTTTACTGTAATTTTAAAGTCAGTACTAAATGTCTCCATAGGAAAAAGAAATCATTCTTTTACATACCACTGCATACATCCATTGTCTCAGAAACCCATTGTTCTTTCGAAGTTTCTATATATAGTCTGTCCAAAATTTGGTGGCATCTGACGAAATCCTCCCCCATTTCGGACCGCCACGCCCACAAGCAATCAGTCGACCGCTAATCCAGGCTAATCCTACTATCGGCATGTCTTCTTCCTTTTTTTATCCACTGGACCTTTTTCTACAAAACTACGTTTTTTTAAACTGTTGCCTTTACTTAATTTTTATTACAATTATTAAATTCTATATGTCAATCCGGGCAAAAAGAGTCCAAACCCGGAGCAATTGTGATAATTCTAAGCATTTTAATGGTTAGTGGGTTAAAATATAATTATATAAATGTATCGTTTATATTTTGTATAATGTATCATTTATAATTTTGTAGAAAAAGGCCTAGTAGATAAAAAAGGAAGAAGACATGCCGATGGTAGGATTAGCGAGGATTAGCGGTCGACTGATCGGGCGTGGCGGTCCGAAATGGGGGAGGATTTCTTCAGATGCCACCAAATTTTGGATAGACTAAATCTTACTATTTGTTTGTTTATTAATAATAATGAAGATTTAACAGGGTGTCTTACAATGTTGTAAGTTAGTTAAGCTGGTTTAATAAAAAAACGAACAAAAAAAAAAAACAAACAAACAAACAAAATGAAACCATTATGTATCTTGTACTACATAAATAATATAAGTTGTCAGGCACGTAGCCAGAGGGTGGGGAGGCCCTCGAAATCTAAACAAAAGAAAATTCTCTCTCAGAGTTGGAATCAAAGGTACATATCAATGTACAATTTTTACGACATCCACGGGAAGATAGTGAATGTTGATATTCTTACTATGGCTGACCACCGCATGGCACTTTTCTACGAATCAGCCCCTCCCCCTCCCCGAAAGAAAATTCTGGATACGAGCCTGAGTAAAGTAATGTATTTTTTTTTATGCCTGAAATAGAAGTGAAAGTGTCATTTTTATAATAACAGGATGGTAAATTTATTAAAAGAACAATATATTAGCTTGATCAAAAAATCTCAATTTATTTGTTGCTTTATAAATGCAAGAGATTAATACTTTTCTTAGTTCTTGAATTTTTTTTTCTTGATAAGAAACAAACAATATTATCTAATATTTTACTTTTACTTCTTTAAACAATTGCATAAAGAAAGTAGATGATAAGTTCTTTTAGATATTTCTTACACATATTTATTTTCTACTATTGGTTAAACTGATAATGTAAGCTATTTATATCGTAATATTTCTTGGTACTTGATATTTTTAAAGAAGTAACTATCTGAAGGCTAACAAGATTATTATTGATAGTTGATTTGCAAAGATTAAATGGTCACTGGTGATGTTTGGTAAAATGATTTTTTTTCTTGAAGAAAACGCATTGCTTTATTAAATGTTCATTTGATCTAATATATGTGGTATTTGTTAAATAATTTTTGAGAACAAATCTTAGTTTTTTAATATTTTCGATAGTACCTTTGATTAATTATATTCCTTCAATTCTGAAATTATTGATAATTGTAATTGCATTAAAGAGTGGTTTATTATATTAACACTCACACTAAATCCAGCGAGATTTAATTACATACACTCCATCTTTAATTTCATTAAATTTAAAAATATTAAAAAAATAATGGATCAAACTAAAAAAATAAAAAAAAAATAATTCATCAGATAGATACGGAACAGACTGTTCGACAACATTGAAGGATTACAGACAGACATTATTATTAGTCAAATAATTTACTTCCATTAATCTAAATAGTCGTCTTTTTGGTTATTTAAATCATAGTAGTCTATTTAAGTAATTTTCCTTTCAACGACCACAATTTTTGTAAGGACCCTCGACAAAGCAAAGTTACAGACCCTAAATTACCTGAAATTAAGAAATACTACTACTAATCATTGTTTTGAATATTATTAAATTCATTAAAATAAATACTACTCATCAGAATATTCCTGAAATTATTGTTAAATTCAATACAGTGGAACCCCGCCATTCGTCCGCCTCTCTATTCGTACAACTCGTTATTCGTACAATTTTTTCAAGTAAAATTGCACTCGCCATTCGTACGCTTGCTCGCGATTCGGACAGCGTGACCGCGGTACTGGCCTCGCCACGCGGTCGCTTCAGTTCAGTATCGTGCTAGCTTCCGTACGCTACGCATCATCCATGCAAGCTTCGTGAAACTTTGTGATATTTTATTGTTATTTTTATTAAAAATAGTGCAGCCATGGGTCTAAAAAAGATTACTGATTCAACTAAGCCTAAGCCTTATTTGTCTTTCTTACATTCCTTTGCCTCTTTTGTTTTATATTTATTCTTATTTTTAAGAGACGTGCCACAAACTTCCAAAAATTTTAATTAAGTTTGTCTGTATTTCTTATGTTTATACGTTTCTTTCTATGAAATATTGTGAGCTTTTAACATTCAGTTATTTTACCTATTTCAAACTAAACATTTCACTTTTAAATCATGGAATAATTCTTTCAAATTGCATAGTTGGAATATATATTTAAGTGAGAACGACAATTGAATTGAAAAAAAGAAATCGTTGCGAAGTTTGAAAGTGGAACTCGTGTCTCTGACCTGGCAACTCAGTATGGCAAGTCGAAATCAACCATATCGTCTATACTGAAAAAGAAAGAAATAATAATAGAGGCCTATATATTTATTGTTTTCATAGTTTTTATGTATTTTAGGCTTAACATATTATTATAAAGGTTTACATAAGCAATCATCTGTGGGTCTGGAACGGATTAATCCAATTTACATTATATCTTATGTGAAAAAATGATACTTGATTTTATTTTCAATAAAGGCCATTCTTTATTTCACAGTGTGATTTAGAAATGCAAAATATGTCAAAAGCTTTACAGATTTCAATTTTTGATACTCTACAGAATATAAAAATGTAATAAAACATTATAACTTAACTCCCTATATATATATATAGTATAACAATTTATAAAAATTAGTTACAATTAAAAAAAATGTTTCTTTTGAAAATAATGGCTCGCTAATTACAAATAAGGTTAATTTGATAAAATTTTCATTTTCTTTAATTAAATTTTACATTAAATGTAAATAAAATAAAACAAAAGTATAAAAACAAGAAATAAAAAATATACATATTTGTAAAATTACCATTGGAAAACTTACTAATTGTCTTTCTTACATTCCTTTGCCTCTTTTGTTTTATATTTATTCTTATTTTTAAGAGACGTGCCACAAACTTCCAAAAATTTTAATTAAGTTTGTCTGTATTTCTTATGTTTATACGTTTCTTTCTATGAAATATTGTGAGCTTTTAACATTCAGTTATTTTACCTATTTCAAACTAAACATTTCACTTTTAAATCATGGAATAATTCTTTCAAATTGCATAGTTGGAATATATATTTATTAATGTTTTTTGTTAATATTTTTTCTTCCTTTTTTATTATTCTCATAAAAGACTTCCTTTGTGGTAAGCCTTTGACACCTTTTCTCCGTTCTGTACGGATGAGATTTACAGGGTCAAGGTGATCTATCATGTCCTACTGAAACTGTTCAACAATCAACAGAGACGGTGGGTCAATGAACTGACGTTTCTTCCTACGCTTGCACAGAGCAAAAGGTTACAGCTAATAGGCAATAAGAGCATTTTATCGCAAGCAATTGCTATCGGAAGAGTCTAAAAACTGCGATAACGTTTTCGATTGCAACGAAATAAACAACAAATGGAACCAAATTCAAAGAAATAGAAAGTACTGCATTTTTTTCCCCTGTCCTTGATACGAAAATAGTTTTTCTAATTTTAAAATCTAAATTATTAAATTTGTTGAAATAATAATAAGACAAAGTTGAAAGTTGAAAATAATTTTTTTTACAGATTTAAATAAATTAAAAAAAAAATGTTTGATTGCATTAAATATTTATATTTAATTCATAATTTTATCTATATGTGCTTTTATTTGATAACAACATTAAATATATATTTTTTTCTGTTCTCTAAATTGCTTCTACTTGTATCGTTATTATTAATAATAAAAAGCAAAGGCATTTTCTACAATAAATAACAATATATTTATATATAAAAAAAAAACATTATAATTATTACTATCAGTTGATAACTCAAAATAAATGTAATTTAGTAAAACTCATTTCCTGTCAGTCTCGAAGTACTTCGAAGATAAAAAAAAAAAAAAATATATAAAGTCAAGAGATTAAATATTTAAAATAGCTATAATTTTTTAAGTAATTTTTTTTAATAAAACTGATACTTTTCATATAGAAAGTGAAGACGTATTTAATCAAATCAATCAAATTCTATAAAGCGAGCATTTCTTCTAAATTTTATCTTGAAAACGGTCCTAAGGATTTTGTTGAAATGCGGTGATCTACTGTTTTTGGGTGCGAGAAAGCGATTTAGCTAGGTCTCGACTTCGGGGAAACTCATTTAGGAGGTAAATGATCGACCTGGGTATCAGGTTATTGTCTACAGTGTTCTTACTTTATTTTCATTTTATTTTATTCTTAATAATTTCGTGTTCTGTGCGTTTTTTACGTGTAATAAAATAATAACTTTACTTAATAATAATTTTCCTTTGAAAGTCACGTGTATGCAGAGGAGCTCTCCATTACCGAAAATGGATAACGCTCAAATTAATAACCAGGTGATTGTCTATAGTGATCTTACTTTATTTTCGTTTTATTTTACTGAGAAAAGCTCGGTCTTCCAAATAATTGTATTGTTCATTAATTTCGACTTGATAATGACGACTCTATTGAAACAGCTGATGATAAAAAAAAACCAACAACAAAAAAACCTAATATTGTAATAATCTAACATTAAGCAAATGCTCAAATTAATATTTTTTTTAGTTTTAAATTTTTCAAAGTAGTCTATTCTTTAATTTTAAAGAAAAACAAAAAAACTATTTAATACATTTTCATTATCAGTTTATATTAATAATTGTATACTACTGTAAATGGTATAATATTATAAAAATTAAAAATATAAATATAAATTATTATAATATATTATAAATATAATGTAAATATATAATCTATTATAAATATAATATAAATATATAATATATTATAAATATGATATAAATAAAATATGAATAAAATGATAACATGATAATAAAATGATAACATAATAATAAAATGATAAAATGATAAAGGAAGGCACATAAGAAGCTAAAAAGAGTATTTATAAATATAAATATAAAAACTATATCATGGCAATTTATAAAAAAGTAATCTTGGTAGCAAAAAAACCAAAAATAAAGTAATTTGCTGTTGTAATAAGGCATGACAAAAGAGAAACCAATACTGTAAAAGCAAAGGAAGACAATACTTTAAAAGACTATTGTAAGCTATTACACTTATGTTACAGGATTTTGTGATGTTGGAAAACAAATGTAAATATAAAAATAATGTAACTTTCAACTTCCTCCCATTAATCTCCGAATTTGAAAAACAAATTCGGTTTTCAAATTAATATACAAAAGGATTTAAATAATATCGCTTCAATCTAAATATTCACAGAAATTTTTGATGTTTCGAATTTGACTTAAAGCTTCAATTGGAAACAGAAAAAATCCCAACAACTCTTAATATATAAATAAATAAATGGAATTTTTTTTTTAATTATTCAAGATTTTTTTTTTAATTTGTTCTTTAATATCATGAAATAATGTTGCCTGATATAATCTGAATAAAACTGTAAATAAAGTATTTAAATCATGGAATAAGTATTAATGTTATTGTTTAGTTTTTGCTTTTGAACGATTATTCCTGTTAGCCGCGGTACTGAGACCTCGTTGTTTACTAGTGACTGTTCCTGGCTGATGATCACCAAAGAGCGTGAAACAGCTGTTCCAGGATGTCACTCGGTAAGCAATTTGGTCTTATCCATTGTTGTTAAAGTATTAATTTGTTTGATAAAAAAAATGAAATACTTTCGCTAAAATTTTTACTTCAATTAGAATAATAATAATTATTGTTCATTTTATTAAGATTAATTAAAAAAAAAAGAATAACAGTAAAAATCAGTTTGAGCTAGGCTAAAAAAAAAACATTCAACTAATTGTCATTTCACCCCTCTTTGTGTAGCGTTCTGGTTTTATTGGAACACGAAATTTGTCACGCTAACTCAGGATACAGATGTTTCCCCTTATCAGATAGAGTTTTTTTTCTCTGATATCAATTTCCAGTTCAATTATTATTCCAGGGTTATTTCAAAGAGCATAGCAAAGAAACTTACTCCCCTGCTAAGATTGGGATCTTCCACATGTCCCGGTTTATGACTAGGTACCACACTGATGATGATGTATGATAAAGGAGGAGAAAGAAAGGATAATAATGAAGAATGACCATAGGTGACGACTGTAATGAATGATTGTACTCTATGATGACAAATACTTTGATAATGATGAATGAAGACAAAAAAAGACAATATGATGATCGTAATCACTATAATCGCAGTTTTCTTAAAGTTAAGCGATTTTTTTTTTTAGAGCGAAATGAATATGGTTCTGGCATAGAACAATGGAAAAGGAAGTGCAGGGCAAGATCGTTATCAGCATTTAATCGTCTTTCGTATTTTTTTTTCCGATATATTATTCGTCCACCAAGAGAAAGTTATTAAAGTAGTGCAGTAATTTGAGTATTTATTAAATTACGTGATATGTAAAAGGAAAAAAAAAAAAAAAAAAGAACATCACTAGAAAATAAATGAAAAGTTATTTTTTGTATTGTTTATGAGAATTACATCAACACCTTAGCAGAGCTCATACTTCTGAAAATAATAATTCAGTTATAAAGAACAGAATAAAACTATGGATGTCGTCCCTAATTCTCTTGGGCTACTCTTTTTCCCCTCAATTATTGTCGTAAATCCTGTAAGCCTTTGCATTTTTACTTTTAATTTCCCCTCTGTACCCCCTAACACTTATAATCAGGAAATGAGATAAACTGCTTTAAAACCACATCCATCTTATTATTGTTTTTATTATAAATACGTAAAAAAGATAAATAAATCAAATCATTTTTACATATTTATTTTTAAGAGAAATAAATGATTATTTGTGGTTTTTTTCTTAATTTATTTAGACAGTAAATATGCGTTCGCACACTGAGCCAACATCAACAGGAATCGTGAACAGCTGTTTTATCCTTATTAGGAATCATCAGCAGGATTTACCCTTGATGTTACGCTCAGACTGTGCGAAAGTAAATGGTAACCATTCTCGCTCCCGGGAATGGCCGCCGAGAACAAAA
>JAFIDM010012231.1:71880847-71932401 GCA_023159025.1 Thereuonema tuberculata
ACAGCATAAGTGGCTGAAGAAGAGTCCATCCTGTAAAGACAAATTCAGAGACCAGATATGAAAGATATACAGATTTAAATTCATATCCATGCAGTTTCGGGATTCGAACCTACAACAAGATAAACCTCAAGTTTCTTCACTCGATCATCCCTGGCGGCAAGTTGCCATTTAATTAACTTCAATTGACTTTTCTTGAAAAGCAATGAATTATGTAACAGAAACTAATTTATTTTTACAACTTTAATAAGAGTAATCATGTAGTTATTTTTCATTTTAGTAACTGTTAAATCCTCAGTTCATCAAATAAATATAAACATACGATCGTCTTATCTCAAACTTTTCGTCTAATACCTGAAATGATGATGTGTTACCAAACAGACAATGGTAACTCATTAACAACATGACTAGAAAGTGTCAGTAGAAATGAGAAGGAGATTTATCCTAACAAGAATAATCTAATTCAGAAAGGTTTCAATTATCTTGATTTTTTTTTTCGTATGGAATAAAAATAATTAAGTTTGTTGTAAACTAACTAAATAAATTAGCTTATTTCAGTCAATTTTAATTGAGCTGGCGCCATAAATTGCTATCTTTAACATGATTTACTGCATCGTGCTGGTCTTTCTTCCTCTGAATTAGTTCCCCTTAAAAATATGGGACAATCACAGGGTCTTTCAAACTCCACCCAATGGACTCATGATTTATTGCATTTGAACTTTCGCTGCACCTTATTATTTTTCTCTTCTTTAATGTCGAATTAATAAGAAATAATTCTGTTTTATCTGATGTTTATTATAAATCCGTATTGGTTGTGGATGGTGGCATATCATAATTATTTGTTCTGTGTGGTCCACACAAATCAGATACCCAAGAAAGGTCTGAAGAAATTACTGTCATGAAGAACAAGAATTTTCTTTCGAGTTAAGAGTAGCAAAACTACTTTGTATAGTGATTTAAAATTTACACAAAAACATTGCACAAAAACTAGGCGAATGTCTCTTAAAATACAACTCTTCATGAAGACAATTGATAGAATAAATGATAAAATTATACATGGTAACAAGACTTTGCAAAAAACAATTTTAATCACTGTCATCTACAACCGTATGATTTATTATTGTCTTTCGTGCAATTGGGTTGAAGACTGCCAATGGAACAAAGAGCTGTCTTTATGGATTTTTTTCATTTACGGAAAAAAGTAATATAAATAATTATATTCTCTCTATTAAAAAACTTAAACTAGTTTGATATGTAATTGGAGTTCTCAATCTCTTCGCGGATTTTTTTTTTTATCTACTGTATTTTACTGCTTTTATTTCTGCATTATAGATTTTCCTTTTTATTTTCTTAACTAGCATACCGTATTAACTAGCATACTAGACTGAAGTATTACAGTAGTTCGTAACTGAGTGTTTGTAAGAATTTCTTTTTCACATACTGAAAAGCAGTAACATTATCAATCAGAGGACTCTTACCATTCAGAGGATCACAAAGCACAATCTTGATGGGTCCAATAATAGAAATTTAAATTCTAAGATCAGTCAACTTGTCGTTACAATGAGAAAATTGAACTTGAGGAACGAATGCTGCAGATATGTTCAGAGAATACAAGATGTTAATATTCGAAAAATGCAACAGAGATTAGGTCTAATACTGTACTAATAAGAACTGTCAGGTGGATATCAGAACCAAACAAGCAATTGTTAAATGATACAGGATTCTGAAAAGATGTTCTGAAATTATTCGTCTAGAGTTTAGATGATCTGCATCGAGTCATTCTAAGAAGCTTTCCCCAAAATCCTTGTCTTATTTATTCCAACATCCAGAATTTAAAAAGAATTTCTATCTTTCAAAAATGTAGAAGATATAGAAGCTGAAATATACAGTAATACCTTGAGATAGGAGCATAATCCGTTCCGAGCTCGTAACTCGAGGTGCTCTTATCTCAAATCATTTTTCCCCATAAGAAATAACAGAAAAAAATTTAATCCAGTCCAGCCCTCTAAAAAACTCCCTTATTACTGCAGATAATGGAAAAAAACATGTTTTTAATTGCTATAGAGACATACACACACACAAAAATTATAGTATATAAGAATTCCTGTGATATAAAATAAAATGTGGTTTTTAGTTATGAGTTCTTACTGACAGATGATACAGTAGCGGCTAATGGCAGCATGTGCGGAGGAGAAGGAGGAAGGGAGGGAAGAGAGTTGGCCCATTCGTAGACACTTGATTCCGTATACTACACTTACACGAATACCACGTAACTTACATAAACCTAGAATTAACTTAGCTTAGCCCTCACTTTCACTTGGCGCAGGCCTTTTAACGAAATACCTATCGAGGGAGATTTGTTTCTGTCTCTCTTTCAAAATATTAAAGAAATGAGTAAGGCACGTGTCGTCAAAAAGCGCCGAAGCACGACCAGTAGACAATTTATCAGGGTGTTTCTTTTCAATGAAATCAGAAACCTTCTGCCACATAGCTATCACTTCCTTAATTTCATTTGTATAAATTTTTCTACGCCTCTGTAAGCGTGCTCGTATCTTAAATCTTTACTCGTATCTCAAAGCAAGAATTTGCTCGAAGCCTTGCCGTATCTCGGAATAATCCAAAATCGTGACGCTCGTATCTCAAGGTATTACTGTACCCTACTGCTATTATCTTGCATTAAATTAATAAGAATACTGATAAGAATACAAGGAGACTCAACAGCTGTTTAATGTCAATAGATGAATTTCAAAATAAATAAAATATAAAAATATTATATAAAAATACTACATATATATTTATATATTATATAAAAATACTAAACACAACCATTGATGGGAGAAGAAAATAGACTACGACAACTTAATATTTGGATTTAGGTGAACGACTTCTCACTAATGAATGTACTCCTCCTGACATTAATTCATGGACCATATCCGATGTCACTCAAGGCAGTAATAGGCAGTAACACATCAACAGCTAACTTCAAGCTATATTCTCCGTTTACTGTTGACGGAAGGAGTCGTCCACTAGTTATCTTTGGTGCTTCCCTTTTGAATGATTCTCTGCTTCTGAATCGTCATCTTCATTGGAACGCCAACACAGCTGGAACGCTGACATGCATTTCGGACTGTTAGGGAGTTGTGGGTGCTAACATATTCATTCCCGCCTGATGAAGAGCATGGATTTAGAACAACATTTTCGATCCACATCAAATTGAAAGATTCAGTGCAACCATTCCTACTGATGGTTCCAAAGGTCAGTTTTCAATAGAATCAAAGCACTGCTTATACAGTATCATAATTATAGCGAGGATTGTGTAGCAGTTTCTTGAAAAATCTCTATTACCCTGGCCTCCGAATTCTCCGCATTACCGGCGATTAAATAGATAGAACATGTACATGTCTCTCCCATTAGAACCAGCTATAAGTACTGAAGAAGACCTTTGAACTCCCTTAGCAAAGTGTAATATGACGTTTCTCAAGCACTCATCGAGAATTTATTTAATGCAGAATACATATATATGGTTTTTATATTTGTGGGAGAACTAACTAACAAACCTCAACAAAAAAATAAGTAAATAAATAAAACCTTCAAAATTTCGGAGAAGGACAGGAGGGGTAACAAATCTTCACAAACAAAGAAAAAAACAAAAAGAAAAAAACAAAATAATCTTGTCTACTCTACACATTTCCCGTCTGGAGGTGGGAACCTAAACCCTCGGTCCTCAACTTAAATATATCAACGATTCGATGCCACCACAGATTATAAGACTTCTTTTTTGACCTTGAGTTTTGGAACATCATCAACTACATTTCTGTAAACGGTATCATTTGCTTCTTATATCGGAAGATATCTACATCTTCCAGTTCACTATCTTACGTCTTTTTCAATTTTACATTTCAGTAAAGTGTTCTTTATGATATATATTCTTTTAGATTGTCAAAATATGTTTAAATTGTTCAGCCTTTTGGGTTTTTTTTAATCAGTAATTCGACTTATTTTTCCCAAGAATTTCATTTAAACTTTTTCTTTTGTTTGTTTTAAAAAACACAAACTTTAATTGCTATCGAATAAAATTGTGTTATTTACTTAGTTATTCAGTCAATTTATTGCTGTGCTTTAATTATAAATGAGATTTTTGACTCAGACCTCGCGTGATGGATATCTTTATTTGTTCCGTCCTCATATTAATGGATTAATTTGTATCCAGTAAACTTCCGTTGTTAATGCAATATGATAAATTGTTAACCAACACCATATATTTACCTGTTTGAAAGCAAATGTATAATACACTTGTTTGACTGCCACCTTCAGCTAAACAATAACGATTGAGAGAAATAGTTTTACAACATTTCCCCTAAAAGATAGAGATTGAACCACATAGTGAAAAAAATCTGTTATCGTAATCATGTAATTTGTAAGATTTATTAAAAATATTTTATCTATAAAAAAAACTAGGATTCGTTTATGTTTAAATAACATTAAAAGAAAGTTAAAAGGTTTTATGTGTGTGAAATCAAACAGTGTACATATAAATCTACAACACACTTAAAAATAATTATAAAAACTTTATATAATTATTTTTAAGTGTGTTGTAGATTTATATGTACACTATTAAAAGAAAGTTTTAAGCATATTTTATAAATAAGTTATTATATTTTAATAGTTTAAATTTTTATTATTTTATTTTTTTATTTAACTTTTTATACTGTTTGTGAAAATTGTAACACCATGAAGGACTGATGGTGTTGCCTTGAAACTTAAAGGATATGTACATCAGATTGAAAGATGCAAATGCTTATAATGAGGAGCAGCGCCCTCTGAACTTTCCTGTCGTAAATATAAATAGGTGGCTCAAACGCGATGCTGCAATATTGGATCGAAAGAGTATTTTTTGTATCTTACTATGCCAGTCACCGAAGAAGGTTGCATTATGGACACCTGACGGACTTTGAACGAGGAAGCATTGTTGGGATGAGAGAAGCTGGATTTTCTTATCCCAAAATTACCACTCGGACAGGAGAGAAACGCACACAGCTGTATTCACGGTGCTATCATAGCAGTTGAGAACCGTCACAAGTCAGGCTTTCTGTATCAGTTTGATGTCTTCTGTTTAACAGAGGACTGGTCACTCGCAGCTCATTTCACCCTCAACCACAGATGTCTCAGGTTGCAATGTCTCTCGAACACAGACATTGACGTGTGATTGGAAACAACGTCTTTTCTGATGAGTTACGATTCAATTTGCTGCATCGTGATGGTCGCATGGTTCGAAGGCATCGTACTGAACATCAACTTGAAACATGCATTTTCCAGCATTATATCGGCACAACGTTAATTGTCATAGTTTGAGGTGCCATTGGGTTCAATTTTGGATCTCACCTGATACGAATTCAGGGAGCCCTCAACAGCCAGCGATACATCAGGGATATTTTAGAGGCAAAGGAGATTTAGAGACCTTTTTGCGTACGAGTTGTTCTGATGCTACATTCTAACAAATATTGCTCGCCCACATTTGACCCGACAGGTCCAATACCCCTTGCATGCACTGCAGATACATCTTATTTCCTGGTATAGCCTGCCAGCCTGATAGGCTATTTTGCAGGACGATATCAAAAACTTCTTTCGTTCAATGCCACGCATAGAATCTATTGTCGCTGCTTGAGGTGAGCTTTACACGATACTGAATTTTGAAGCGACAGAACTTTGTATAGCTCTGCAAGTATAATCAGTTATCTACTGATGTTTTGTGTACTTCTGCAAATGTTATCTGTGAGATGATCTGTGAGATAAGAATAGATGATTCTTTCTTGGTGTTGCAATTTTCACAAACTGTTATAATACTGTTCTACTGTTATAACTTGTTTATTAAGCTAAGTTTTTAAACATGATTTCAGTATACTACAGAAAAGGGATGTTTCCATTGCTTGCATATCACTCTAAATTTGAATCATGAAATGACAAAAGTATTTTAAAGAAGAAACATCTTCTTACTCCAGCTCACCAATGACGCGAAGCTTTTTTTATGTTCAACGATAACTATATGGCGAAAAGAGTACGAAACCTTTCCACTAGCTAAAAACTACTATTACGAGAAATACAGAACCGTGACTTCTCAAAAAGACTTTTCTCGAAAGTTTTATAATTAATTATCCAGTGATGAAAAACTTTTTATTTTTAAATTTCAACAAAATAAAATGAGGAAAACCTGCATGCTCCCCCAAAAAGCTCCCTAAAACAAGGTTCACACATACCAACCAAAGTTCAAATGATAAAAGAAGTTAAAAGAGGACCGTCTAATATGGTGCTACAGATAATCTTTCAAAGAACGTAGACCTACAGCTGATCTTGTTCAAATTTTAAGTGTATTTCTAGGCTTCGGTAGAGTATTAGCATATTTAGAAATATTTACATCACTCAGATTCCTCAAAAACTCGAGCATTTGCAACTGAGTATTTGCAGCTCAATGTCGACCTGTAACTTATTCCAGGTGATTAGAATAACATTGTAAGAGCTCTATCCTGAAGTTTCGCTAAATCACAAGATATGTTCGATAGGTTAACTTTCGAAAGTTACCGTAGTGAGACTTCAATAAGGAGTAATCAAAAAGGAAAAAAAAAAGTCATTTGTTTTAGTAAAATAGCAAAACAGTTCAAAATAAGAAAAAAAAATGCATAAAACATACTCAGGTTTTTTTTTTCCAGATATTACTGGAAATGCATTTTTGATGTTTTCAGGCTCCTTCCCGATACGAATTTATTATTCTTTATAAGCACCTAACCCTATTAAAACTTCAGCTCTTTAGAAAGTAGTTTTAGGGTTATCTTGATCACAGAAAGTCAATATTTAGACTTGAAATTGCATTTATTTGTTTTCTCTCTTCTCTCTTTATCTCTGATGCATATACAGTATACGAAAAATATAGATTACGACTTCTCATTTGTTTATTATTTCTTATATATCCTAACTCTTATAACATTTCAGTCACCTAAGGAAGGTTACTATATCTCTGCTATCACTAGCCTATGAGTCAATACAGTCAATCATTATATTGTAAATGCAAAGTTTAAAAATAACTTTCGAAATAATGAAGACTGGGAATTAATGATTATGCTTAGAAATAAACGACTTGTATCTAACTTATTAAAAAGGATAAATTAAGAGATGTAATAGCAACAATGTAAGATCAGAAGATCCATAAATTAACATAGCTTTTTCATTTACATCGAAATTACATGCAAGTGTCATGAATAATATTTACCAATCCATAATGTAAGAAATCACTTACAAGTTCATTTTTTTAAGTGTTTCTTTCTATAATATATATATTAAATTTGAATGAGGTATATGTGATTTTTTTTAACTTTGTCTCAGAAAGGAATTTTCATATTACCCTTTAAATCCTCCAGTTAACGATCAACTTATCTAAGAAGAATTTTGTTTTGCGTGTTGGGAAATCTTCTAATGGAATCTGGGTTTAAGAAAATTCCCTGGGCTTAACAGAAATCTAGATAGTAATTGCCCTTGAATCTGCTTTGGACGATCACCAGGAAATCGTGATTTAGGGATGGCCGATAAAATGGACTGTATTCTCCAACTCTTTCCTTACAGCGTTGTCCTTGACGAAGGTTCATTATTATTTCGCGCTGGTCATCTTGTGGTTCCGGTAATTTGTTATCGACCGCAAAAGAGATAATAATATAGTTAATCGAAGGCTACAAATAATCTGAATTTGCTTAAGAAAAATAAGATTGGCCAAAAAAATACATAAATATATATATACTAGTCTAAATATATCCAACAGGCAAAACTCAAAGCAAGCCCTTCGATTTTCGCAAAGCAAAGATTTCAATCAATCATTTGCAATCATTTTAGAAAATTTAGAAAAGTATAGAATACAAGAATAAAATTAACTTATATTACTAAACATTAAAGCCGGACACATCACTGTATATCACATATATAATTTTTTTCGCCAAACTTATCTTTAATAACATATATATATGTATGTAATTTATATATATATATATATATCGATGTGTGTATAAACGAACGTTATACCTTTGCTGTCACTAACCACGATTCAATATAATCAGTAATTACATTGTAAATTCAACATTTAATAATAACGTTTAAAATTTAAAAACATTTAAAAATAATATGTATATACAGGGTGATTGAAAATTTCCTGTATAAAGTTTAAAAGTACCGTATATTTCGGCAGATAAGACGATAGTTGAATCATTAAAAAAGGCCCCCAAAATCCGGGGTCGTCTTATACGACACCTAGATACAAAAAAAATAAGATTGAAATTTATATAAATTAAAATCATTATAAAATAAAACAAAACAATTACTTCAAATCAATGTATTTAAAAGCACGTGCTTCTATGTGTTTCTACGTCACTATTCACAGGATTCACAGGTTCCTTTTTCCTTTCCATTTCTGACCTGTGATGCGTTCTGCTCATGCGCAGTAGCGTTTACTGGCCGGCGTGCCTACTGAAAAGCAACTTGAAAGGAATAGCCGGGCTTTGCTACCGTGGGATTCGGCATACACTGTACAGTATTATTATCAAAATGATGATCGCTGATTTAAACTGAATTCATAGGCCGTTGATAGTTTTGGGGGTCGTCTTTTAGGGCAGATATATGCTTAAACTATAAAAATTTGACGAAAATTTACACATCGTCTTATCTGAAGGTCATCGTATCTGCCGAAATATACGGTAGGTTCTACTCAGTAAGACAAACAAAAAAGTTCAAATAAACATGGGTCTGGAAATGAATAGTTTTCGCGAAAAAAACGTAGTTTTCATTATTCATATTCTTATTCTTCTTCTTCTTCTTCTTATTATTATTATTATTTGTTAGCACACTATGATGCGATAGAACTTATTTCAAAATATTCATAAATTAAAACACAGATATACAAAATAGGGAAAGAGTGATTTAATAAACGGTGTTGAAAAAAAACCAAACCAATTTAAAAAAAAACAAAACAAACAAACCAGGCGCGGGCCCCCCCCCCCCCCAAGCGCGGGTCCTTGGGCGGTCGCCCCATTCGCCACCCCCTAACGCCGGCCCTGACATACTGGACGTGATCGTTTACGCCGGAGAACGTAGTCCTACGAACATTAGGATTGGTCCATCGGTTGTATTCTCTCGTTATTTCTTCGACGTTCTTACGGCTATTGACAGACAGTCGTGACAAACGACGATACCTTCGATGTTAAACGGCGGTTAGTCAGCCACAGTTGCTGCCTCGAGAAGTCCCCATGTATCCACCATTCTGCCAGGTGTTGTACACCTTAACAACAGCGGCATTGGAATGCTTCACCAGTAGTGCTTTCGGTAATACTAGAATCCTTCAGCTTACGATCATTCCATGTTGGAAGTCTGCTAATTTTTACGCTACAAGTCAACACACTGACACAGCAATATGTTTAGGATCGTGTCATCTGTTCACTTAACTGTTGAATGTGGGATATTCCACGAAGTCTGGGAAGATCAAAATATTTGATCGCACATTGTGAAGAAGATACAAAGTTTTACTTTTCCATTTAGTATCTCGTAATAAAACAGGCAGTCTCCAACGGAAACATTTTCTATTTAAGGTTTTGAAGTTGATCGCTGAGCGATAAGTTTTTAAATCATATTTATATCATACTTAAGTATTTTTTGAAGCGAAAGATAAAGATTTAAGTTATTTTTTAATGGCAGAAAGATAAACTACAAAGAACTTCTTTCTAAATGCCTCTTTTTTATTTTGTTTTTACTTCAAATCTATTGAGTTGTGAAGTAAAACTACATAAACATTTATTTAAAACCTGTTTATGTTTAATCTACTAAAAAAATCTTGAGAACGACACTGTTTGCTGAATAATAAAGAGTAAATATTGACTTTGTATTAAACCACAGTGACATGAAATGATTCACTGTAAATTCACCATCACGTTGATGTAATCCACGAATAGAAAAGACCTGAAAGTATTTCATAATAATTCACTTGAGACTGTCACAAATATTGGGAGAATATTTTAGAAAGATTACAAACAGATATTCAGAATAAATCTAGAATACTCCTATTCTTGAATTTGTATAGTGACTTAGTCGATAACTCAATATTACCCGACTCTAATATAATTGTAAATTACTAAAAATGATACAAGACACATCCTCTTCTTATCAACGCGATATTTCGCAGTTTTATTTCTTTTAACTGATTCATCAGGCCTTCTTATATACATGGAAAAAACTCTTCGTGAAATATAATAAACAATCGATTCTGCCTATGAAATCAGTTTTCTACTATTATTTTTAATTTTTATCAGTCTTCTATTATCGTAAAATATCTTTCTCTTTTTTATCTCTATTTGCATATAGTAATCTATTCTTTAAAGCAGCAGTTTTTGTTTTTTTGGTTGTTGAAATAAGGTTTTCCGTTTTTTTTTTTTTTTTTGGTTGTTAAAATAAGATTTTCCGTTTTTTTTTTGTTTTTTTTTTGGTTGTTAAAATAAGATTTTTCTTTTTGGCCCAAGTGCGGCCCGCAGTAATCCCCACATAACATATTTGGCCCTTTTACAACAAAAGGTTGCCGACCACTGCTTTAAAGGACAAGATGCAAATTTCTACGGTTAAATTTCAATTGATGGGCCCAAGGATACAGTGCTGGGCTGTTGGGATGGAGGAACCAGGTTCAATTTCCGCCGGAGGTCGGGGATTTTTTCCTTCTATGTTTATCTCCAAGATGGGTCCTTGGGTTCATACAGCTCTCTATAACATGGAGGTCTGCTATCTTTCCGGAGTTATTAAAGTCAGGAGGGCGTCGGACTGACTATCCCACCCTAATTTCACCCCTACGGTTGAGAACGGTTGGAGTTTATATTTCCAGTGCCCCGAAAGGGCCTCCATGGCTTGTAAAGTGAGATACTTAACTAACTACATTGCAATCGTGATAGATTTAAATCAATCACATAACAGGAGCACAGTGGAAGTTTGTTTCCTAAATTTAAGAAATACAGATTGCTATAAGTGTTGCAGTGAAACAGCTTAACTAATTTAATTAGAGAGACCTCCCTTGATTATTTTCAGTCCAAAAAATATTCCTACTAAAAGACAAGGTTTTGATTTGAAACACAATATAAAAATTAATTCATATCGATGTTGCATCAACTAATAATAACTAACAACTTTTAGATATAATAATGAATTTCTATTAAAAATGTCTTGGATTATGATTTGTAAATCACGTGTTCTATTGTTAAGGTAATGCAATATTCTTTTAACTTTGAAATTAGATGTCAGTGAGGTTTATTATGTAACCTGATTATATATACGATGTAACTTGTATTTTAAGGTCCATTAAAAGGCCTATTTTGCTTGTATTTCTTGTCTGATGACGAAGATGTAATTTCTTCGAAACATGTTACTCCAATTATGTTTATAAAGTTTATTTGATTCTTATATTTGTGTGTATGGTCCTGGGTTCTTATTTATTGTTTTAAACAAATGAATCCTAATAGTACAAACTTGTTTAATTAATTTTTAATTCTTAAAAAATATATATATATATATATTCAAATGTTATGGTTTAGTTTAGGTTCTTGTTATTTGTTTAGAGAAATAGTAAGCTTTGTTTCTTCCAATCAGAGGATACCTGTCATAGAGAGCCTTGGCTTTTGAATAAGGTAGAGCACCTTTTTATTTATATACAAACATATATAAAAAAAATCTTATGTTTGTTCAAGTTAAGCATTAATTTGTATTATCTTACAGGTGTGTCTGTAGAGCGCTTTTTCTTTTATCACAAAATATTTACAATTAGTTATTTTTTTTTAATTCAAAGAAATTTTAATTAGAAACCTGTTATTTTTCTTTTTCATTACATTCCTGTCATTAATTTAAACACGCTAGATTGAGTTTATACTTTTACAAAAGAGAAAGAAAAAAAGTTTGCTGGGATTTCATATGGTTTGTAGGAAGGGGACTTCATTCAAGTGAGACTAATTACCAACCAAGCATAATTAGTGTTCCTCGCCTTCCCCTGCTTCTTCGTATTGGGACAACGCTTTCATTTTGTTTGTTCCCTTTCCCTTTTACGCTTTCCGTTTCCCCCATTCTTGTCATTTCGACTTTTTTTTTTTTTTTTCTGTCAATTTAAAGCCAAACAATGTATACCAGCATGAAAGCCCCACGATGGTCTTTTGTTCCCTTTGATAATTCATGTTTCCTCTGCGCGCGCGGGTGCCATCGTGGACACCACTATCGACTATGACGTCAGCAACGATATTGTTGTTCGGTTTTCCTTTTGAATTTTCTTCGTTCTTCCTGCTTTGCGTGAAGCAGAAGCACCTCGGATTCACGTGGATAGTCGATAACAAAAACAGAGAACATGTTGACAGAGATAAAAACAAAAATGTTAATCAAGATTCGTGGCCTCCTTCCATTCAACTCGTAAAAATCATTCTGCGACATTAAGACTGCATTTCTTGTTTTTCAATTGAAGAAGATTTCTCTTTGAATATTTTCAACTGAAACAATCCGTCAAAGTTAAGAATAGAACAATTTCTTATTTAAGAACCAAAGATTAATATCTCGACCGAAGCAATCAGGAATAGGACAGAAAACAAAGAAAATTATTATTTCAAAGACCAAAAATAGACAATAAAAAAAAGAAGAAATCGGTTGGGGTTTTTTTTGCCTAACAATGAGAAAATGAAAATCAATATACAGTATACTCTCGATATCTCGAAGTCGAAAGGATAAAAAAAATTCGAGACAGCGAGTTTTCGAGTTAACAAGGTCGAGATGACATGAATATATAATATCAAGCGGAAAAGTGATTTTTCGGCATATCAAAGTTTTCGAGATATCGAGAGTATACTGTATAATGGAATGTATTTGATTTATTCTATCAACAATTGCATTACAACTCAAAATCATTTAAATTAGTCTTACAATTAAAATTTTTGAATTCTTTAGTAGGAATCAATTTTAAAAATCTAACAAAACGTTTATCCTAATAGATTTAAATGATATAATATCTGTAGCGATAATGGATAACTAATTTCTCAACAAACTAATTTCTCCATTGGATTATTCCTAAAATTTTATGAATCCGCATTTTTGATTTAGTTAGTTTTTGTAAGTAATAAAGAATGTCAAGTTATTCATCGTGGTACATTTTAGGACGAAAAAAATCTTAATTAAATCTGACATCCTTTTCTTTTTTTAAAAAAATGAAAGAAAACAAAATGTATTCAATAATTGTATAATAGTTTCCACGACTGTAAGTACTAGTTTATATTACATTTAATGTAATAAATACAGTAATTCCGTGTCTTACGACAAGCTGAAAATGGACAGCTGTTGTATTTTTAAATGTTGTAAGAGAAGATGATCTATTTTACCTACTGTATTTCCAGTTATAAAAATTTGAAAATAAACTAACTATAATTTGACAATTTGATCATAAATAATATTACGGATTTAGGATTTTTAGCCATATTGGTTTTTACTATTATGGATTTGAAACAGTAAAGATGTGCAACGACTGTTAAAACAGAGAAATTTTATTTTAACGACAAATAATTGTTTCAGAAGTGAATTAAAAGCTTAATTTTGAAACACAAAACTTCCATTTAGTTTTCTAATCAATATGAAGTACTCAAAACATATTGTCCGCCTATTTGGCCTCTGGAGAAACAGGAGTCTGACCACAGCATCTGTGAAAGAATGGATTTTCGTAATAAGTCTTGCTTCTTATAAATACTTAAATAAAAATGTAATGAAAAAAAAGATATATCAAGAAATTATTATCGGTAACACATCTAATTATATATTACAAAAAGGACAGAGAATCTTTCTTGTATTTCTTCCTTTTCTGGTGCTTGATTAAGTCGTTAAGAAGGAGGACTGCGACATGTCGCCCTAATGAAGTGTTGGACTGTAATTTATAGAATGTTAAAAGTTTTTTAACCGCTAAATATTCACGAAACGTACTGTAATAATTCTTCACTGGTTCATAAAGTTTTCTTACTTCCTGCAGTGAGTTTTCTTTGAAGTGTCGTAATTTAAGAATAAAATTAGTGTATCCCACGTCAGGTTACTTAAAAAGGAATTCTGTACTAAAGGACAATCACAAAATTTGCATTGGTTATTATGTAGAGAATTATTTCGTAGGGATATCAGCAAGGGAAATATCAGCTCTAAATTGTAGTATATTTTTTTTCATAATTTCTTAAAATTAAAAAAAAACATCAAAGACAATGAATTGATAATTTATACAAATTTTCTTATGCTATTCACTGAGCTTTGTCTTTATTTTTTTATTTTTTTTTGAAAAACTTAAACTTGTAACTTAAATGGGCTGACAGAAATTGAATTTGGAATATCAAGCAGGATGCGTCGAAAAGGTGTGATTGTTGGGAAATGGTAAAGCGTTATAATGGTCTGTAGATGGACAAGGAAGCCAAATACACCAATTAACTGTGTCCAAGAGCTGGTGCGTATTTAGTTTGCTTGTGGTCAGGATGTTTTATCAATCAAATCTGCAACGGCTTGGATAAAATTGCGAGGCCGCAATAACATAAGATAACAGTTGTCAGACTAAGATAAATAAAATACACAGACAAACGTAAGAGGAAATAAGATCTACGCTACTATAGGTCTATGTTTCCTTCGGAGGACTTCTGCCACCTGTTTTACCAGAAATTCCAGAGTATCCGTCCAACGACTTCAAATCTTCGAAAAAGATTTAAATCGTTTAAAGAACGATTGCACTGACTCTAGTTGTGACATGTGTCTGAAGAGATCATGTGTTTAGTGAGATTTAATTGTTTTGCTTCTAATACCAACAAACTTATATACAAGACATGCACCAAACACACACTCCTTAGACATGCTGATTTTATGACCAAAACATTCCTTTGGAAAGCAAACTAATGGCATTTTTCATTAAATTGTATGAAAACTATGTTGCTAGAAATCTTCTACTCCTTTAGCGCAAAAAATCTTTTCAAAATCAATTATTTCAATCAATAACACATTGCAAAGAACTACTTAATTTTACCAAAATTCAAAACTGAGAAGTGAAGCACGCCTTTCTTAATAAATCTCAAAGAAGTATCAGCAAAAAGGACTCAAAAATCAATTCACAACTTATGTAAAGTTAACAGTTCACATAAAGTAATTCAGAAAATTGTTGTGAATCCAATAATAATAACATATAAGGTTTGCTACTACTATCATCATCATTATCCAAAAGATAAACAATATATATGAAATTCATTATTGACAATGTTATAATTTGAAGAATAGAATTTCATCTATGTTTTGTCATCGTTAACAATACTCTTAGGATACTTCAAATTGAACTATGACTAATATTTTTAAATAGAACAATTATATCAATTATAAGTTAATAAATGGTGTAATTAACAATGACTCAGGAATTCATTTGTGTCTCAATTGTAATTTTCTTTGTGAGTCAGCAATTGAAGCAACTGGGTATTTAATGTTGTTAAGTTATTAACATTAATAAATAACTAAATATAGATGGGTTTGTTGACATGGGTTCAGTAGCAAAGTCGCAGTAGTATCAAACTTTAATGAATATAATTCGAAATAAGAATCTATCTAAATGAATGAATTTTCGCAATGTGAAATTCAATAATCCGCACAAAAGTCCGGTAGTTAGGAAATGGATCACAACACAAATACAGCATAATAACATTATTAATAAAACAAAAATATATTTTAGAGTTTTTTTTTTGTCTTTGTATTATTATTTAAAACACTTTCCTAGGTCTGTACACTTTCTATAACAGAGAGAGCACAGTAAATTAAGTATAGGGTTCGCGATCGAAGTGAACCGAGGACTCACGAATAATTAACTTACAGGAATGAATCGGGCCTCTAATTTTTTAACAATGAAGCTTTGAAATATTGGAAAGATGTAGTAATTTAGAATTCAAGCATCAGACAAAGCCCGAAATGTTTTTTAATTTCAGAAAGCAGGAGCTTTGTTTTGTTTTTGTTTTTTTTGTATTCATTCCTGTGATTTCACAAAAATAAGTCTCGTTCTTGAAAGATTAACCTTCGACCTGCCACCCTCAATCTAAGATTTTTAGATAATTTTATGTTGGATATTCTTACACGTCTCTCCGTAAGGTTCAGAGAAAATGTCCTGAAAAATACATACTTTGTTCATGGCTTAATAAATAAATTGTCTTTCTAAAAACAAGGTATCAGATTGACCGTAGGGATAATAGGCTTTGTGGCAAGATAGAGGGGCCCCGAGTTTCGAAAAAAAAGCATCAATCTTCACGTGACTTTCGATTGCCTACCAATGGCCTAAGGGACATTGTCAAGTTCAATGACAAGTGTAAAGCAACCATAATGAACTTGACCTACTTATTCACTTCTTAGGGGAAAAAACCATGCAAACAATATTAAAATTACATTAAAAACAATCATAAACCTTATTTAAAAAAAAAGAAAACTTCCTTTGTGCTTTGTAGTTTGAAAAACTTATCTTAATAAAGGCTGAGCAATTATTTGATGAAAGCAATTATTCATTTCACTTTCGGATTCGAAACAGATGTTTATTCTTTTATGGATTGTTTGTATTAAGTAATATTGTTAAGTTTTTTAAATAGCTGTCAGTCAACGAACAATAAAATAAAAGAAGGAAGAAAGACTTAGAAATACAAAGAGACAGACGAATACGTTAGGATAGACAGAAGGCAGACGTAGAGCAGGGGCTACTGGGCTTCTGGGAATTCTGTTGCAAAAGCAAAGCGAAAACAAAAAAATATTTGGTTGTTTGCGCACTTGATTTTTCTGTTGGGAACGCCTTTGCTACAGAGTCACGAAGCAGCACACAGGTGTTTTGATGAACATTCTCGGCCTTTACATGAATAGTAAAGGCAGAGTTTTCTCTACTCCACCCTCTGAGGGAAGGGGAAACAGGGGTTACAGAACAATGCAGTAGGGTTAAATGTTGGGGAATAAAAATTTTAAATTGCTTTTTTTTTCATGGACTTAGATAATATTTAATCAAGTGTGAACTCAGGTGTGAATCTTCTTTCCATTGTTTATTTAAAATAAATATAATAATTATAATTGTATTTTTTAACAATTCCTTATAATTTTTTTTTATAATCCTTTTTGTAATAATTAAATAATTTAATAATTTATTGTAATTTATAATAAAATAATAGAAATTGTTTATTCCTGCAATTATTAACAGGTTTAAGTGTTAATATTTTTATGTAACAAGGAAACATAAATGCACAATTTATTTTTTTTAATTTTCTTTGCGTGTATGGTTTCTTATTTTATAGTGTTATATCGTACGCACGTTAAACTTTGTCTTTACGTTAATATTTTTCTTCCCAAACTTCTTCCATCAGAATCGTGGATACGTTGACCTGCGTCCCACATGTGTTCAGCTGGGTTCAAATCGGCCAACTCATGATGTCAAATTGAGAGGAATGTTTCTCCAGCCATAATTTGGTGACTTCGGGCATGTGAGGTTGGCGCATTGTCCTGTTAAAAGATCGCGCTCCCGTCTGATTGAATTCATGACATGAACGGATACAATTGATCCGCAAACATGGTCAATAATGCGTGCCAGTTCAAAACACCCCACCCCATAACATGGCTACCTCCGCCCTGGATTGTTCATTTGTTGGTATGTGGGATTCATTGCCTCGTGGGTCTTCTTCTCCCGCATGATCCCTCATCTGTCCGAAACAGTTGGAACCAATCATTGGATCAGGCTATACGTTTCGAGTAGTCTTGCATCCAGTGAGGATGGAACACGAAACTAGGCGAAACTCAAGAGCCCTCTGCTGTCACGTCAACAATGGTGGGTCATCGGCTCCTGTATTCCAGAAGAAGCAGAACGTTGTATTGTAAAACGCTGATGTTACGTGAGGTCCCAGTATGGAATTATTCTATTATCTGCTACAATGTCACATACCAGTTGAATGTTACAATGTCCACGATCATCCCGAGTTTTTCGTTGGCTGCAGCGATCTGGATATCTTCGTTGATAAACCATTGAAATTGTTGCACGTGAAAATCGAAACATCCTGTTGATTTTGAAGAAGGAGTGAGACCATCTCTCTGGCTTACTCTGACGTACTATCAAGTCTTGTTCAAAGTCATTTAAATCTTGCTGCCAGAGTCATTGCGAATTATACAACAATGGCTGCTGAGGCCTTCATATGTACTTCAATTTCGGAAGACACCATTGGATGTGGCATTCTGGTGACTGCAAATGAAATTGAATGTTTTTCTGGTACTTTAATCAGACCTTTTCTGGCTTCTGCAACGCATGGTGGATCGACTACCTGACACTGTTCTTACTCTTCTTTTTTTTCTTATTATAATAAAAGAAGAAATAATATTAGGAAGAATAGGACATTTTTCATCTTTTCTGAATTATTTCGATTATTGAAACCAGTTTAATTATCTGTTGAAGAGGCAAAATAAATAAATATTAATACATTTAAAATTATTTCCATCAGAATACGAACAAAATTAATAATCGATATTAATTGATGTTAGATTAGTTTCTCACCAATTACAGAAAATTAAAAAGAAATCAACCCATTATTAAAAAAAATACAAAAAAAACAAAAAAAAAAACCGTATTAGTTTGTTTTTGTTTTGTTTTTTAGTATCCTATTAAATAATATGGATCATTTTTTAAAATTTTAAAATTTTCAATTTAGAATGCCGGAAAAATTATCTGTCAAATGATAATAATCTTAATATAAAGATAAATTTCTGATAAATATTTAGTGATCTTAAGTAACATGTGATAAATATCTATATTATAAAACAAGGTAGCACACTTTTTTTTTTATACATAATTGTTTTATTTATATTATAAATTGTTTATTTTGTTACAAAGCTTACTAACATTATAACTATATTATCTATATTGTTTTATTTACATTTATTATTGTTATTTATAAAACAAGATAGCACACTTTTTTTTATATATTTTTGTTTTATTTATATTTACAAATTGTTTATTTTGTTACAAAGCTTACTAACATTATAACAATATTATTTATATTGCTTTATTTACATTTATTATTGTTATTTTTTTATATATTATTGTTAATATTACAAAAAATGTGCTACCACAAAAAATGTGCTAAATAGAATTTAGTAATTTTAACTGATTTTACCCAAATCTCATAACTTAAGTGAAAATAAGATAAATTATTTGGCGTCTAATTAAAGCTGATTATTGTTCGCTCTAGAATTAATGTTATCTTATAAAGAGCGGCGTATATTGGAATTTATTTCGGTATTGGGTTAAGTTAGGCATCCGATTTTCAACAGCCAAAAACTAACGAAAAAGGAACTATTCTGTAGATTTCCGGAGAGTTTAGGGCTGAAAACCACGGACATGATCAACTGGGCGATGCGACGGCGAGTGAGCGATGGTCATAAAATAGTGTATGAAATTTAAAACATATTTATTATCTTTAATTAATATTTAAAAAAATCCGCAACATCGTATGCCTGTTGTAAGCGTGCAAACATTTTAAGTTTCAGTTGTCTAGATAACCGTCGCCTAGTTATCCGTCGCCCAGTTGACTATTGCCCATTGGAAAATCGCCCCTTTGACCGTCGCGTCGCCCAGTTGTCGCACACCGGAAAACCAAGACCCCTCAGTGCCCTCCCAATAAACGCCTAGAAACCTTACTAACGGCTACTGTCCAGGGAAAAAAGAAACTGTCCAGAGACTAAACTTCTACATTTTGTTTTTAAATTACATCTCATTAAATCTAATAATACTTTTTATTGGTTATATCAAATATCTAAAGATGTATAATTATTATTAAGTTTTTCTTTAAAAAAAAAAAAAAGACTTCAAAATTTATTTTATTTCAAATTTTTGGAAAAAAAATGTAAAAACTAAAAATAATACTTTTTATAAAAAAATACATATTCAAAAGGAAATTCATAATTGTATTTCAGTAATTGCTTATTTAAGTAGTTTATGTTTCATTGAAACATTTTTATTTACTTATGTTGAATCTTTTGTTGTAAAAAAAAAAAAAACCTTCCGAGATGCAACACAAATTGATCTGTGACTTTTTTTTTTTTGTCAATTGTTCTGACATATACAGAACATTGAAAAATCATGACTGATGCAACCTGACGGAAAACTCAGAAAGAAGGAAAAAATACGAGGAAATGGTTTTGTTAAAAACACATTGTTTAAAGTTGACAGACTAAGTTCAAATAGTAGTAATTTTTTTGATTCCCAGTTATGTTTTGAATTTTTTTAGGTTTAATTTAAATTTGTTTTAAATATTGTCATGTTTTAATTTTAATGGCACCGCACTTGGGTCATCCGATAAATTCATATCGTTGTTTTTTTTAATGCAACCCCCCCCCCAAAAAAAAAAAACAAACATAATTTTGTCAATGTTGATCTTTATTTTAATATTCACCTTTTTGTTCTATATCTCTTGAAGCCCAACGTTCAATGATCTTACGGATTCTACTTTTATAAAAACCTGCAGATTTACTACTGAAAATTTCGTCAAGATAGTTTTAATATCATTGTCAATGTTGTAGCTATCTTCGCAAGCTATGTTCGTAGAAAAGATACTTGTCATCCGATGGTGCCAAGTCTGATGAATAAGGTGGATGAATTAAGATTTCCCAATCCAACTTTCTCAACTCAACCTACAACACCATTCTTCGAATGCAATCCTGGATTTACGGAGGTTTGAGAAGCCTGTTAAGCCAAAACTCTGTCTAACAAATTCCTTTAGACAGTTCGTGACTCAGAACTACTGAGTAAATTAAGCCCATCTTCTTTATAAGGTCAAAAACAATTAACTTTGGGATTCCTAGCTTACCTGCAATTTCCTCTGTAGCTTGTCTTGGATTATTTTGAGTAAGTTTATCTGTAATAAGTTATCTGTCATCAATAGCAGTATGAATTCTCGGATTTGTTGCTATGTATTCTTGGGTTTTCCATTTTGCATCACTTGTACGGACCTTCATTCCGCCGTGAAACTTCAGTTACCGCAGATCCTTTGAATCCTGTCTACGTTAAAGATTTTGTTAAAAGTATTTTGATTTTGTGGTACTCTCTACAGTAGGATGCCTTCTACATAAAAAAAATCAATTTATTTTCGATTTGATTACTATTAGTTCGGATAAATAATTCATTAAGCCTAAAACTGCTTAGTGTTTGAAAACTTGTAAACTACTTGAAACAAAAGGTTTAAATCCAGAAAGTAGATAGAGAATTATGAAAGTCATATTGAAGAAATAAAAAGGCATGTGTTTTAGAATGCAAAGCCTATATAGTCCTTTTAATATTTCTGTAGACTATTATTAGTTATCTAAGAATATCAATGATCTACGCTGTCTGTTAACGATCATCCTAACAATGAATTGAACTAACATTATTCATAGGGACGTAAAAAGTATTTTAATTGAAGGATAGGCCCAAGATCCTTCAACTCGCTATCAAACGAAAGAAAAACGAAAGAAAATAGTTCCAATCCATTTAGAGATTTCGGGGGAAGCCCCCACCCTCCTATATAATGTCCATGATTCATTTAATGTAGTGATCTAATAGAAGAAACTACATACCGTAATACCAATGATCACATTAATCTAAGACGTACTCTCTGTTTTCAGAGTTCATCTAATGCCTAGGCAACTGTACAGTGCATATATTTATATAATACAGTGCTTATATTTATATAATACAATGCATATATTTATATAATACAGTGCTTATATTTATATAATACAATGCATATATTTATATAATACAGTGCATATATTTATATAATATAGTGCAAATATTTATATAATATGGTGCCTATATTTATATAATACAGTGCATATATTTATATAATACAGTGCTTATATTTATATAATAAAGTTCATATATTTATAAAATACAGTGCTTATATTTATACATATAATACATTTCTATATATAAACAAAAGTAAAAGCGAATAAACAAAGATTTTGATTCTTTTATAACTTAATAATTTTCACGCTTAATGAAAATAATTATTATTCAATGGTAATAAAAGGATATAATAAAGTTACTCCTCAATTATAGTTAATTTTATGGAATTATGCAGTGCTATAATTTTTTTTATTAATATGAAAAATATTTAATCTTTTTTTTTTTTAAATGTATATTTAACGTGCTTTTACAATAAAATTTCCTCCAAAATTCGTAAATTATTTTAAGCTATTAAGTTGGTCTCTAATTCACTCAAATTAACAGTTATATTTCACATTTATTTGCTTATAAGAGAATTATTTGATAATCACAAATTTATTTATTTTTATTTATTTATTATTATTATTATTTTTTATTTTTTTTGTAAATACAGCAGTCTACATTTATTAATAGACGTTATTTAAGACTAAAAACATGGTATTTTCTTAACCGATAAATAAAAAAAAAAACCCCACAAAAACGTAATAAAGCTAAAAAATATTTTAAGTAAGTGTCTCCTATATTTCAGAGAGAGATGATTTTATTTATCAAATTAAATTTTAAGAAAAGTCATATCCATTTAATTTTATTAATAAACAATTGTCGTAGCTATTGTTGCCAAGTTAAAATGAAACAGCCTTATTCGATATTTTACTAATACAATATTTATTTATTTATTTATTTATTTATTTATTTATTTATTTTTTCAGTGTAATTCAACAAAATTCTAGTATTATTATTCATTTATTTATGACTTGTATATACTCACCAAAATTATTTTATAATTTATTTATTTAGTTAGTTAGTAAGGTAGTTAGTTATTTACTTGTTTATTTATTTACTGATTAGTTTATGAATAATATGTTATATAAATTTCCAAATTTATTTGTTATCATTTTTTTTATTTATAATCATTAATGAATCAGAATTCTATTATTTTTATTTCTTTATTTTTTCAGTGTAATTCAACAAAATTTTAGAATTATTATTTATTTATTTATGACTTATAACTCATCAAAATTCTTTGGTTATTTATTTATTTATTATTAGTTATTGTTTACTGATTTACTGATTTGTTTACGACTAATATGATATCATAAATTTCCAAATTTATTTGTTACACCGTAATATTTTTGTTATTTATAACGTATAATTCACCAAATTTTGTTCTTGTATATTTGTTCAATTACTATTTATTTGTTTATGCAGTATATATAATTCATCAAGTGTTATTCTTTATTTATTTATGTATTTATTTATTTATTTATTAATATTTATTTATTGATTTTAACAGCTAAAAAAAGCTATTTAACAATAGCTTTATTTTGATTTTGCAAAAATAAATAAATTAGTTACTTAATCAATAATTTTATCTTACATTCTCGTTTACATCTTCCGACATACAATAAATAAATAAATAAACAATTGAAACAAGATGCTTGTTTAAGCAAATAACATTCATCAAAACAATAGGCCTTATTGTGCATTTCGAAATAAAAGAAAACAAGCCAAGATCTTCACCCATGAAATTATAGTTTGCGTGTGGAGCCCACATGAAACGTCATGTCTCTTTCCCCTTTGCAGAAGAGATTTGATTTACTCAAATACTCTAAATTTATGGGATATGGCCGCTTGATAAAGAGGCGTGGGCTTTGAAAGAAAAGAGTTGGCGGGTCTTTGCGTACTTGAGCGGACTTAAGCCAAGAAGTTATGTCGGTGTCTGAGTTCTGTCATAATTCCGTGCCCTGAATAAATCTCTTTCTTTTCTTTTTTCTTCTTTTAACCCTGTGACAATAATGAAAATAATTATAAATCTTACCGAATGGAGACACTTCCGCATAATATGACACGTTTTGTAAAGAGAAGTCAGCTATGACTTTCTTTTTTATTGCGGATGAAAAAAAAAAAAAGAGAATGAAAGAGATTAAAACAGAAAAAGAAATAAAAAAAGGGAATGAAGAAGAGAGAAAAAAAATAATGTTGTAAATTGTCAAGGGAAGACGATTGTTTATTCTGGTGACCCATTACATAAATACATTAAGTAACAAAATGTTCCTTTGTATCAACAAATGAATAAAACCAACGACGTTATTTTTATTCTTGTGAATAGGCTTAAACAAGCCTGTTTTTTTTTAAAGAATTGCGTCTCTTTTGAACTCAAGTAGCTGAGTAACAAATAAAAAAATATAAACGAGGAAATTGGGTAATGCTTCGTTCAGAACGAGCTCAGAATTTCAATCATTGAGGGACTGAAGTAAGTGAATGATGCTAGTAATTTTTTTATGTTGTTGAATTAAAAAACTTAACGATTTTAGTTCAAACTCGACTATTTTTTGTTTTTTTTGTTTTTTGTTTTGACCCTATTTCCTACAAAGGTTATTCAACTGGCAGAATAAATGAAGTTAATAATAATAATAATAATAATAATAATAATAATAATAATAATAATAATAATAATAATAATAGAAATGCGGTTAAGCCCTAACTCAAAAGATCCAGCTATTAGGATTGTATGCATTTAGCTTACAATCCCTAAGGTAGCTTTAATAGGCATCGAAATCAATAAGAGAAAGGACTCACTCCCACTACAGGCCCTTCCGGCTCTCCCGGTGTTTCTTGACCAATGGAACTAGGCCCGCCCGCAATTTAAGTTCCGAAAAAGAAACCCATTCTTCAAAGGTCTGGGTGGACCCTAGAATTCGTCTGGAGGAGAAATCAATGTGGAAGAAAAATCCCGATCCCTGCCTGTGTTGGGGATTGATCTAGGCTCATCCAGGCCGCGGACAAGCGGGTTACCACTTGGCTACAGGACCCACAGTATTCTGCTTAGAGTGCTCTAATTTAACACTGTCAATAGCTAAGCGTTATTGTTGTTATCCTTTCAAATGAACCACAAAACGAATTTCGACTCTGTTTTTGACTTAACATGTATTTTGTATAGGAGAGTTTACTTGTATCTCCACCGTAAGCATCTTTTTTTTGTAAAATAAAAGGATTCACGACATGAATGAAAGCGCACCGAAATTCTTCGTGATATTTGAACCAAAGCATTAATAATATTGATCTCCAAATGATATATAAGTATACGTTGGCAGTTCTTCTTTAATATTGTTTCCGAATAAATTACGTTTACATTTCCTGCCTTTTCGAGAGCCCAACTATGAATATATAAAACTTCTTAATTTCAGTGTTGCAAGACTCGTGTCTGTGGAAGGAATTCCCGAAGATCATTCTTCTAAAGGAAATTTCGATACTAAATCAAATTGCGAGGAAAATCAGGCAGTTTAGCCGTAGAAACTTCGTCACGTCATAACTTCAGGCTTCAGCTGAATACCAAAAGACCACTTAGACAACTCAATATTGGTTTTTCGACCTTGGGGGACAAAAAAAAAAAACCCGATAGTCATAAATCTGAAATCAGTTTCTAATATTGAAACCTGCAGTAAACGAACATCGTCTTCAACAATGCAAGCCTTAGTCCAGAAAATTCGAATTAAAAAGAAACTTCTCTTAAAATTTATCTTCTTTTTTCCGGAATATAAATCTCCAAAAATATATCTAACATTCAAAGGTAGCCTAAATTTATAATATTCTTTTAGATAAGTTAAAATTTTTCTTAAGCATATAATAATTCCCATCCAAATAATGAACTAATTCACAAAGAAATATTTTTTTTATTTGTCAAATAATTGTAAAATAAGAAACTGTATTATTTACAAAATTAAAATATTTAACAAAACGGCTTGTCTTCCTGGACTTTAAAATTTCAATAAACATATAAAATAAAATAAAATAAAAATAAAATGAAATGAAATAAGAAAAATTTGAGTGTGGACTTCAAGCAACGAGGGCTCCTTATTTGCACTGCTGTAAATATTAATAAATATTAAATATTAATATTCAAAATGAGACATTTTGTTAAAAAAAATAAATAGTGTAATATTTTAATGAAACATGTCACATACATTTTTAATTTCAGTTTTTCCACTGAGTAATAGAATTAATAATTATGGACTTTGGAGAATTGACAAGACCATACTGAAGGAAATAAACTGAAGTTAAATTGGTCATAAAAAACGTTTTTTTTTTGTCAATAATTGAAATTTGATAAGACATTCTTACTATTTATGCTTTACCTGTTTGGTTTTCTGTATCCGTAGTTATAATTTTTAAAAAATGCTAAGTTTATTAACCTTTGTCTTTTAAAAGTTTTAGTACATTTACATAACAATAATATTGTGCAGTTTCGTTATGACGATCTAAAACTGTCTTACAATATGTTGAGATGAAAAAAAAAAAAAAAAAAAATGTTCAATATTTATTTTTCTTCTATATAGATTCATCGCAATATTAATTGTTTTATCTTCAGCTTTTCTATTTCTTGCTAATAAGGGACTGTAAGCTTTTTGAGTTTCTGTCTAAATATTCTTTAGAATAGTGCTTCCCAATCTATTTCGAACGCAACTGAATTTTTAGATCGATAGACTTTCTTAACCCATCTAGCTGTGATTTTTTTTTTTTTAATTTTATCATTATTACTACTTTTTTATTTAATTTATTGTTATCTGTAATTTTGCTAAAAAGGTCTAATTCTCATAAAAAGACATCTTTTGCGCCCCCCCCCCTTTTTTCATTTTCATTTTTTTTTTTTTTTTTTTTCCACTTTCTCATGATTTACCTGAATCAAATAACAATTCAAAACGTTTCCGGGAACATGTAAAATCGACTGCAACCCACTAGTGGACGCGTTTGAGAAGCCCTGCTCTAGAATTAGCTCTGGCCTTGCTAAGGGTTTTGAAAATTTACAACTGATAAATTAGACTACATTTTCGGGAAAGGAATATTCTGAAGGGTTGAAATATCTGGATTGAAATCAAAAATAAATAAATAAATAACTACTACTACTACTACTACTAATAATAATAATAATAATAATAGTAATAATAATAATAAAAATACCGAACTGTTTTTCCTGTTAAATCCCAAGTTGTCACGCAAGAGTTCGTGCCTTAACTGTAAATTCATCTGAATTTATTAGTTTCAGAGAGATAGAATTATATGCTTTAAAGAATCTGATAATACAAAACTAAAATACATTGAAATATTCATTAAAAAATATAATGATTAGCATTATTGAGTTAATGTTTTTTAATTCTTTTTTTTTTTAAAGTATTTAGGCTAATCTGAAAGTAATTGAATTGAAAGTAGATCAGATAATTTACAAACTAATTAGAAACTAGTTATTAAATTAGAAAGCAATTAAATGATTAGAAATTGAATATATGTAACGAAATTAGTATTTTAACTAATGAACGATTATAATCAATTTCCTATTATTAAATTAAAACATTACTAGACGGCTACCCGCCGCTCAGAAGCCTCGTCTGTGTAATATGATTAAAGTTAATGAATAAAAACCTAATATTGTATTTATTAAAAAAAAAACAAATTACATCAAGTAAACTACAAACTACAGCTTGCAACTAAACGAGAAATAAATTAAAGTTTAAATTCTAACAGATATATGCAATACAATATTTACAATTATAAACAATTTCTTTAAATACAATATTTGTGGTTTTACATTTTGAAATATTTTCCTTATCTAAAAGAATTCTGATGAGCTGACTTTTTGCATTCTTAACAATCAATTATATTTAACAACAATTTATGCCAACTCTGTTTTTATTTTGTAACAGATGAAATTTTAAATTTGTTTCCACCAATCACCGGACGGGAAATTTTAGAACAATTCAATGAATATATGACGTCATTTCAGTAACTCGTTTGCAACAAGAAGGAACTTACATAATACTAAGAATAGCCTAAATTTGAAAGGAAAAAAAAGAAAAAGAAACAAATTACATTTATTATAGGAATTTAATTTATTATTTATTAATTTATCCAATTTATTTTACTGAGGGAACCATGACTAGGCCTATATATCATTACAAGATAATTATATCTTATTGCTCTTTAAGTAATTTTAAATTTAAATAAAAACTTTTATTCTTACGAATTAAATGATGAGGTTTAATGAAAAGGAAATAGTGGATATTGAATAATGAGTATCTATTCATAAATTGAAAATGAAGGTGGAGAAAAACGAAAAAAAAATAGTAATAATATTTGTTCGAAATCCTATAATCGCAAATATTATCTTAAATTAAAATATAAGTATTTCCCATTTGGCTGCTGATTGGCTATTTACTAAACATAATATAATAAATTAATAAATAAATTAAAAAAAAAAACACATTTTTTTAAAAAGCTTTCAAGAAATGAAATCACAGAATAGGAAATGGATGAAGTAATTTCCCAACATCCCATGTGGTCTAGTGGCTAGGATACCTGGCTTTCACCCAGGAGGCCCGGGTTCGATTCCCGGCATGGGAAGAAAGTTTTTTTTTTTTTCTTTTCCTTGAAGAGAAATTGTGTGGAAGGAATGAGTATTAAATTTGATTATGTTAAACAGAAGAATAAATTAGTTTAGTAATACTTTATAGATTAATATAATAGTTACGTAATGCAGTAGTTAATAGGTAAATATCATACAGCTGCCTTAGTTTTCAATATTCGTTGAAAACCTTCACGAAAATTCAGGAAAAAACATGATTCTCTATATTTTGATAATTCAAATTTGATACGAAAAGGAATTTAAGGGAATGTTATGATAATCGAAAACAAAAACAGCATTTAATTAGATTGAATTCGCGATGCGACCGTAAATAAAAAATTAATGAAAAGACTAATCTCATCAACTAAACGGAATCAATTATTTTTATTTTCTGTCTACAGTTTAGAAAAGCTTTATTAATTTTAAAGCTTGCTGAAAATTAGGTTAATCCTTTTAAATAATTAATCTCAAATAAACTGATTCAAGGTCATGTGGAATACAAGTGGTAATTTATTCAGCATCCCATGTGGTCTAGTGGCTAGGATACCTGGCTTTCACCCAGGAGGCCCGGGTTCGATTCCCGGCATGGGAAGAAATTTTTTTTTTTTTTTAACCAAATTATTTGTTTTTTTAAATAAATTTTTTCACATTATTTTAGTTTATTTTATCAGCGAGTGAAGCTGATAATGTTTTATAAAATATATGAGTTGTAATAGAATCGTCAGAGGCTATTGAAAATTTACATTAAACTACAGAAATAACACATTTTATAGTAAGAATGATTGAAAGACTTTCGGAGTAAATTTAAAATTAAAAATCAAGTAAAACTTATTAGTAAAAGTCTGAGCTGATTTACTAAAGATTAATTATTATTATTTTTTTTTAACGAAAATATAAAGAATTAAGAGTAAATATAAAGAAAAAGAGTTAGTTAGAGAAAGATGTACAATTATTAAAAACATAATTATTATTTTTTTTTTTTTTAATATTAAATCAATAAAAACTTTACCAAAAAACAAAAAGAAAAAATTATAAACTCTTGGATTTAGCAACTCTAGATTTTAAAGAAACTTCTTAAAGTTTTCGTTTAAAATAACTTAACAAGGGATGACATTAACTATATAATCCCATCCATCCATAGTATTCTGTCCGGAGACAGGTCCAATTCTATGGAATTCACTTGGAACTCCCAGAAACACCTGGGGAAAGATACTGGGGTGTTTTCCCGTTGCCTGCCCCCAGGACGCCATTACGGAATGACGTCAGACCGAAGAGAAAGTGAAGAAGAGGCTGACAAACACAGGAAAGGGAATTGAAACAGCCAAGCCACGGCCGGGAATCGAACCCGGGTGCCGACACAATGCCCGCACGGCAGACCGCCGTCAATATCGCTCGACCACGCCGGCGACTGTATAATTATTTATTGGTAATTTGAAACTGTTTTGTAATATCCTAATCCACTTCAATGAAAAAGACCTTTCTTTAATTTTGTTGGTTTACGGGAATCATGTTATTGTTTTTCCAAAGTACAGCAGAATTTCCTGAACACTTTCCCTTTTCTTTAAGATATTCACGTTCTTCAATAAATATTTCCTCAATTTGAAACTCCGGCAAGGTTAGACGGTTCTTTCCTGTTTTTTTATTATTTTTTTTTTTTTTTGACCTAAAAATGGGGATGAATAAGGATGGAGAAGGAAGTAAATTTAATAAAACCGAAAGAAAATAGTAACGGGTTAAAAAAAGTAGGAAAGATTGAATAAAATTTGCCACCTCTTTCAAATTACTCTTTTAGAAAATTACTTTCAAAGTTTATATTTTTTTTTCTTATTTTTTCTTTGCAAAGTCTTTTTTTATTTTTGTTATGTATATAATACAATGAAGTTAGGGTATTTACTCGCTTCGCTCGCCAGGAATCCTGCAAGGGAAGATTTAACAGGATTGATTGAAAAGTTCAAATCTGTAACAGTGTTTATGCTAAATGTTATCGCAGTGAAATGTTTCGTTTATCAATTATCTTATCGTACATTTAGACGATTACAATATCGTGACATCCTTATTACATTAAAGAACCAATCTTCACTTAGAATAACAACATAACATTTTAATAATACTGTTAAGAAACATTCTTAGAAATTCAATTCTATCAATATTAACAGCTGTCCAAGATTCCCCAGATGATAGCGACAGTCTTATATTTAATTTGTGTGCATTTTGTAATTTTTTCCTTACACAAATATATGTAAGTTCTTTTTTTTTTTTTTACAATTTAGATTTTAGGGGCCATTCAAGTATTACTTAAGCACATTTTTTAGTTATTTAGCCCCCCCCCCCCTTTGGCCTTACCAAATCATTAACAGTAAATACCACTGAAATAATGAAATACACATGAAATACTGAGGGGAAAAAATGTTTGTCTGTATTACGTAAGCATTACGCTGATCCACCATCCCCCTTGTCAGCAAAAATAAGGAAAGCTTGTCAGCAAAAATAAGGAGACCACGAATTGCTGTATTTTCGAATAGATTCTTGTCGAGGAAAGAATTCAAAATTTTATTTTGTAATTAAAATCAAGAAAAATAGTTTAGAGCATTTATTGAATGAAAAAACACACACACACACACACACACACACACACACACACACACACACACACACACACACACAAACATTGAGATTCTACAAATCGACGAACACATAGAGTGACTTCATTCGGAAAATCTAAAATGTGTCATATCCAAGTGTATCCACATGTAAATGTGCTCATTACCCAAGTGCATCAGATTGAATTTTTTTTCTATCTTTTTCAGAAAACTATGAAAAACATAGAAAAATAATAGTGTTCCTATTCATTTTAAGCTTGTTTGATTATAATATATGGGTTTCCCTAAATATAAATATATATATATATAAAATCACTTGTACAGTAAATTACAACGGACTCCCAGAGATTTTAATGATGCAATCTTAATAAATCAATCCTATTGTTGATCTCTTACACTCTATCACCAGTCACACTGTTCACTTTTTGAAAGGTTAATTTATATGATCAATGAAGAAACAATATGATAATAGGAAATGGAGACATCATGGTTTTAGCTTGGAATCATTTTTCGAAAAGAGACAGTTTTCAAAGGAGAAATAGTCCTTTGTCTAAAAATATAATATACTTTATTTATGGGCAAAGTATGTTCAGTATCTCAGCTTCAAGAACATCTATTTCCTGGTTCAGGCGCTATTGATACCAACACGTGCACAAACACAGACAGTTGTAATATTAAGAAACCCTTTCCTTTTTTTGGATTCTAAGCCATAAAAAGTAATTCTTTAAAGGAAGAGAAATGTCCAACGAGTCCATATTTCTACATCACAGTTCAATGCAGAAGAGATTCGGCCAATTTCAAAATTAGACAATAATTACAATGATTTTCTGTTATCTTATTACAATTCAATTTATTAATTACCTACCCTTAATTGATACAAAATATTAACAACAGTATCGGAAAATAAAACAGGATATTAAGTTAAAAAGTGCATTTGGTTTTCATATCTACATAATAATAATGGAGCATGAAAATTACATTAACAGGAACAGTTCGTCTCGTTGCATTCTTTTGTCGTAGGTTGTTATTTGTTTCATTTTAACAGGTGCATTCCCAGAACAGGGTGAGAGCATGTATTGTCTACACGAATACGAACATCTATCGTACAATGAAATAATTATCTACGTGTTTAAATTACAAATATTGGCCTTAGAAAAAACATTTATACCGTTAAGCCATAGACTAGGTAACAATGAGGAAAACAAAAATTCTTCAAGGTCTAGAGAAGTTGAATCTACGTATAATATTAGTTTAAATTTCAAGAATCCTATATGTATATTATAAAGATATTAAAATTAATGCAGCATAAAGTGATGCTAATCGAACAACATCGATTTTAAAGTTAACTGTTTCAACTGTGATTTGAAAGAATAAATTGATGCATTGTTCGTAAACAATAATAGCCAGAAATTAATTTAATTAATTACTTGACGCAAATAATCAAAATTAGGCTTTATTTAATTTAATACTTAACAGACTATTTTTAAAGTTGTTATTGATTGGCGCTGAACAAACATCTATTATAATAATTAAATGATTGAAGTTTATGTATTCCATGAAATACAACAATCATTAAAAGAAAAAAAAGCCAATCAAAAGCTGATGAAAGGTCCACAACTAGAAGCGTCACATTAAGAGCAAAGATTTTGTAAAAATAATTTTAAAAAAAAAGATAACTTATTATCAGCTGAATTATAAGAAAAAAAATAATACTGTGACATACACTTTTTTAATTATTATGATTTATTGAATATTTTTTTCAATAAACAAAAAAACTTATCCAATATAAATTTATTCTCAAAACTTATTAAAAAAAAAGTTTGTAATTCATTAATTCGTGAATAACAAAAACAAACAAACAAGATTAGATTATGATAAGTTTCACCGAAAGGTTCCAAAAATACTAGGGTTCATCGGCTGTAATTGAAGCGGCGCGACAATGTTGAAACGTACCTATTCTCTATTCCCTAACTATCGCTACCACCTATCTCAACTACATGATTTGGAATTTCGAGGTTAGGCACAATTTAAAATTCTAATGGCGAGTTAATTTTGACATTGTTTTCAATGATTTACAGAAACAAGTTTTTTGAGTGCCAAATACTAAAAAACAATTTTTTAAAAGATATATCTGCTCTGATTCAATTGCCCACCAACATTAAGATACAACCCAGGTACCAATTAGCTACTGGTCATTAAATTCTGAATCCAAATAACCGCACGGCATTTAATGTATTTTATAGCATTAATTATTAAGATTATCTAAAATATAGGTCAAAATCAGGCATCTCACTTTCAGAGCTTATGAATTTATTACTTTTTAAAAATTGAGTGTTTAACTATTAAACATATATTAAGCATTAAGTCATTTCACAAACACATGAAGAAAAACTGCTGTATTAAAGTAACATCCCATGTGGTCTAGTGGCTAGGATACCTGGCTTTCACCCAGGAGGCCCGGGTTCGATTCCCGGCATGGGAAGTAAGTTTTTTTTTTTTTTTTTTCCTGGATTTTTCTTTTTTTAATCGTAACAAAAAAAAACAAAACAATTATTATTATTATTATTTTAACAAATTTACTTTCATATTTCGAAATATTATACTTTAATTTTGTATTCGTGAAGAATAATAAATAACAAAATTCATGTCAGTTTTTTTTTTTTTTAATATCTAAAATTTAGTTTATAATATGTTTTTAATCTCAATGGCCATTTACAATTTACAATTAATTTTTATTCATTTTTTTTTCTTATTACAGGCAAAAATATTTTAAATTTTAAACAATTTAAACTATTTTTAATCATTTTTTTCAGTCGTGAAAGTTTTACAAACCTTTGCAATAACTAGCAAAATTTTTCATGTATTTATTAAAAAAATTAAAAATTTTGCTAGTTATTGCAAAGGTTTGTAAAACTTTCACGACTGAAAAAATGACAAATAGCTTAAATACTTTCAAATTTAAAATATTTTGGCCTTTAATAGGAAAAAAAAAATAGAAAAATTAACTTTTATTTATTTCACTTTTTTTTTTACAAATTACACCCTTGTTATAAATGATTCAATTATGTATTTTGCATTACATTTTCTAACTTTTTTCTTATATTTATCACAATAATAAAGTCAGATCTTTATTTTTAATTTATTTTGAATTCTTTTATTTTTTATTCAACTTGAAAACAAATTGATTCACTTTTCCCACGTGCTCAGTCAGTATCAAGGCCACAGAGTTTTACAATCTAATTATGATTTTATTTATTTATTTCTGTATTTCTTTCCAATAATTACACTGAACAAAAATAAAATATTTATCATATTTTTTTTTTTATTTTTTTGCTACAAAAATAATTTTATCGCAATTTTATTTCTTCCTACAAAAGAAAGTTACGCCTTCTCTTTTCTTAAGTATCTATTAAAATATCGTTAGCTATTTACTACTGCTAATAAGATCATAAAATTACATTTCTTGAGTCCTTTGCTAATTAGGTTGAATTACCCTTTCCCGAAGTCCCACCCCTTTTGCGAACCTTTAGAGGTGGGGTGGAATTTTTGGGTAGCCTGATGAGAGAAAGAGAATCTCTTCTATGCTTTAATTAAAATAGATGTATCTTTAATGAAATTGAGTATTGAACAATAAATATTTAATTATGACTCAAAAAGTGAAAAAATGCAATCAACATCAATACGAGAAGTGTATTTTTAGCGAAGTATAGCGTAGAGAGGAGCTATTTGGATTCCCGTGTCTGTGTATATGTGTTTGTTTATAATGCCCTTCACAGCTCAAACAGGAAGTCGGAGCCCCATGAGTCAAAACTTGTAAGACTCCCCATGGCCTGGAGGGTTTAGGAAAATGCGACGAATTCTTGTTTAGGTGGCAGTTGACCGGGTCATAAAAATAGTATAGTAGCACAAAATTATGCTGACTATGCTGAGAATGTAAATGATATCCTCGATCTAATGTCGCTACCATCACTTACTGAGAGTTGTCCTTACTGTGCAAAATGGAGGACCAGACATATTGAATGCACTCAGTGCGTTTCTACTGGGAATGCTTGGGGGGGGGGGGCAACAACTCTCCTGCAATGAAGTACCGAAGAGACCGTTATGGAAATTGTACTTAACTTTTGAATTACAATGTTTTGAATAAATGAGTTTTGCGCGCCAATCAACAGTAGTGTCACTTTTAACAAAAGAAGTGTTGACAGAGTGCAAATTGTATGCGGGCACTTGGTCTTGTGTTTACTACAAAACTGTGAATTGATTTGTTTAAAAGCTTATTTTTATAATGGAGTCATTCAAAAAAAGAAAAAAAACAAAACAAACAAACATCATCAAGGGTGGAAACTATTACCAATGCCAATTTTTAGCTAATTTCCAATGTAAAGTGAGTATCAGTTAGTAGAACTTGCAAGGAAAAGGAAAATTTCTTTTATATGTTTTTACGACAAAGAAAAACTAAATGGAGCGTTTACTAATGTAAACTTTAGGTTTTTTGAGGAATTTCTTTTTTGTTTTGTAAGTATTAATTTTCTTTTATTATTATTAAACTCTGCCAAATTTTATTTTCTAAATACATTTTTTATCTGAAAAGATTATCGTAATATCTGATCAGTAAAATATGCGAATTCTTTAATTTTGATATTTAAAAGATTATTTATTAAATTTCTAATTAAAATGTAATAAAGGTTTTTATAAATTTTACGAGTCACATAAATGCATTGTCTGCATTGATTCTGAAGTTTTTACAGCTGTAATTAGGGATATCGAAATGTTTTCGTGAATGGTGAGGGAGTAATTACTGAAAATAATAAGAATTAACTAATACGATTAATACTTAACCAGTAAAATTTACAATTAATGATAAAATGTTATTTTCTAATTAAAATTATTAATGATTGCCATGGATTGATTAATCATAAATAGTCTTATTAAACATTTAGTTAATTAATAATACCAGTATAATAATAATAATAGTAATTTATTAATATTATTTTTATTCAATAGATTTAATTCACAAATAACTGCGTTTTCATCTGCTTTCCATCGGTCACATTCATTCAGTCATATAAAAGCAATATTCTGAAGATTGTATGTAAATATATATAAAATTAACTAAATGCATTTCTTTATATCTCCATATGAATATTAACTTTCAGCTAGGTATATAACATACGTATAAATATTCATGAAAAGTAAGAACGTCTTTTTTATTGATATAAACATATAGAAAGTAATGCGAAACTAATGGAGCTTGTATTAGAAGGGGAAAAGAAAACATAAAAAAAAATGCAGTTTAATGATTATTTTAATTTTAAAATTTAGAAAAGTTGGAGAACAGCAGAATTGTTGATATTCAGCGTCCTTCAGGGGAATGGTAAAGGATTAATATTTCCCAGAGGGGGAGAGAAGGGGGTTAAAATTGACCTACAATAAGGTTAGAATCCCTTTTCTGATACCATTCAATTTAAAATTATGCCAGTCATTTATCGACAAATTATCTTAACGTTTAAAATTCAGATGATTTCAATGAAATTAATCAAAATTTAACTAGTTTACCATACTTTTATCTACAATAGGTAATTTAATAGAGTAATACAAAAGATTTTTAAAAATACTGGTTTTACTGACGTGAGTAAAAGGAAAAAAAGCATAAAGTCATAAAACAAGTTTTTTTGTTTTGCTTTTTCAATTTCCAAAGAGAAAATAAAATAAATGTTTCCATTTTGCGTAAATACGTCTGCGATTAAGCATCTGTATTCGAAAGCGTTATTGTTTTTCATAAGTCCTATTTAAAAAAAGTAATTGCAGACTCTTGTAGATGAACTCCGATACATTGAGTTGGAATCGATCGCAAAAGGCGAGTCCAGCAAATTTCAGCTCGTATATTAGTGCATAGCAACCGCTGTCCAAGTTCATTCTCCGTCACGCATTCATAAATCCATTTACGGAAGGCTTATAAATATAATACCCGGGGATTGAAAGGCATTCTTATTATGCATTGAAATACGATTGTATGGCATTATATCCTACATTCTAAGTCAATACAAAAAGATTGTAATTATGGTGTGTCAAGCGTTCCTATATTTGGTTACCGATAATTACCCGGCTGGGTGCTTATCACTTGGGAGTGTAATGACCCGAAGATACACTTTTACCTAAAGAAAAGTTGTGCAAGACAAATGGGACTTATAATTAGAAGGAATAATACGAGGAAAAGAAAACACCATTTGGTATCAGTAAAAGCTTTTAAGAGGTAATTCAAGAAAAGAAAACCAATACTAATAAATATCTTTAAGAGATAGGCGTAAAATATAACTGTTAATCTCTAATTATTAATGAAAGTTAACCATATTATACGTTCACCTACCTATCGTATAATGGGAATTGACCATCTCACATTGGATAACAAAAATAATCATCACAATTTCAAGTTGTGAATAAATACTGTTCGTTTTTGTTTACTAGAACCTTCAATGCTTTTGCGCATGCGTCAGGTCTCCTTCGATTTCATCAAAATAGGGGTGAGGAGAAATAAAGAGGGGATGTTTACTTTTTATAGTGTTAGTTTACTAGTAGCTGCGTTGTATTTGCGCTTTTCGGGAAAGAATTATGGAAAGAATAAATACTATTGCAAAAATGCTCTTCCGTTATTTTTTTCTTAAAAGCGAAAATGTCCAAAAGAATTTCTTAGGAAAGTGCCCATCTCAGCGTAACACCCCTCTGCGGAATAAAATCGTCTGCAAGGGTTGGTCTGCCTTTTGAAAACGAACAGTACGCATTGTACCAAATTTAAAAACAACAAAAACCAATCCAGTCACATGAGCGAGGAATTTTGATAATCATTTTGTAAGAGATGGGAAATCAAAATAAATGTGTCTGTATTTTAAGTTGGATCATAAGTAAGTTATGGAAATCTAAATGTTATGGAAAATCCGTGCAGCCATTTTAACGTGATGTAATCTACAATCAGACAAATGAAAAATGAAGAAACATTGGAAAAAAAAAATTACATTCAAGTGAAATAGTGACCTTCGCATGCTGAGTCAATAATCTGAACTTAAACTGTGGCTTGTTATCATTTGCGATAAGTTTATTTGAATCAATTAATCAAAATGTCTCCGAGAGGGAAGAGATCTCATTCTAAACAACACAGCACAGCGTAAACTATTGAAAAACTCCAATATACAAGTTTGTAGGTAGAAATTTGTTGCTGTGGTTTCCTTAGGAAATTGAAACTTTTACACATACAGCTGCAATGTATTACAACAGTTAAAGAACGGGAAGCCTATTTTCTTTAAAATCTTGCTTTTTATTTTATTTATTTTTACTGAGCATGCGAAACCGTATGTCCCTTGAACATTTTGTCGTTTGTCTGTTTAATTATTTGTACGTGGATCTCGTTAAAATGACTGAACGGATTTTTATCAAATTTTTATTGGAATATTTTTTTATTTTATGGAAAAAAATAATTAAATTAAATATTATCGTAATTAATTAATAAAGTTAATTATGATTAAATTAATCGTGTCGTGTCCTCGCATAGACAAGAGGATCATTGCAGTAAATTAATAAGCAATTGACATCACACTTGAATTGACGAATTATCCGTTCTTTATGTTTTCTCGAATTTTCTCGAAACTACAGAAGGTTACTTACTTACCTACTTATTAAAAGCTGAATATGAAACATTGCATTAATTGAAATACTGTATTTCCATATAAATAGGAATTTTGGAAACAGTATTTCAGCCATTAATATAACAATTGTTTTTGTTTTATAAGAAAGTTGAACGCCTACAGATGTAATTTTAACTCTTGTGGCGAGGATCGGTCGACGATAAGCATTGTTTTTATGATGAAGTCATTTCTGAGGTCTATTAAAAGCCCATATTAAATAAATAAATAAGCTCAGCTAACATCGCATAAAGGAGACAGGGCATTAGTTTGCTGCACTTGGAGGGAGATCAAATTTATCGTGTTCAAGTTCTTTGATTATAAATAAGCTACCCACCAAGTTTTATGAAAATCCGTCCAGTAATCTTAGCGTGATATGCATACAAACAGATAAATGAACAAACAGAGAAGCAAAATGTTTAAGTGAACTGTAGTAGTTTTCAAAAAAGAAGGGTTTGCCATATATGGTCCATCCCGTAGCGATCGATTTTGTCTGAAACAAACGGCACCAGTCATGACGTCATCAACGTGAACTTCGAGCAGTCAGTCCAAGATGGCGTCATTTTGTGATCTCATAAGCGTAACCAAGAAAGGAAAAACTTTGCATAGCCAAGCAAGGGGAATAGTGTGGAACGTTTTTAATTATTAAAAAATAATAACAATAATACAGAAATGTATTCGTAATTGTAGAAACTACAAAAAACCAGAATGTTTTCGTAATATTTATAAGATTTCAGTTATGCATCTTAGCAATAGATGGCGCTGTTACGTCCTGGAAACATCAATTCATAGGGAAATTACGTCATTAAAAGCTCTTCTTTCATGAACGAACTGTAGTAAGACTATATTTGCTGAGTCAGTAAGAAATCTGAGCTCGGTTTACGCTTAGCCTAGGATTGAGCTGTAACGCTGTAGGGCGTGGAGAAAAAGTTATCACGTTCACATTTTAGTTTGAACCATAATACGAATTTGAAAGAAATCCGTGTAGCTGTTTAAAGATGGATTTCGGAAATCAGTTTGAGGGGGAGATGGGGTAATTGAGAGCAAAACAAATGGGCTTAAATCTTTAGTGGATCATAAATAAACTATGTACCAACTATTTGTTGAAAATCTGTCCAGCCATTTTAACATAATAGGTATACAAAGAGACAGATATGGACAGACACAGGGTAAACATATCCAAATGGAATAATAAGACTCCTCAGTAACAAATAAACAAACAAAAAATTCTCGTTATCCTCGCCATAAGAGTTAAAATGACATCTGTAGGCGTTCAACTTTCTTATAAAACAAAAACAATTGTTATATTAATGGTTGAAATACTGTTTCCAAAATTCCTATGTTTATGTAGAAATACAGTATTTCAATTAATGCAATGTTTCATATTCAGCTTTTAATAAGTAAAAAAAAAGTTCCTAAATCTCCAACATTAATTTAGATAATTAACAAGCAAACAGCGTGCGTTTTAAATGAGCAATAGGACTTAAGCTGACTATCCAACCTTCTAAAACAAATTCGAGAAAATATAAGAACGGATAATTCGTCAATTCAAGTGAATTGTTATGATGTCAATTGTTATTGGTCGGAGTAGTGAGATGACAGAATCAAGGAAAATCGTAAAAAACGAAAGAAAGAAAGAAAACCTGATAGATTTTTTGGAATTGTTTTGAAAACTGACAATTTTGTCAAATGCCTTTCGATATTCAAGTATAAATTTAGTTGTCTTTTTATTAGGCACACCAGTCCTCTTTTCTATAACGTACGCAAAACAACCCTTTAAGAAATATATATATATATATTTAACACGGGAGAATAAATATGTATTCTTCTGTGTTAAATTTAAAAGGATTCGATCTCCTGAATAAGCAGTTCCGTCCAAACGGTATTTCGGTTAAGCATTGCTGATCAGGACTTGAGTTTATTTTTATTCTAAGAAAACTTCATTATCTTTTGTAAGTCAAAATTCGCATTTATAAGGACTTCAACTGAAGAAATCAGTCCTTGTCAAAAAAGAAAATTGGTAAAAAAAACTACTCCATTTTCTCCAATTCACATCGAATCTTTTAGCAATCCCAGCTTCTAAGTAAATGTGTCAACTTTTCGACATGAGCATTTAGTCCCTCAGCGAAGTAGATATTTTGAAAAGAGACATGATTTAACCGAAAGCTCTGTGAACTAATGAAACATGGAGATTTTTTTTTCTCCTCATTCTTTCTTTCACGAACTGATGCATTACGAATCATTAGTCGCACACGCGCAGAACTTCCAAAATAAACCTGTCAAAATCCACTAGGAAAACGTTGATGGCAACGTTAGGCTCATAAATCAGCTTCACAGATGGTTTTGCCTTCCCTCATTATGTAATAGAAGGAATTATTTCCTCACATATGTTGCAGGAAAAAGATGCAGAGAAAAGTGGAAGCTTTGGAGAACGACGCAGAGCTATGTATAATAGATGCGTTTTAAATTCACGTTGATTTAAGGAACTTTAAACTTGAAGGCAACGTAATAGTGAGTTCGATCCAGTCCGCCTTCGAAGTTCGCTGGTTTGGGGATTGAATGTGGTAATAAATTAATGAATTACGAAGACGATGAATAATTGTCGGGGGAAACAAACGGCGAAGGTTGAAACTTTTCTCCGGAAATAAATGGAACCTTTCAGTTCAAGCTGTTTTATTTTTGCATTGATCGTTCGTCATCTCTTGCAAAGATCTTCTAATTCCATCGAAGACATTAACCAGTCTTATCCTATCTCCCAGATAATGCGTAATTCGGAAAAGTTGTAATATAAGAGAATAATTCTTATCTATCCTAAGTTATTGGAGAGTCTGTAACGTGTCTGTCAAGGAAATCTGTAGTAATTATGTAGTCCATCTTAGACTTCTGTGGACCAGCGTTAGATCTTGTTAAACTAATAACATTCACGTATATTTTCTTTCTATTAGGTCGCAGCAACAGCTAACAATGATGGATTAAAAATTTAAAATGTGTAAGAAATTTCATTAAAAATTTAAAAGAAAATAGCAACAGACATAATTAAAGGAGATCAATAATATTAAAAAATCAATCAATTTCGCAAGCAGTTGCGCAGCTTCTTCAGGGATAAGCTCACAGACAGAAAAGTTCCATCTTGTAGGCAGTCCGTGAGGTTTCCACCAATCATGAGCTGTTTTGCAAATATCAGCGTTCAGCGTAGCAGTCTCATCCATTAACACGAGAAGTTTGCTTATCGTTAAAGAAGCTGCGCAACTGCCAGCGAAATCAATTGATTTTAATATTGTTCATCTCTTTTAATTATTGTTACTATTTTTTACTGTTTTAATGAAAAGTGATGTTTACAGTAATCTAATGTAATAAATATATTAGAAATCTGAAACTGGCTATAGCTTTTCTTGACAGACACACTGTAGGCTTTCAATAAGTTCGGATAGATAAGTATTAAAAATGTTAAAACTTTACAAATAGCGCGTTATCTGTGAGATAAGATAAGGCTGATGAATGACTTTGCTTGGAGTGTAGTTAAAATTTCCATATGTCTTTGAAGTTCTCAGAACAGGATCTTTGATCACCTTCTAACAGTTGAAAATAAATAGAATATGATTTATAAAAAACTCATAATATTACGAAATATATATCAACTATTACAACGGACATCAATATTTCGTCTTAATCAAAAGACTTCATCAGGATTAATTTACAAATATTTTTACGAAGAGAGAGCCCTTCTCCCTTTCCTAACATCATTGAAATAAAACAAATCAAGAATTCTAAAATTTAAACAATCCAATAATATGAAAACGTGATATCACTCTCTCTTCCTTAATCCTAATGAAGTCTTTTCATTAAGATGAAATATTGATGTCCGTTGTAGTAGTTGGTATATATTTTATAATATTATGAGTTTGTTATAAATATGACATTTAAAGTATTTTAGAATATGATTTCTTTATGTAATGAATGGACTCCATCTCAGTCTTCTGTAGACAACTGTTAAGTGGGATTGACATATGCATTCCTGGTATTAAGTAATCTCAACAATAAGTTATGAGAATTAAAATTCATTACTAACAGAAAGGGAAGCATACATCAAAAAATCATTACTAACAAAGATGCACAGAAATCTAACAGTATTCGATAACTTACATTCATGTTTCTTGTGAGCAATTTGTAAAACAAAAAGCACAACATCAGTGTATTAGTTAGCTAACTACTGTCCTCCAAATGAGAGATGGCCGCCCTGTTTTTGTGAGATCTGCGCATGTATCATCGATTAGTATGGTCAGGCACTTCCGTCTGATTTTATGTCAGGACGCCGCCATTTAGGTAAACGCTTGTTACTTTGCAAAAGAGCATTGTATTTATAAATAATATATATTTATTTATTTATATAAATACTTATTGTTAGCAACTGGTATTGAAATAACGCTAAATAGTCGAGAGAAGTTTTAATTTGGCGTTATCAACATGTCTTTCTCAGTGAAAACAGACTACGTCGTCCATTGTGACAGGAAAACACAATTGATCAGCTACCGGAAGGGCTGCGCAGTTCAAACTTCCGCCGGCCAACTTTCATTTTGAGGACTTTAGCAATTACAACGAAATTTTGAATGGATTTTAATAATAAAACAAGATACGGATAGCGATTAGTAAACCAATCACAGTGCTTCGCAACGGCTTCTGATACGTCATTTATGTTGCATTATTCCTTTAATTTCCTTATTATAAATATAAATGTAAATGATGCGAATGCCAAAGGCGCAAATGTTCCGATTACTATGATTACAACATAGTAATCATATTGCTGAGCTGTATTGTAGATGTGATTGTTGCGAATGCAAAACTCGCAATTGTTGCGATTGTTGTAATTGTTCTGCATTGCATTGTGGGATACTTGTCCCCAGACAGACAAACCGGGGATGTAAGCCTAAAAAAGATCAGTTCTTACGAAATACAATATCTAAAAATTATGCTTTAGTATATTTTCAAATAGTTCAAATATTATTCGACATTGCTTCTACTGTATATTCATAAGAAATTAAATAGAGTAAATTAAATATATCTTTATGATATCTGTGGCTAATATCTTAAAAGACGTAAAGTTATCTAGAGAAATGCAAATGTGATCTCTGAAAATGTTATGGCTATGGGATTAGATCGTAAGAGTGTATTTAAATGCTTATTTCAAATGTATATTATTTAAAATTGAAGTTACGAAGCTGTTGAGTTAAGAAATAAGTTCTATTATCTATTTAGTTACCGATATCGGGTCTGATTTAATAAATCTATTAAAAAAAAACCTTGCTAATAAAATTGATTTAAAACAATTTGTTGGGATACTGCTTACAAAACAAACAAATTCGGAAACAAAAGTAAGAGAAGAACAAAAACCCTCCGAAACGAAGTATAATAATGGATGAATTAATTTTCAATTAATGAAATAGCGCGCGCGGTTTACTTTACAGCATTAAATTAATTTCAAAAAAACACAGGGAGGTAAAATGCTTTTGCATCTCTATCAGTTCTTAAACTCTAACTATTATTTTCATTTATTTTTTTAAATTTATAAACTAACAGAAAAGTCAACGATTAAACTCTAAGGATTACTAAACTCCCTTCGAAGCATCTGGAAGATATTACTCTACTTCACTTGCAGGAGAAATCAACTGGAATAAACCAATTAAATTTGGAACATTTTTTTAAAATTTTTTTAATTTAATTAATTTTTCTCCTGTAATGTCCGCTTTCAATTTCTTCCGGTAAATACGAATGACAAATAATAATATTGTTCATTAACCTCTGCTTATATTTATATCAATATAAATATAGAATATTTATATATAGAATAACTTTGTTGTTTAGTAAAGATTAATATCATTGTTAACAAGAAATTTAAAACGTGCTCCAGTTTTCATAATTTAAAAAGGTTATTTTCCGTTTATTTGTCTTTATGGCGCCTTTGTAGTCTCATTTTTATTGGAAGTTCTGCTGAATGCTATTTATAATTCACTGCTTCAAAACAAGTTTCAATTTTAATCATTTACTATCGCTATTCTTCTCAGAAAGTTTTTTATTTTGCTAATGTTAAGGTAATTAATACTAAATAACGAATTTAAAATGCAAGTTGATGAAATCCTAACAAAACTTTGTATTTAATAAAAGAAAAACGAAAAAAAAAAAGAAAAAAGAAATTATCACAAACTCTATTACATTGATTTTTCAATTGTACAAATTGTCATTTTGTGATCGTAAAACGTACGTTTTCCTCGTGTCGTGCAATGTACAGGCTTAATAAAAATAATAAAGTCTTCAGTTATTGTTATATTTCGTATTTCAGTCCGCCTATGCAACACTATTCGTGAAAAAGCTAATAAAAAACAAAACACTAAAAAACAAATAAAAATAAAAGATGATAAGAAGTTATTTCAATATTGATTTCAATTAGGTGAAAGATTACACACGATATTCGAACGCAGAAAGAAAGAAAAAAATCCAGAAAGTGAAAAATAATAGAATTTGATAATTGATGTTCCTTTTTCAGGACAATTATTCAAAGCACAGTGTCAATGAATAGTAATCTTAATTTAAAATAGTTGTTTTATGATTGTTATAAATAACTAGAGTTGTGAAACAGCAGTTTTTAACCTAAAGCAGAGCATCTCAATCCATGTGCTGCGAGGATAACCTTGGTGTGGCTCAGAATATTCTGAAAGTGCATCTATAATTTAGCTTCACAAGTAATCAAATGGTCTATTCTAGACTAAATTCTAGACGTCAAATATTTGGATAAATACAAATTTAAGCTTCGCTAATAAAGGCTAATAAAGTATTAATCTATTCACCTTTAAATATATTTTAGGTAATTTTTAAATGTTTGAAAGAGATCATCTGTAAAACCATGCTGAGGATTTCTTTTTTTTTTTTTTTTTTTTTTTTTTTTTTGAGTATTTAATTGAACACAGCAATGAAAAAGTTTTGTGTGTCGCGGAGCATTAGAAATATGAAAGAGCACTTTGAAGCGAAAAAGATTGTGAAGCACCTTCCAAAAGTATAATCCCAATCTAGTAAAATTAAGGGAAATTAATATGGAGTAATATCCATCTGCCATTAAAGATATTTTTTTTTTTGGTATTTTTGTGGTAACGGCAGATGTGTATTTGGAGTTTTTTGCCAAAAGTTTTTGCCACGGATCTACTACGTATCAAAAAATCAACAGACCTCGTCTTAAGTGCACTATCAAAGTTTCAGTTTGTGTGTCTTATTACGATTATGGCGTATTTAAAGATAATATATTTTGATAATTTTGGTCCATAGTTGAATCTTGATAGCTTAAATGATGTGGCATTTGTCTGCTGGCTGGAGAAGTCGGGTTCTATCCCTAACAGAAGTTGATGTTTATTTCTCCTGTAAATAGGTCTAGGGCTCTCTCAGTCTTTTGTCAAATAGGTGCCGGTTTTTCATTCTTCAGGATAAAGGCAAGCTCATTTTGGACTGGCCTCCAACTTTATCTTGATGTTTTTCCCTCATCGGTGATTGTAGAAGCAGTACTTGCTAAGTTGTAAACCTTTTAATAGGGATAAAGGCGTGAGCCTTAACCACAACTTGAATCCAATAAATACCAAAATCAATAGTACTGAATTTTTGGGTTATAAACTCTTAACTTTCATTTCTTTGCGATAAATCGTTTTTAAATATCTTGATCACTGACGGACGGATGGATATTCGTATTTCGACTTGGAAAAAAGCATTCTTTGTTTATTCTAATTTATTTAATTCTAAATAATATTTAATTACAATACTAATATAAATAACTCACGTTATTTCAAACAAGTAATATCTTTTGGTATTTAAAATAACATTGTTCTTAATTTAAAGAAACAAAAACAAATCATAAATTAAAAAAAAAAAAAATCTTCCATTCGGATAAAGTGTTTTGGATCTAATGATTAGCAGCTGAATTAGATTTAAGGGTAAGTAAACTAAATTTGCCGCGCTGGTGTGGTCGAGCGGTCTCAGGCGTCGGTCTGTCGTGAGATCAATGTGCCAGCGCCCGGGTTCAAATCCCGGTAGCGAGCATGGATGTTTCAAAAATTTCCTTTCCTGTGTTGTAGCCTCTTCTTCACTTTCTCTTCGGTCTGACGTCATTCCTTAATGGCGTCCTGGGGAAGGCCACGGGAAACCACCCCTGTATCTTTCCCTTGTAATTCTAGGGAGTCTGCTAGGGGTTCGCCGTCTTGGGAACACTAGCGCTCCCTGGAGCACGGATGCTTCGGCAACGAAGCTCGCACTTGGTGCGAACAGACCACACACACACAAACTAAATTTAATTGTAGGAAAAGAGGATTGCCTAAAGACAGATGAAGCATTGACTCCATATTATGATAAAACTTCAAATCGTTTAATTTGATATTTTTAATTCCGGATTTTGTACAAAGATCAAAAAACGATGTTTTTTAATGACAACCATAATAATAATAATAATTTAAAAATTTCATGACAACTTTTCTTCGTGACGTTAGCCAATCTCGACTCTGCGAACTGCAGCAGTACACCATAAGTAGAATGTACCTGAGAGACTAACTAATATTGCACCTTGTATTTTCATAAAAAAATATTAGGCCATGCCTGTTAGAAAAATTACAAAAGAAAAAAAAATGAAAGAGAAAGAGACTGAATGAAATGAAAATGAATCCCTGTCAGCTTTAACAGGATGTTAGTATTACTCTTGAAACCCTGTACAATTTATATTCCAAGCAAAAGGTGAAAGGTAAATACAGATAAAGAACGATGCGATGTCTATTATGGAAGTAGACAAAATAAGTTTTATTTAAAGCTTCTGGAAATGTCCTTACCTAATTCTATATTTTACAACTGACGAAAAAAAACAAAACTGATAAGGAAGAACAATATTTATTTTTCTGTTGAGTCTATTAGACTCTACTTGTACATAACAGATGCGGTCTTGTTGTTCATTTCACTGTTTTTGAAGAGTGCCATGCGTTGGCTTTCATTACATATAAGGTTTTTGTTGTTTTTTTTCGTATTTTTCATTTTTTTTTTAAGAATTACTATTAATTCACTTTTTTTTTTTAAATTTTTAATTTAAAACATTTCACTGATGAACCTTCAGTTGTATGGAAGGAAACATTTCTTTAATGAAAATATTCAATTTTAGCTTTAAGTAAAATAAGTGTAAATTAGTAAATGCCATATTACTTATAACAAACTCCTCTTGAATAAATCATACTTTTATTAAACATAAATTCTTCTAAAATAAAAATTTCTCCAAAAGACAATATAGTAGCTTTATCAGCTATCTTTTTCAAGCACAAAGTAAAATAAAATAAAATAAAATAAAATAAAATAAAATAAAACTAACAGGGAAAAGACACTCAACTTCTTCTTCTCTATCTACTCCAAAAAGAAAAATAAAGTCAAATTCACAACAAACATGAAAATCAAGAACATAACGTGCTACCTCCTCCACGAGACATTTTCTGCTATAACAATACTCGATTACAACAAAACTCGATCACAACGCTCCATCTTTTAAAATGCTAAATTACAACGCTCCATATTTAAAATTGAAAAATCAAAAATTAAAATTCAATTTAATTTAAAATCAAAATTTTCAAATTTAAAATTTAAAGTCCATAACCATATATCAAATTTTTAAAACTTAAAGTTCATATAAAAAAGAAAAAGACAGCTGGTAAAGCTTTTGAAATATTGTCTTGTGGAGAAATTTTTATTTTAGAAGAATTTATGTTTAATAAAAGTTTGCCATATTACTTATTTTACATATAATAAACGTTATATTTTTTGGTATGACAATGTTAAAAATTAGTAAAAACTGAAACCCCATTTTTTTTTTCTAATAAACCCAATTACTTCAGTACACATTCATTTCACTGAATCGATTGAATTTCTTATTAAACTTCCCATACAAATTTATAATTGAGTTCCTTTGCTGTGAAATTATTCAATATTAATAATCCCATCATAAATTCATGAAAAAAAGAGAAAAATGATCAATTGTCTTCATAGATCGAAAATCTCAAAGAAAAAAAAAAAAGCCCTGTAATATATCGATAACCCATTTATTCGTTAAATAAATAATAATTATTTATAATTTATTAGCTCTCTTTTGTGGGAAGAGGGTTATGATTTATATTTTTATTAAATCTATTCAAAATATCTCAATCATCTGGAAGGGAAAAAATTGAATTTTAAAGAACGTCTTTAAAGAACTACGAAAAAATAAATAAAATAATAAAATTATATTTGTCATTTCATTTATGTCCATAAATAGTTGAAAATCCAAATGATAAACTTCTTTATTAATTTTGCTCTTATTAGACTCCCTTAACTAGTTTTATGATTAATTTTCTTAAAAAATGAATTATTTACATATATTTGTAAAAACATCTTAATTTTGATATTTATAAATTTATAAATAAATAGTTATAAAAAATTAAACTGTGTAAATACATTTACTTAAATATTAATAATAAATTTCCTTAAATCCTTTTTAAACTTCTAATAAACTCATATGTTTAAAGGTAAATTGCTATTTGCTAGGCTTATAAAATTTCATGTTAGTTTTCAGTTTTATAATTAAAAACAATTTTTGTTTTGTTTTAAATAATAAAAAAACTCGAATAGTAAAACTCAAACAGAAAATTTATTTCATAGTGTATTTTTAATGTAATCTTATTATTATTATTATTATTATTATTGCTGATAAATATTCTATCTAATATTAATAAAAACGGGAATAGGAATTTTTATTTTATTGAATAGTTTTTTCACTCATGAGTTCAAATGTTGCAGACCATGATGTAATCGATACAAATTTAACACAATACAATCTGGATTTAAAAATAAAAAAAAACTTTGCAATCGACCAAAGACGAGTATCGCACCACTGAAGATTTATAGTTTTCAATAAATAAATTTAAGTAATTTTCAATAGTCTCTACTGTTATTGTCCGCCTCCAAACTATTTCCCCAAGATCGTTTACTTACAAAGTCTGCGCTTTTCAAAGAATTGAGTAAGCAAACGAAGGCACAACGTTACAAGAAAGGATTCGCACCCTGAGTTGTCACCGGTATTTAATGCCATATTTAAATTCCTTTTGCGCCTAGCAGATTGCAGGACAAGGAACAGTTGTTTTTTTGTTTTTTATTTAATTTTTGGTTAGGATTTCTTCGGGGTGAGTTCCCGCTCTCGGGAGCGAGTCCCGGGAAAGCTAATCCCTCGCACCTCCTGAGTCTGTCATCGGTGGAGTTTGGCTGGCTGATGAGTCCTAAAAAGGACGAAACGGTCCGTCCCAGTCTCTTCCCTGTGACAACTCAGGGTGCGAATCCTTTCTTGTATCGTTGTGCCTTCGTTTGCTTACTCAATTCTTTGAATCTTCGGGCACGTTAAATTTCTTTTCTGCGCTATTCAGTTGGCTTCTTTGTACTTCAATTTTCTACCCAAGAGTATATTTTAATAAATAATTATCGTGCAGAAATAAAACGTATCTGCACAATTATTCATGTAAATTAACTGTAATTATTTTAGTATGCGTTGTTATTGTATTAGAAATATCTTTTACACAGAATATTAGGCCTACACAAAAATGCTCGTTAAATTCAGCATTGTTTATTTCATCAGTATTTCGAATAATATCAGAAATATTTTGGTCTTTAAACATATTAAAAGTGGAATATTAATTAAATAACATTACTTAATCAATTATTTTTAGGATTCCTTGGTTATCTAATGTAGTCAGATTTTAATTTTATAAAAAAATAATTAATTTAGTATTGTTAAAAAATTAAAACCACTTACATTCCCCCTTAAGTTTTGCTTTCATAATAACTACGCAAATATTAGATAAATTATTTATCAGTGTAAATCATGTAGTATTGACAATTTAGAAAACAGTATAACTCGTCGCGAATGACTGGGTATTTTCATCATTACTAATTAGGGAGTATTATTTTTTCATGTTGCAACGTCCATTAGTTTCAATTCCCTCCTATCTTTTAATAGGCGAAATGTAACTCCATTATCCCTAGATAGGGAAATGATGTGGGTTTCTGAACTGAGTTTTTTGAAGACTATTTTAATGACAATGAATTTTTTGATCATTTATTGTATTTCTGTAGTCTAGTCCTGTCAGACTTTTTTTAAAACTGTCAAGATAATGTTCACAAGGGAAGTGTTGCATTTGCGTGACCATTGTTCGTTGCAGGGAACACGCTGATGCGACAACAATAACAGTTTGACAAGTTGCTCACTTAATGTATTCAACATGCAACTCTTTGTTTCCTACTGTCTATGCAGTTACGGCTGATTTCAACAGAAAAATATCAGTTCATCGAAATCCCCCCCACCCCTCCATCGATGTAATTTGTGTTTTTATAAAGGACTGCAGGAAGAATATATTGGAAACAAATACTACATCTGTATGTCATAAAATTCCATTTGTATTTCGTAAAAAAAAAAAAAGAGGAAAGAAATACGTTTTATGTAAAGTAAAACCATATTCCTCGAAAACCTTTTTTTGAACTTAAGTTGCAAAACCGAAAACGATTTTCGAGAAACGTGATTCTACATTAATAATGTATTTGTGTTGTATAAAATACAATGAATGTTTTGAATTATTTCAGGAATTCTGGTTATTTGAAATACCATGCTACTGAAAGACATAAAACATGAAATAGAAAAAATTACAACACCAGACAGAGTCATTGAAACGTAATGGCAGATTGAAACCTAAAGTTGAAATAAGTCATTAATAGTTCAAAAAAAAATATTGTTGGCATTGTTTCCTACATGTGTATATAGATGTGTATCTATAAACAATGCCAATTCTTTTTTT